>JAMZAV010000157.1:0-600000 GCA_024449915.1 Sweltsa coloradensis | reverse complement strand
GGTTCAATCTCCTGGTCAGGAAAGATTTTGTAATTTCTGGATTGTATTTTAAAAATTATTTAAACATGTTTTGAAATGTCTGTGACAATACTAAGGAAAACATAGCCAGTACGAAATACGTGAAAATATTGCAAGGTTTACTCAATCTACGAGCGGAATTTTGGGGTACCTTGACGTGCAACATTCGATAGACCTTGCATGGGTACGGCATTTCACAGCCAGGTACATAACAAACAAAATTTTTTTTTCTAAATCAAAACCATTGTAGTTGGATTGGATATTGCTTAACGTCTAAACTAATTCCTACTCATAGTAGGCCCATTTCTCAGTTTATTATTTCTTGTAGGTTTAAATCGAAATGGATTGTGCTCATTTTGTTAGCAATTCTCAGTTACCTGGTCACGGATGTCTGTTTAAAATTTCAGCTCAATCATTTTGTCCGTTCGGCCGTATGGGATCGGACAGACAAACAATTAACATACAAACATTTAACATACATACAGACAATGCTCACGGCCAAGGCCCGATCGAATAGCCTTATATAGACTTCGTTTCGCTCCGCTCACTCGTCTAATGATGGCTAGTTTCTATTCTATAATAATTTTCTGCGATTGTGTGTTACAGGGATGCATCCTAGGTCCAACTTGGTTTGCGCGCTGGTTGTGTGGCTCGCTGTGTTGACATCTGCCCAGCTAGTGTTGCCAGAAGACGGTTCATGGCGGTACGGCACACTAGTAAATACTTCACCTCAGGATAGATACAAACAAAGTAGTTCATCTCCGGATAGTTCAACACAAAATAGTTCATCTCTGGATAGTTCATCTCTGGCTAGTTCAAAACAAAATAGTACATCTCTGGATAGTTCAACACAAAATAGTTCCTCTCTGGATAGTTCAACACAAAATAGTTCATCTCTGGATAGTTCTACACCAACCGTTTCTACGCCAGACATTTCTATACCCGATATTGAAGACCGGAATACTACACTTACTTCAAATTCGACACAATCGTCTCCAACGGAAGAAAACTCAACTCTAAACACTTCAACTCCTGATAGTACAATGGATACGAGTACTAAAATATGGATTCCAACCAATGAGAACTCAACAGAAGACTCCTCGACTCTTGGCACTTCAACCAAAAACACTTCAACTCAGGACAATCCAAGGCTAGTGTATGATGGAGTTTGGAGTGTAAAAAAGAGGAGTTTATCAAAAGGTCTTCCATCGATAAGCACTTCTACAGAGTCGAAATATTATCGTCCAACAACAACTAGATATCGTCGTCCAACTAGAACAAGCACAACACAGGCAACTTCAACTACCGTTAGTTCAACCGAGACCAGTTCAACAACGACCAGTACAACTGAGGCAAGTTCAACAACTTCAAGTACAACTGAGGCAGGTTCAACAACTTCAAGTACAACTGAGGCAAGTTCAACAACTGTCGGTACCACTCCTAGGCCTATAAGACGAACTACACGTCGTAACTTTCATCATGGACCAAGACCCCATTTCGACAACGGGGATAATTATCGCGATGCACCCGAGGTGAGTTCAGGCATTGTATTTACATTGTATTTATTGTATTTTCGATTAAACCGGGTTGTCCATTCGTTAAATGATCCGGTTGTATGATGGAAAGAAGGGTTTTAAGGCTATTTTAGTCACCAAAATTACGCTTCCAAAATATGTACATGACAGTAATGTATAAAATTATCAAAATATACGTTATTATATTCAGGTACAGATATAAATATAAATATGAACGCAAGAATATTTAATATATAATAACTTTTAACTTCTGATTTTGAGTTGCATTGTAGATCTGAAGGATTTTCGAGATGTGCAGTTCCTCAATATATAACAATTTAGAAAATTTCACATTTTTTTTTTTAAAGTGAGGTATTGACGAAAGATTTCCACTATTTAAACCGCCAAAAATATTAACAAACAAATATAACATGGACATTGGTTGATGGTTTGATATTCATTCAATTCATAACAAAGGTAACATTAATTCATTACATCATGGCCCTAAATCTTTCTTCTTATCGGTCGTTGGCGAATTTAAGTGTCCGATAGTTTCTAAAACGAGATTATCACTTCATATAAATTGAATTATTAATATTATAACATTTGAAAAACTATTTTTTAGGACAATAACGTATGACGTAGTATCATAATTCCTCCGACACTTGAATCACCATTTCAAAAATCAAAATAATATGTCTGCTAGACGAATACTACTTTCATCAACAAACAAAGAGTTAAACCGTCACGGACATGTACTTACTTATATGTGTATATATTCGGAGAACTCCGACCTCCTCTCTCAGTCGAATTGGTGGACGATTCAGTATCACTCTAAAAAAAGTGCAATTTTTGGGATTGGACAATCATAGTTCATAGGTTATAGTTTATAATATATTGTAAATAGGTCACATACATTTACAAACAATTTTATGCAAAGTGATATTTTACAAAGTCAGTATTAAAAGAACTAGGTATAACAACTACATGATGAATAAAATTTAAAGAACTAATAAAAAATATAAATCCATAGATCATTGCTGGCACAACAGCTAGGTAAAATGCAGATTAAAAAATTCCTGGCGATCAGATCATATACATTCACTTATTAACAAAGATTTTACTTCAAAACGAAATGTTTTTGTGTCAAAAACATTACATATATATTCTGGGAGATGATTTTTAAAAAATAATCCCAAATAATGCACACCTTTTTCGAACAAAACCGTCTGACGTCTTACGTGATAGTCAAGTCCGGCAATGGATACAATGCAAATACCTATCTTTGCCATAAGAACATTAAAAAATGCTTTCTGTTTGTTTAAAATATGGTTAAACGAAAATTGTGAAAATTGAATGTTTTTCTTGTTATTGGATGAGCGAGCGAAGCGAAGATTCCATTCTACTACACTGGAGAAAAAAATCCGGATTTTTTTTTTTTTTTTTATTTTTGTCTGTTTGTCCGCACGATTCCGGCTTAACCGATACTCCGATTGAGATGAAATTTTATGGAGGCCTTCGAAATCTCTGAACTTAGAACTGCCACGTTTTTGAGCGCAATCGGAAAATAATTTCTCATGAAAATCACAATTTTACGATTTAAAAAATAAATAAATAAAATAAAAAAATTCTTTGACTTATAACACCTACATGCTTTATCCGATTTTTAAGATTTTTGCACAGAACCTTTATTTTATGAATTAAGATATTCTTGTGAAATTTGAGCTCAATTAAAAAATTAAAGTTAATATTTAATTTAATTTAATTTAATTTAATTTGAAAAAAAATTTAACTTAGTAATGATCTTTCCACAGAACAACAGAAAATTCGCATAACACATGGCAGCTCAATGCACCAATTACGCTCATCCAACAACGCGGCGGGACTTAAGCGTTTTCCTAGTTATTAAAAAATAGATGTGTACAAATATTGTCTTTTGCAAATTTCTCGATTTGGTTAATCGGGAAACACTCCAGTGGGTGTAATTGTTTTTATTTACTACAATTCAGAAATTAAAAAGTCCGCCCCTACCGGGAATCGAACCACGGATCTAATGTTAATGTTTATTCTAAGTACGAAACTAATCGACTTCTTCTAATAATGTGTTTTGTTTTTTGTTAGGTTAAGCAGAAGGGCGGGGAAGACGACTTCGTGAGTTACAGACAGTCCAAGGTGTCCAGGGTCTTTGCCCATTAGCTTCCAGTGGGGATATGAACTGAAGGAAGAAATACAGGAATACTACTTACCTGACTTCACAAATATGATGATTTACTCTGCATAAATATTTATTAAAAAATATGTGTTAACCGTATCTATAAAATGTATAGAAAACAAAATTATCCAATAAAGATATAATTTTTCAACATTTATTTCAAAGAAGGACGCTTTCAATATTAAAAACAAGAGCACCTAACATTTGATTGGATGAGCGCAGCGAGCGAAGCGAAGATTCCATTCTACTACACTGGAGAAAAAAATCCGGAATGTTTTTTTTTTTTTTTTTTCTTTTTTTTGTATTTTTGTCTGTTTGTCCACACGATTCCGGCTAAACCGATACTCCGATTGCGATGAAATTTTATGGAGGCCTTCGAAATCTCTGAACTTAGAACTGCCACGTTTTTGAGCGCAATCGGAAAAATTTTTCTCATGAAAATCGCAATTTTACGATTTTTTTTCGATTTTTAAAAAGATTTCTTCGACTTATAACTACATGCTTTATCCGATTTTTATGATTTTTGCAAAGAATCTTTATTTTATGAATTAAGATATTCTTGTGAAATTTGAGCGCAATGGACGAGTAGTCTAACTCCGCCCCCTGACGTCACGACTCAAACATG
This sequence comes from Sweltsa coloradensis, assembly GCA_024449915.1. Classification (NCBI taxonomy): domain Eukaryota; kingdom Metazoa; phylum Arthropoda; class Insecta; order Plecoptera; family Chloroperlidae; genus Sweltsa; species Sweltsa coloradensis. Next base: position 595,631 of record JAMZAV010000157.1, on the reverse strand, counting down.
TGATCAAAGATGGCCGTACTGTGGGACGATTTCAACTGACAGCCGTACTGTACCACACTAAAGACTGGATTGCTGGATTGAAATGGTTCAATTTTGTGTTGTTTCACGACGTTCGTCAAGAGCTAAAATAGGAGGGGTGTCTTTACACTCGTTTTCCGAAGGATATTACGTTAAGAAATAAGACGTAGGAAGTTAAAACCAGATAGATTAGAAATGTTTTACGAAAACATGTGATACCATGCTTAGGCCTATAATGTTCTTTGCATTTCGTGGATTCCGATTACAAGCAAATTCCTCATGGCAAACTTAAGTGTTTGCGAGATGGAGCCCTGCCCATGTGTTTACCCATTACCCCAGTACCCGGTTACATAACTTTTCTTCCCCCTACCTTAGGCCTCCCTAGCCTATCATAGGCTAGCCGCTAGAGAGAGTGGCGCATTACGGCCTTACAGTTGACGCGCCCGTATACCAACTAAACTTAAAAAAACTATAATTTATACGAATATAATTATCAAACTTAAATGCAAATGTTCCCGGGTACTCAACACACGACTCGCTCACTCAACTAGCAACGACTTTGGCGTTTCCCAAGTCTAGTTGGCTAAAGCGCCCTTAAGGCCACTTTACACGGAGAAGTTGAAAAAGTAAAAAGTAAAAAGTAAAAAGAACGAGTAGGAAGAGGAAAAAATCCCCTGGTCGGGAAAGATTTTGTAATTCCTAGATTGTATTTAAAAAATATTAAACATGTTTTGAAATGCATATAACGCAGTGTAGTCCATCATTTGTGGCAATAGGGCCTACTATGGTAAACATAGCCAGTACGAAATACTTGAAAATATTGCAAGGTTTACTCAATCTACGAGCGGAATTTGGGGGTACCTTGACGTGCAACATTCGACAGACCTTGCGGGGGCCCACGGCATTTCACGGCCAGGCGAATAACAAACAAAAAATATTTTTTAAAATCTAAAACATTGTCGTTAAAATAATTTCTAAACATTGGAAGTCTATTTTTCAGTTTTATTATTTCTTGTCGGTTTAAACGCAATGAATCTTGCTAATTTTGTTAGCATTTTCTCAAAAAACTCGTACCGGGATGTCTGTTTAAAATTTCAGCGCAATCTGTTCAGCGATTCGGCTGATTTTCAACGTACACACACACACACCACACACAACACACACACACACACACAAAACACACACAATACACACACACACAAAACACACTCACACACACCACACCACAACGCACGCAGAAAAAAAAAAGGGGCCCGTTTAAGTCGAATGGAGATCACTCCGTTCGCTACGCTCACTCGTTCAAATATACTTACATGAAAAGTATTCAGGAAAATGTTTACTTTCCTACTAACTTGGGCATTAAACCCAAAAGCAACACATAAATTTTTAAAATAGGTCTCAGAAAGAAAGAGCTCTCTTTTTGATTAATTTAAAGCACAGGTTCTTGTATGAAAATATTAGTTTTTTGAATCAGTTACGCACGAACTTTGATACAACAAACTTGTGAACAGAAACATACGGAAACTCGAGTTCTATTAAACTTTGCATTAACTAAGGTAAACGATCGATTTCAAAGAGGTCAAATGAAAACAAATAACTCTTCCGGAATATAACGCACATTAAATGCGTATAAAGGGGGTATCTAAAGCAAACCTGTCAATATTTTTCTTCAAACGCTCAAAGAAAAGTAACAAATTGGCTCTGTATACCTATATAAACTATAATATTAGTGTGACGTCATGCAACATAGCATCCGCTGGCAACGGTAGTTATGGCTCGGGAATCCCTAGACCTTAGTATGTTTTCTAAAGAATACAGTAAATACGCTTGAAAAGTTTGAATAAAAGAGGGACTTAATAAAAGAACAGATTTTTTTACGGGACAACCTTAGAATCAACAATTACATTCAAATTGCGCGAAACAATCCAGTTAGTTTAAAATTGAATTTTGTGCAGCGGGTTTTTGTATATTGTTTCTACACTCATTTATGTACAACCTAAATATAAGGATTAGGCCTAACGGTTTTCTAGAGTTTCTTGCGTTGCACGGTTTTTTTCGCCTGGCGGTACGATTTCAATTTTTGTTTCCGTTTAATGAAAAAAATCGTGCGACGCCAGAAAAATACAGACAAACAGTTTCCCTTATATTTAGGCAAAAGATAAAGAAGTGTAGAAACAATATACAAAATACTGCTGATCAAAATTCAATTTTTGAACTAGCTGGATTGATTCGGACATTTTGTATGTAATTGTTGTTTCTGAAGTTATGGCGCGTCAAAATTTTAAAAAAAAATGATCATGTCCCTTTTTCTTTGTAACTTTTCAGACGTCTTTACAGCATTCTTTAGAAATCATATTTAGGTCTAGGGATTCCCCTTAACAAACGTTTAGAGTAATTTAAATGTTATGTGAAGATGTTCACAGTAATTTAAAGGTTATGTGAAGATGTTTACAGTAATTTAAAGGTTATGTAAACATATATCGGGATCATATTTAGAGTAATTTAAAGTTTAGTGTAATTTAAAGGTTATGTTAACATATATCGGGATCGTATTTAGAGTAATTTAAAAGTTATGTTTACAACTCTCAGGAACATGTCTAAAGTAGTTTAAAAGTTACGTTAACATATATCTGAACATATTTAGAGTAATTTAAAGATTTTGTATACATATGCCTAGAAAATGTTTAGAGTAAAACTTCCCTGTTTCCCTGACGTCCAAACTGCCCAAGTATTTGCTCGTAAAGTGCTACAAACCTCCTCGCTTAGTGACCCTCGCACTCTCCTGTTGAGCCGCGTCAATCACACGCGAGGGTTGTCAATATTTCACGTCGCGTGCAACAGTCGTCGATTAGCGAGCCGATATCGACCGACACTGCTGATCGTCACGGCATAATAGATTTAGATGTGAGGAGCGGACAGACGTACTTGGCATTGACGTTTGCACTTGGCTCAATGCGGGCAATCAAATCGAAGGGAGATCTTTAAATAAATAACACGAAAATGGGTTTGTTCTTTCTAAAATATATCAATTCTAGCCTGAAGGTAGGAAATAGCACATGTATTGACGTAAAATAAATTTTGCAAATAGTTAGAATCTAGAAGCAATTTTCATATGACCTCCTCAAAGAAAATCAGTTCGGTCTACGTGACTGAGTGGGTAGACTTTAAATACAAATTTATGTATTTGTTTTTTAAAGATTACAAACATAGCGAATGCCACATCATTTTAGATTAGGGCAGGTAAAAACAAATCGATATTTCGATACGATATCGATAAGAGGAAATATTTTTGACATTTATATTTGGCTTCATATCGTAATATCGAAATTCACCAAAAAAATGCTAAATTAGTAATTTTGGTGGAGGTGCCGGGTAGTCGAAAAGCATATAGGCTAGGACAGGACATGCGTTTTCCAATTTCTTTTCGCTCGGCCAACAGACACCAAAGATGTTTTAAATTTTGAACTTTTGGACACTGAATCAAAAACGAAGGGCTCTACAGTCAAACTTTTTTTAAATTTGCTTTCAAATAAAATAAATTAATTTTCATGATTTTAGATTTTTCAAGTCTAAAATTGACCATATTCGTGAACTTTTTCTAGTTGATTAGCTCAAAATATCGAAAATATACTACCGCAGGGCTGTCCTTGCACGCTTTATTGACAACTTTGCAAAGTTTCATGTTTGTCGGATACTTCCTGGCCGAGCGAATAGCTATTTGCCAACTACCAAATGTGTAATAAAATATGGTGGAGGTGCCGGGTCATAAAACGCGATTGTGAGATCGTAAAACTCGTTTTGCGTTTTTGGTGATACCTTGAACATCAACTATATTTGACCACAAATTATTAAAATTAGCACCCCCTTTTATTTTATTTTTAGAATTTTAAATTTTTTTAAACAAACAATGAAAACATTTTGATACATCGAAATTTTCGTGTAATATCGATAATTGAATGATATGTCATAGTTCCGCCCTACATAAAATAAAACTCATTCATTAACTCGCGATCAACTTTATTGTAAGATCTACTTAATTACTATCTCGCTCATCCCCCAACGTCTCCATAGCCACGCGCTCACCTTGCTCAACCAAATATCTTCCCCAACATCTGAACGCTCAGCTTGCCCAATAGCTATACCCGACCCGATGTAACATCGCCACTGACAACCAACTGTACTTTTAATAACCGGTCTCTCTCTCTCTCTCTCTCTCTCCTTCCTCTCTCTCTCTCGTCTCTCTCTCTCTCTCTCTCTCTATTTCACTATTATTTCACTATATTTCACTCGTATATCGCCCACCCAAATCGGCTTTTTATCTGAATTTGACACAGCCCTATTAAATTATATTGCACATTATGAACACATAATCGTGATGGGAGACTTCAACACAAATTTGCAGTTAGTCAATCACACCGCTACAAACAATTAAAAACTATATTCGAATCCTGTAATTTAACTGTACTCCCCTAGAGCCAACACACCATACTTCAACCTCTCACACATGGATTGATATTATGATGACATCTAATCAGGACAAAGTGTTAAATCACGGCCAACTCTCAATCCCTGGAATTTCGCACACGATTTATTTATCTTCAATACTCATCCGAACTCCAAGCATAAACCAAAATTAATTTCTCGTCGAGCCTGAAATTTATCGCACTGACAAATTTAAATTAGACTCTATATCTTTGCCCTGGGATGATATACTGACTGCAACTACTATTGACGGATAACTATCCGTGTTCAACACTCTGTTGTTACAACTTTACGACAAACACGCCCCTCTTAAAGTGGTTAGGGTAAGTAAGCCTCCGTCACCTTGGCTAAACACAGAATAAAAGACCTTATGTCTAGACGTGACGCTGCTTACAATAGATACAAACGTACCCTACTGACGACAACAAGAGACATATAGGACATTAAGAAACAAGACAACCAGACAATTAGAACAGAAAAAAAGAGACACACTTATAAGTTATTGGACCCTAAAACACCTATTAAAAAAATGTGGCAAAGTCTGTCACAAATGGGCATTGGTAAACAAAAAGATGAAGAAGCTCCCTTGACATACCATTAGATACAATTAATACCCATTTCACTACACTACCCTTTAATTTTGATCCTTCAATAAAACTTCACATATAAAAGACATCGAAGACAACCAAGCTAAGCCAACCTACGACCCATTTCACTTTAAACATGTTACCACCAGAATGGCCTTGCACGCCATAAAACGAATAAAATCAATGCTCAAGGAATAGATCAAATACCGATTAAACTTATTCAATTCATGATAAATCTCTTCCCCCATCCTAATCGAGCCAATATTACACATATTTAATTTTTCTCTTACATATAACGCCTACCCTAATATGTGGGACAAGCCTTTGTCCGCCCTCTGCCTAAAAAGACCAATCCTTCTACACCCAATGATTATCGCCCAATTAGCATTCTACCCGCCTGTCTAAAGCCCTGGAATATATTGTCCACTGTCAAATATCAGATTTTCTGAAATTAAATCAAATTCTAGACGAGCACCAATCTGGGTTCCGATGTAATCACAGTACATCCACAGCACTCATTAAAGTAACTGATGACGTAAGAACTCACATGGACAGTAGACAACTTACCATACTGACACTACTTGACTTTAGCAAAGCTTTTGACTCCGTTGACATAGACATTCTTATAAGCAACTTCAATCTATAAATTTTTCTCCTTCCACACTACAATGGATGATTCGTATCTCCGCGGCAGGCAACAGTGCATTATCTCAGGTGACAATCATCGAATTGGTTACCAGTGACGGCAGGTGTGCCGCAGGAAGTGTTTTAGGACCTTTGTTATTCTCATTGTACATTAACAACATTTCAAATTCACTCATTTATTGCTATCACCACCTATACGCAGACGATCTGCAAATTTATATACATGTCTCTCCCTCACTAATTAATCAAGCAATTGAAATGATAAACAAAGACCTGCAATCTCTTGCTTTTTTGGGCAACTAAAAACGTTTTGCAAATAAACCCCAATAAGTCCACAAATCATTATTTTAGGCTACCACAAACTTTTAGCAAATTAGACCACTCGACAATCGACAACGTTTCTTTAAACGGTACAACAATACCCTTTCAACAACAAGTCAGAAACCTAGACTTATTATGACTAATGACCTGACTTGGACGGAACATGTCAAACACGTTTGTAAAAAAACGTATGCTGCACTACACTCATTACAACAGACTAAAAACTTCTTTCCGACTAAACTAAAAACAATGCTTGTACAATCTCTTATTATTCCCCATTTCGATTACTGCGACGTTGTTTACAATGACTTGACCGAGGACCTGGCTATTCGTCTCCAATGGGCACAAAATTCCTGTGTCCGATTTATATTAGGTAATAGTAAAATCTGACCATATAACCCCGGGTTTTAAGATGCTTGGTTGGGCTAGATTACAGGATCGTAGAAACCTTCACTCCGTATGCCTAGTTCACAACTACTTTCAACATCGTCACCGTCTTATCTCGCCTCTAACTTTCAATTTCTTCACTCAAACCACATGTTTAATACCAGGTCTAGATCCGTACACAACTCTCATTTCCCATACACAGAACTAATCTCCTTGACCACTCATTCAAAATCCACGCTATTCGAACTTGGAATGCTCTTCCGTCTGAAATCAGAGACAAATATATAAATAACTTCTATGCTTTTAAAAGTGCCACTACTTCCTATTATTCAAATTCTTAACTGTACAAACAATAAGTATATCAAACACCCAAACAACCCAAATAATGAAAATAATTACATATTAATTTGCTCGGTTACCTGTTTTACTCTATTAACTTTACGAGGACGCCTTCTTTGTTACTGTAATGAACTGTATGAAAGCGATGGATGAATGCGGAGAATGAAATGATAGCTAAATTGTGTTTATTGTTTATCATATTTCAAATGTTTATGTTTTCAGTTAATTATGTGTAATTTTTCATCAGGCCAATTACTTTGTGTTCAAATTATCTATAATTTTCATTAGGCCTTCATTATCATTTGTATTATCATTAGTAGTAGTATTAGGTTGGATGGAAGATAAGGCTTCACTAGCCTTAATCCCGCCTTAAAATAAAGACCTTTATCTATCTATCTATCTATCTCTCTCTCTCTTTCTCTCTTCTCATATCTTACTCCGGTCGTTCATTATCCCTTGCATCGTTTGAAGCGACACCTTGTTATTTTCTAGGTATTAAAACTAGATTTGTTTAATGGTGTATGAGTTTTTCCCTGTAAATTCAGTGATCTGTTGCAAGAAGGAGGCCATATATACAGACAGGGCTAAGCTTTAATGATCCGACTTTGGATTGGGGAAAGTGATAAGATTAAGTAAGGTTTACACAGAGCGTCCCCCCCTCCCCCCCCCCCCCCCCGAGCGTCGGGACGGGCGGCTCGTTAGAGGCGGATTAGTGATGGACGTGTTGCGCGTGACGAGTGAGCCCCCCCCCCCACCCCCCCACACTTCTCACCAGACGCCCAGGAGCCAGCTCTCTTACTAGTTTTGCCGGCTGTCTGGGTTCTATTGCGATCTCATCTCTACAAATTTTACCTAGTACATTGATGAGATGAGTCTAGAAGTGAAAGAAAGAAGTGATGAAGGTTTGTGGAGCTTACTGTCGTCACCTTGAATTATAAATGTCAGCGGGTGACAATCGATGAATAAGATGGCATAATATGAATTCTTCTGAAATATCAGTGATTTTTTTACAAGATCACTTACTCAAGCCATTAACATCAGATTGACGTGAATCTTTGCACATATCGTTATAGTCATGTATAGTGGCGTTTCCAGAGGGGGCTAGGGGGGCTTGCCCACTTCCGCCAAATCCCAAGCTTTATATCATATTCTGCAAATCATCTAAGTTTCAGCAAAATATTTAATTCGTCTGTTAATTCCCTTTTTTCGTTTAGCAAAACCCCTTGACATCTGTAAAACACATAAATTACTTTTAAAAATACGTATTTAAAAAAATGCCTGTGGCACTATTGTGAGGGGCATTCCCCCACGCCCCCCCCCCCATTAACTCGTTGGTCCAAGCCTTCCTTCGAAATATATTCCTGCGTACGCAACTGAACATGTATATAAAATAAAGTATTCTAGTGAAGTAGTAATAGGTATCATATTATTTTCTATATTATTATATAAAAGGTAGTGTAATAATAAATCGTTCAGTTCAAATCAATTTATCCATGTAGATAAGATTAATTAAAACGTAGGATATATATTAACATAGTTTTTTTTTCTTTTCATAATTTGGTACCCTTGCTCCAATGTTTCCCACCCTCTTTCTTAATACAAGTAACCGCAATCTCCTCTGCCGTTAACCACCCCCTTCCCTACCCTCACACGCATACATTTGCGCCATCATTACATTATACACGATTAACTTACCTACCTAGTTTCGGAAGAAAATCTGCAAAGTACTTGCCTTTTCACTCCATCATTATCATTATATTTAACCGTTTACCATGACCAGAACACTACCCCCAAACCTTGCCTCACTATACACAATCGTATGCTCAGCCAATGAGTATATACCCTAATATCACATTATCCATTCGAGGGTAGTGTTTCGGATTCATGGATGTTATATGAATCGGGAGTTATGAATTCAATCCCCGGTCGGGTTTGGATATATCAACAAATTCCACCTATGGGTGCATTAGTAAATTAATTACGTAACTAATTAATTATTGTAATAATATACACGGCTCAAATTCTTGATGTTTAGGTTCCATTTCAGCCCCAACAATATTATTTCACTGACGTGGTTAACAGGTGCCGTGCCAACTCAAATATCACTTCCCTTTATTTATCTGATTGTAATTTTATATAAAAGCGAAGTAAAAATAATTCGTATGGATTAAAATATCTTCTTAAATAATGGGTCTCACCGGGCAATTTTGAAAATGACGACATTATTTTTTAAAGAAATTACAATTATTGTGCATACTAGTCAACTAGTGTTAAAATAGTTAAGTAGTTTCTAGCGTCTCTTCCACAATCCCTTGTTGTTTCTTAGTAGGCCCTATGCCAGTCTTCTTCATAGTCTGCACACACACACACAACCCCCTCTTTCCACCCCAACTCCCCGCCCTATCACTGTCCTTTCTCCCCCAACTTCCTCAACATCGTTGTTCATTGTTCACGAATCATCGTTTCGATTAGCTTCATTACGTAAACATGATACTGTGAACCTCACTTGTAACGGCCAATTTACACGCATCCAGTACTTATCTTGAACAGCACGCATGCGAGTGCTTCCTTCCCCGCACTTGACACTAACATATATAAAGTGTAGAGAGTGAGAGAGATCCTTACTTGACATTGTGGCAGGAACTTAGCTTCTAAATCTTAAATATGTTGAAATATTGCCAAAACGGTCAGATTTAAATAACAAATTTATTATGAATATATTTTAGCTTACTTCACTTGAGCAAAGAAAATCGCAACCACTTCCAAAATATTGTAGGTACGAATATGTGTTCAGTGCATTTGTTTTCATGTTATGTAGGCCCATTTTAGGTATTGTAGAGTATTTAAAAACTATAATTTATAATTTGTAACCTCCTAATCTAGATATAATTGTTTCAATCTTATTTGAGTGAAGGGTTAAATATGATAATATATTAGATATGTAAAATCACCTCAATCTATACTTCATCTCGCACTTACCAATCAATATAATCATTAATTAATTGCATTTAATATCCTTTTTAATTTGTTACCAAAATAAGTGTGTTTTAGTGCATTGTTGTTGTAATATTACTAATTCAAATATTTGCTAAGAGTAGTTCAATGTTATGTCTGCATCTATGTTAATAACATTTATTTAGTTGTCCTCCTTTGTAAATCAGTTTTTAACTGAATAGGATATACGTTAAATAAAAAGTACAAAGTAAAAATAACCTAAAATCCTTAAAACCTAATTCGAAGTAAAATGTATCACATTTATTTAGGTTTTTATTTACTTGGTAGCCTATATTTCAGATGATAATGCTTTATTATCTAATATTAGTAATTGGTGCAATTTAATGTAGAAATGTGAATCTATCGTTTCAAAAAGCTTAGGCTGTTTTCCGGATCTCGTCTCAACAAAATAAACAATACATAATATTTTGGTTAGTATATACCTCCATTCATCTTACCTCTTGTTCAAAAGTTCTCTCTTTGTAGGCCTACACTCAAATTCCAGAGAAATCGTTTTACTAATTAGCTAATAACTGTTACAATTATTACAATGTATTAATTTATTTTATTTTCATAATTTTCTTTTTTTACTTAATGTACATGATTACTCTGTAGTACTAGGATTACATATACTTATTGTAAGTTACTTTAGGCTATTCACCTTCTCCTCCGGGAGTCAAACATGTACAATGTGCCTGTCAAGATGAATAAAGTTATCTATCTATCTATCTATCTATTAATACATTATCAATTAGGCATGAAGAGTATCCTCTGAACAGTTTTTTGTGAAGCAAAAAAAACAAAACTGTCTAATTTCCGTTAATTGCACCAGCGCAAGCCGCGGTGCGGTATAGTGGTTATTATTTACCCTGCTATCAACTATCAGCACCGCCGTTAATTAGAGTAAGTACACCATGCAATTACCTCGATGAGCAAAACTTGCAAGTTAAATGTTTATTTCCTGTTCGATATCGTCTTCAGGAGAGGGGGTACAGTACACTGGAGAGAGAGGGTTGAGAAGGAAAACTGAAGAACTGAAGCAAGGACAACGTAGGAGTATTTTCCATGTGGGAAAAACAACGCGAATACTACCAGCACCAATCAATAAACTATACAGATTGTATATGGGGCTATTACCCCCAAAAATAATTTTTTAACACATAATCTATAGCATTATACAACACTAAAACGACCATTTAAAAAAAATATGTCTTGTAACTGTGATTTTACACGACGATTTTTTAAAAAATGATCTTGAAATTTGCAAAAATGGGCATTTTAAGGAATTTATTAAATCGTTTAATTAGCTGTTTTTTTGCTCCACATAGATAGTAGAGCGACGTACCAATCTAAAATGGCTCTGTATAACATTGCGTCTTGAAACTGTGCACAAATATACTCTAAAACACACAAAAATATACCTTCGAAAACACACATTTTCTTGGTAAAAGGCATATTTGAACCGAACCACTTCCCAAATTACAAAACATAATTAAGCAGATTGGTAGATAAGGCTGCTAAGTACGTCAATAATTACCAATATTTTTAGGATCAAAATCCTCTAATGTCACGGAGTTCAAAGATCGTCCCCATGCAGTGGCGTAGCGGTGACCCAAGCCGCCCCCGCAAGGCTTGGGGGCCCCCCGTTAGGGGGGGCCCACCGGTCAAGCTGAGTTCATGGACCAAAATATGAGTTTATTGATAATCGTGTACAGAGGAAAAAATCGAAATTTATTACTTAACAAATTCTTTCAAAAGCCTTTTATGACTGACACTTGGGTTTTCAGTTTCCAGCAATACTTATACGAATCTATCTCCCACTCAACTCAACGTCTTCTTGATAGGCTTAAGATTCCGATATACATATGTAATGATCGCGCTGTCTAAATTATCTCCACGTCAAAAAACAAAGAAGAGAAAGCAAAAACAATTGAAAAGAAATGGCACGTTCGAATTTGTAATGAGGTTGTCAAATAATCTTTTATTTTAGGAACAATATTGATTGTTTAAGTTGTTGCAGTCGAAAAGTATGGACTTGATCTTTGCTTGTAGCAGGGGTAACGAGGAATTGTTCTCACGAACTCTTTGAAGATCAACAATTATTGTCAGATATCTCTCCCCCCCCCCCCCCCCCCCCAGATATATAAGTTTTAACCAAAACGGGCAATGGCATTTTGGCTTCTTGTTTGAAAAAGTCCAAACAATTATTTCCGAGACATACAAGAAAATGAAAATGTAGATAAAATTATATTTTTGATTTTTACACAGACAAAAGTCTAAAATTGATTTTGTTAAACGATTTGGCCTTGAAAAAATAAAAACGGTTGACAAATTCAGCGCAATTGACCACTGGGCAACCCTGTACTTCGCACCCACCACCCAACTGGCCAACAAGTGGATTTCTACTCCAATATATCGAATGGTGCCAACTGAAAAACCTATTTCAAGAAATGGACAGTGTTGTTTAGAGGTTTAATTTCCTAACTGTGAGTTGACGAGTGCTATGACAAATTATTCTAATCAGCCCAATCATTCCAATCATTGAACCGGTAACCGGTATAAAATTAAAATACGATCTGACCGACGATTTTCCGTCGCATATGTTAAGTTTTCGAAGGTTATTAGAAAACAATTAACAACGCTAAGTGATCCTAATTCGATTCTAGAAATATTGGAACTTTTGAAATACTAGTTACGAACAATGCTTTTGCATCAATTAATATACCTGACATCGTCACTGTCCATCTACTATTTTTATCGATACCGTAAGTAGAAAGATAGCAAAATAATGCATTTTAAAAAAAGCAGTGCCATTTTTTTACTTTTTGCAATTTCTCACGAGGTTATTTTTGGGGAGAGGGGCCCACACATAAATTTTGCGGGGGGGCCCTGGGATTTTGCGCTACGCCACTGTCCCCATGTTATTTCTCATGGGAGATTTTTGCCGATGGGACTTAGCTCAAAAATTACAAAGTATGACAAATTCTTTTTCGGGTCATGGTGGACACAATAATTTTTCATTGCTTTCTAAATTCATAACTAGTTAGCCCGAATGAGATATATTTGTTATTTTATCGGGTGAATACCCCTTTAATGAATAGGCACTAACCACACGAACTACCCACGAACCTCCGAAAATAATCTACATACAATTACTATACTATAGTACAAAATATATAACTACAACTACAAATAAAGCTACAACAACTGATGATGGTGATTACGTTGCTTAACGTCTCTATTAAACGCACTCATACTATTCGAGACGATGCAGACGCACACAAGGATACATATTATCCTTACTCGAAATAAGCTCAGAGGAAAATACGGAAAAAATATATTAACTTGCATTACACAATTCATTTATCTTAAATTTGTAATAACAAAATCACTTTAAAAAAGTGGGTTGTCCTACTGCTCACAGCTCAACTATTATTTACAGCGAAATATCGAGTGTCGTCTTCATAAAAACCAGGAACAACAAAAAGTTTATGATGAGTGCTTCTTCCAATCACGTTTACATAAGACGAGTACTATGTTTTTAACAGTAAGATCAAGAATTCATTTATTCACATTCACACACTAAAAAGTCTGCAATACCACTGATTTTTTTATTGAACTCTTTCTGAAGCCAGTTTTTATCAGAACTGTTACCAGCCTTTTTTATTGTTGTTATGGCCATGCATATACAGTCTTCAATAAAGGCACAGTTTTTTACAATCAAAATAATCAAAATTAATTAATGGATTTTTAGGATTTAGGATTTATGTAAAATCATCCAAAATTGTTAAATTTCGGAATTTATTTGTGCTCAATAATGTTAAGTTATCTTTGACTTTAGAAGAGTGACCATATCTTTGCTTGACAATTACGCAAAATTGCACATCAATCAAATGACAGATGGAAGCAGGAAAAGTTCCCCAAAAAGTTTCAAAATAGTTAACTCTTAACTAGCCCACAATTAACTCCGGTTGTTCTCAATGACAACAAACCACGAAGCAGAACAGAAAACACGAGTTAATAAAATAAGTGATTGTTTTTAGGACAAATAACAAGTTTGGTTTAGACTAAAATCATTAAGTGTACACTAATTTACCTTTGGGCTAAAAAAAGTTTTTACTAAGACTACGGTTTTACCATCAACCCCTTTTGGGAGTGCTCTCTTGACTACCTAAAAAAACACCTCCGTCCACAATGGGTTTAAATTTGCTGCTAATAAACGGAATTCTATTTTCCCATTGGTAACTAAAACAACCCCTAAGCATGGATTCTGGGAGCCCCGGGAATCTCTGTTGATATCTTAGTAATTAAATTAACCCCTTGTTGTGTTTGGATAGTGTTGCTAGCGGGGGTACCCAAATTACCCGATATGACGAAAAAACCTCCGCCGTGTGAATAGTACCATGCTCAAACGAAGGGTACAAATTACGTTTTAGAATTAAAATGAGGAATGTTTCGTTAACTATGTGAAAAGTTAAAGTTATTTTTTTTTAAGATGCGTGCATTTCTGAACGTAGTTTTTAAAATAATGATTTTTATTTTCCCCCAACTTGTTCCCATAGAAATTATTACAACAGTGTTCGTTTATGTGAAGCAAAAAAAAAACACATTAATGAACTTAACCCACAGTTTCTTTTGTATTTATGGCGCTATTATAATTTTAAAACTCATCTCTCGTTAACCAGGGTGGAAATGGGAATAAACCCACTATATTAAAATGTACGAAAAGTTGACACAAAAGGGGGATTAAGGCCCTAAAATTTCGCCTATGTTTAAAAACCCCACAGGTAGGTGGAAGTGCTTTCGACCCAATTTGATTATAGTAGTAGATGATTTTAGGGTTTTTCAAACTTTCTCACTAAGAAATTAAATTTTAAGTACGGGTTTGTCAGTGGCCCGATAACACGTATCAACAAGTGCATCGGTTTGTATAGCCTAAGTTTGAGTTGATCACCTGGTAGCCAAATTTAGACGGCAACTTTTTTTAACATGATGTATTGAACAACATCAGCGATTTACAAAAAATGAAATCGAGGCAAATATCACAAACAAATTTTCACAAAAAATTTATTTCAAAAAAAATTTTCTAAGTTTCAAAATTAATATTATCTTGATATTTAAGTTTTTTTTTAAAAAAGTGAAAAAATTTTTTTACCTCTATGAAGGGTCAACGATATTTCACAAGTTTGTAATTTTATAATAAGAGGAGGATTTGTCAATTTAAAAATGTGTTTTAACTAGCGCACGTTCAGAATACAAAAAAAGTGAACATAAATCATTGATGTGCTGAACACGTACTTGTCCATCTTATCGCCCCCTTAGAGCGGGGAAATTCCCGACCAGTTATAACACCCTTGTTCGATTCCCCAGCCTCACTTTCCCCACAATGATTTCTTTCCTCCCCTGAGAGCTGACCTAGCCGGGAGAAACACGGCGTCATTACAGCCGCTAATTCATTGCCTAGCTATCTGGGGTGTGGCAGGGGGGGCTTGTGGGGTGAGGCGATGGGCCCGGTCTGCAAATGATTTCTTTCCTCCCCTGATGACCCAACCTACCCGGGAAAAACAGGGCGTCATTACAGTCCAAATTTTCCATTGCCTAGCGTATCTCTGGTGTGGCAGTGGCGGCTTGGGGGTTGAGGCGAGTGGGGCCCCCGGTCCGCACAATGACTTTTTTCCCTCCCCTGTGACCAACTAGCCGGGAGAACCGGGCGTCATTACAGCAGCAAACTCATTGCCAGTTATCTCTGGGGTGGCAGTGGCGGCTTGTGAGGTGGGGCGGTGGGCCCCCCGGTTTGCCAATGATTTTTTTCCCTCGCCTGATGAGCTGACTACCCGGAAAAACAGGGCGTCATTACAGCCGCTAATCCATTGCTAGCGTATCTCTGGTGGGGCAGTGGGGGCTTGAAAGGTAGGCGAGTGAGGCCGGTCTGCACAATGACTTCTTTCCTCGCCGATGACCGACCTAGCGGGAGAAACACGGCGCATTACAGCCGCTTATCTCATTGCCTAGCGTATCTCTGGTGTGGCATTGGGGGCTTGTGTGGTGAGGCGAGGGGCCCGGTCCGCACAATGATCTTCTTTCCTCCCTGATGGAAACCCTAGGGGGGGAGAAAACGGCGTTTTACGGGCCCTAATCTCTTTGCCTAGCTTATCTCTGGTGTGGCAGGGGGGGCTTGTGGGGTGGGCGAGTGAGGCCGGTCTGCACAATGATTTCTTTCCTCCCCCTGATGAGCCGACCTAGCCGGGAGAACCGGCGCATTACAGTCGTTATCTCATTGCCTAGCTATTCTGGTGTGGCAGTGGGCTTGGGGGGTGAGGCGAGTGGGCTGGTCCGCAAAAGTCTTTTTCCCCTCCCGAGACCCAACCAGCCGGGAAAAAACGGCGTCATTACAGCAGCAAATCTCTTTGCCTAGCTTTCTTGGTTGGCAGGGGCGGCTGTGGGTGGGGCGAGTGGGGCCCCGGTCTCACAATGTCTTTTTTCCTCGCCTGATGAGCCGCCCTAGCCCGGAGAACAAGGGTCTTACAGCCGTAATCTCATTGCCTAGTTATCTTTGTGGCAGGGGCGGCTTGTGAGGTGAGGCGAGTGGGCCCCGGGTTGCACAATGATCTACTTTCCCCCCCCCGATGAGTGACCACCCGGGAGAAAGGGCGTCATTACACCCGCTTATCTCATTGCCTAGGTATCTTGGGGAGCATGGCGGCTTTGAGGTGAGGCGAGTGGGGCCCCGGTCTGCAAAATGTCTTTTTTCCTCGCCTGATGACGGACCTAGCCGGGAAAACCCGGCGTTTTACAGCCGCTTATATCATTCCCTACGTATCTCGGTGTGGCAGTAGGGGTTGTGAGGTGAGGCGAGTGAGGCCCCGGTTGCACAATGATCTTTTTTCCTGCTGAGAGCCGACCTAGCGGGAGAAACGGCGTCTTACACCCGCTTATTTTTTCCTAGGATCCTAGTGTGCAGGGCGGCTTGTGAGGTGAGGCGAGTGAGGCCCGGTCTGCACAATGACCCTTTTTTCCCTCGCCTGATGAGCTGCCCTAGCCGGGGAACAAAACGTCATACAGCCGCTTATTCATTGCCTAGCGTACCCTTGGTGTGGCAGTGGCGGCTTGTGAGGTAGGCAAAATGGGGCCCCGGTCTCCACAATGATCTTCTTTCCCGCTTGATGGCCGACCTAGCCGGGAGAACACGGGTATTAAAGCCGCTCATCTCATTTCTAGCGTTCTCTAGTGGGGGCAGGGGCGGTTTGTGAGGTGGGGCAAGTGATTTTCATGCCATACGTCATAACAGTCATAATTTGGCATTTTTGTGACATATCTTTTATTTAAAATAGAACCAAAAAATATTGATATCGATATGTAAAATAATTAATTTTTAAATTAAACCCCAAAAAATTTAAAGGGAAATAAATGAAGAGGGGAGTTTTTATTTAGGCTTAAAAGGTTGGTTTTTTAGCATTCGAATAAAGAGTTTTCGTTTTAACTTGGTTTAAAATCGGTACCCCCAAAACATGTTCACGAATCGGGATGGAAAAAACTATAATGAAAACCCCCGGCACTCCCCCAAAATACTTTATTTTTATATAAACATCGATAGCAAAAATTTTCGAAATATCGATTTTCGCACACCCCTTTTTGGGAAAAGGAAAATTTGTTTTAAAATATAAAATTTTAATATCTCAGATAAAACACATTTTTGAAACCCATACAGTTAAAAGAATATATATGTTCTTTTATAATGTATCTGGGGTACAAGATAATTTTTGTATGTTTTGTTATTAATTTCAAAAAATTGATAGGACCATTTTGCATCAGGCCCCTTTGTCTTTGTTCTTTTTCTGCTTCATGGATATGTACCGTATTAAAATTGAACTTCACAAAAAAATTAACTCTTTTCGATACTTCTAAAAAAGTAAAAAATTTTGAGAACCAAAGGGGTTAACAATTCGAGCACAAAAGTTTTGTTTAGTCCAATCTTTTAATTACTAGAAGTTGATACGGAACAATCAATTATTTATTTATCTGCCATTTTTATTTATATAAACTTAACGAATTACTTTATTTTTTATTGAATAATGAGAATAAATTATATTTATAAAAACAATTTTGTAGGGAGCATCTTTGTCGCCCATTCACTTGCTTTCAAAAAAATTATTGGTAGAGAAAACCAAATTAAACGAGTAACAAAATAAAAGCAAACAGAGTATATTATATTGGTTCTTCACTTCTAAATTGATCATTATTATCAATCTAATTGGCCAGATTTCATCGTTTTCGAACCCGTAATTGAAATGCACTAGAAACCTTTGCTATAACCAACACAAATTTCCGCTTACCTTTTTTGAGGGTGATTTTTTGCACGATCGCTATCCGTGAGTGCAATAAATAGCGAGGCTATAGGAAGGGTCGAACTTTTTTAACCCTTACTTTGGTATGTTATGATTGAATGGCGGGCGTCTCTTTACTCGATTTGAGCATTACCCTGTGCGAGCGTGATGAAATTTCCCTGCTGGGAGACGGGGCGGCCGGGTAATCAGCTTTTTGTCCCTGAGTGAAGCTCACTGAAAACACATCACCCCGGCCTTGCGAGCGCTAGGGGTGGAAGAAAAACATCGACCTTCCGGGCTTTCAGATAGAATGTGAGGAACGCGAGCGTTTAGCGCAAGCGTGGAGGCAAATTTTGGTATATTATGGCTAGTTTATAGGAAAATCCAGTTTAATAAACAAAAAAATTATTAAGTTTGCACGTGTTTACAATATTGATTAATGGACATTGTAATATTATATTATTGAATTAAATAAAATTATGTACGTATCAGTATTAGTCTTTAAAAAATTTTATCTTAAATTTATTATTATAAAAAAAAATTTTTGTTTTACGGAATCTTCTTGTCCGAAAAAAATAAAATTTTAAAATTTTTGAATCAAAATACAGCTCTCTTTTAAAACCCAAAGAACATGTTTATAAAATTTATTTTCTGTTCATAATGTTACCGGACGGTATAATGTAAGTTTTTTAAATTTTAAATCAACTCTTGTAATTCTTTTCAGTCCAAATTTTAAACCCCGATTTGTTTTGTTTTTACAAACAACCTTTTTATTTTTAAAAATTCTAAAACTGCATCAATATTTCAACATCTATCGGAAACAAATTTTAAATTCGCAACGGGGTATTATTTCAAGCGCCCGAAAGCATATAGGCAATGCGGGGTTGTTCACATATTATCCACCTTGATGTAGGGGTTGTTTTTTCCGGGAAAATGTGTGTGGGTTTGGGGGGGAAAAAAAAAATTTTCGTAAAACCCAAGGTTTTTGTGTTTTGTAATATTATTCTTTTATTGTTTATAAGCCAGACATGGTCAGTTCAAACAGAAAACGCTCGGGGCGCTCGTGTATCTCGTGCTGTCTGCACTCGCCCCCGGGAGAGCTGGGAGTCGGCTTGGTACTCTCCGCTTTAAGTTGATAAGGTAACGAAAATTGAATGGTGGAATATAAACATAAACTTAAATCATGCATTTCAATATAATTACGAGCTTTTGATTAGTTTTCTAACTTAAGATCGGAAGCAGGGCCGAGCGCTTTCAAATTTTGCGGCGACTGCCTAAGATAAATCGTCGGCTTCGGTAGCTCTGTCAATACAGTTGGTCTTCTCCCTTGGGTCCCCAGGCTACCCGCATTACCAGCCCGTTTCAAACCACGAGATATTTTTTGGGGGCGAGTTGGGGATTTTATCGACTGACTGCCAATCCGAAATTTTTAAAGACAAAATAAATATTATAATGCACATTTTGAAAGAGACGTAAATTTCACTCTAGAAATATCACGAAAAGTTTTATAACTATTAAAAATGTGACAATTTTTTTCGTTTTCGCAAGTTTTCGTGCATCTGTATAAATATCGCTCTAGACCCCCACGCTTACCGTGGGCATTTTGGCCCGGGGGTTTAAACTTTGTTTTTCATGCGAGAGGAGTCGGGTTTGAGCCCCCTAGGGAAAAAATTTTTTACTTTTTTTTTATCTTATTATTGTTTTTCACTTATATTTGTGCGGAAACAATTTTTTTAACTTTTCCCGGGCAAATTACTTTAAAGGCGAAGGCTTTCTCGATCCCTGCAGCGGCAATCGGAAGTTATGAAAGGGGGGGGGCCCCTACCCCGGTAGAAAAAGAGACATTATACTTTTTAGAAAGCCTAAACAAAATAAATACCTAAAAACCCTATACGAAAAGTCCCCTTTTTTTTCTAAAGCCCTTTTGGCTTTTTAGCGCGCCGCGACGCTTCCCCATGACGTTTCACCCCTTTTTATCCTTTTTCTAAATCAATAATTTGTACGTTTTTTAGAAGACGAATCGCCCTTCATTTAATACCCCAATTTTCCCATTAAAAAAAGTTAGAGTATTAAATTGGCCCCAAAACGCAAAAATGTATTTATCAATTTTACTTTGATATTCAATGCCAATTTTGAAAAAGTTTGAAAACATATTTGGGTTTTTCATCTTAAAAAAAGCTGTCCTGTTTATAAACTACCAAAGCACAGATAGTTTACGAAGTCGCTGAGATAGTGATGACATGCGTTTTTTTGGCCCCCGGGGTCTTATTTACTTCCGCTGTCGCGCAGAGTTTCTCTATTCACTGTGAGGGCCGGGGGCCAAAACCCAAAAACATGTAACAACAAATTGGCAATAAAAATTCAAAAATCTTTAAAATGTAAAATTTGAAACAATTACTTAAATTTTTTGAACTGTCACGTCAAAATTTAAATTTTTTATGTAAGTAGGCATGTTTAAAATGGCATGACATTTTGTATGGCTTCTCCGGAACGTAATCTAGGGCAGGTCGTTCGCCGCAGCCAAGCAGCGATGGATAAAATCGACCTGTTACTCCCCCCCGGTTGGGGGTTTTTTTAGCTATCTGCACACGCCCCCCCGAAAAATTTACAGTTGAAACTCGGTGTATGACTGATATGTGGTTCATATCTACAAAAAAAAATCGCCCCCCGATAACCAGTTCTGTGTTAAAATATTGCTAAAATCGACGAAAAACTTCCGGGGTTGCTGGGGGGGGCTAAATAAAGTTTATTATCCCTTTAATAAAAGTGCCATCGGGGGACGAGACCGGGATCGGTCGTCCCGTCTATTGTCTGCATTTTCCCCTTTTCCCCCTTTTTTTGGGGGTGACCGAAATTTGGGGGCGAACATGGGTTTTTCACCTGCCTCCCCACATTTCAAACTTTGTGATGAAAATAATGTATCAGCGAAATATTTTTTAAAAAATTTCATGTATTTAATAAAGTGGGTTTAAAAAGTATAGCTTGGTTATGAAATGCGTTTTTTTTCCCCAGGTCTAGATCAAAACTGATGAAATAATAAATATTATTAATTTCTAAATGATACTATCAAAATATATTATAGAAGCATTATCCGAAAAATTTAAGTAGTTTTTTTTCGTAGAATTTCGTCCCAAAAATGAAATTCAAAAATCACGCTTAAAATTAATTTTTCAACGTTTTTAATTTTGTAATTGAACAAAAAATATCAAAAAATAAAAAGAACAATAGAACAGGAAGAGAATAAAGAGGTAAAAACCCCCAGCTTTTAAGGGTGGTCTATTTTCGACTACACGCGCAACCCTTTTGCAGCGCCCCATACCCCTACCCGACGCGTCCGTCGAGGTCTTTGTAAATCAAGGGTTGATAAACTTAAATATGATGGTAAAAAGGTTGGCTTAGCGCTTGTAAAAAGGCGAAATGATCTTACTTTTTTTTCTATGCGAAACTAGGGAGAAAAATGAAATGCTTGGCTCAATTTTATATCCCACAGCATTTACAGCCGAAAACTTTTTAACGAGAGTTGGGTACCGTTTTTTTTTTAAAATTTTTTTTTTATTTTGGGGGTTTAAACTACCAAAAATATTTGTGAGTTACCCAAAAAACCCTGAAATATTAAAAATTTTTAATGAAAGGGTAATTTTTTTAAAACTAAAGTTGGCCTAACCCGATTTTTATTCAATTAGTTAGTTTTGTTCATTTGTTTTGCTCATTGCTATAAAGGTTTAAACCCCTAAAAATGTATAGCACTTTTGGGGCAACATTTCTCCCGAAGGTTTTATGCCCCACATTTCCGCATTTTGTTTTTTTTCCTTTTCCCTTGACCGTTTCCCCCTTTTCCCCTCGGCAAAACGGTTTTATTGGGGGTTCATTGGGGTTTTTTTTTTTTAAACCAAAATTTACAACGCCACCCTTTTAAAAGGGTTTCACAAATTTCAATTGTATTTTTACGGTAAAGTGGGTTTTTTGGTAAGTGTAAAGGGTAAAATTTTTTTCGTCCAAAAAAGAATGGTACGCCGAGTTTTGGAATTCCTTTTGGGGGGGTTTTCAATATAGCCAATTCTTAAAATAGATTTAAAACAGTTTCCCTTTTTGGGACAAAAAGGGTTTTCATTAACCCTTTTGTTGATCATTTTTTTTTTAACAATTTTTGGGTACAAAATTAGACCGTTGTGGATGATTTTCTGAAATTTAGGGCATTCCCGCGCCAACCCTAGTTTCATGATTTTTAAACAAAAGATTTGAATTTTTTTACCATTTTTTTGGTAATTTTCATTTTCAAGTTTTTATTTAAAAACCCCCGAAAATTATTCACAGGAAAAACAAAATAATTTTGGATCAATTTGTGAATTTAAACCTTTTTTTAAAGGGGAAATTTTTTTTTAAAATTCCCTCAAAAACCGTTTTTTTAAAAAATATTATTTGGATCAAACTGGTGCAGTTTGGCGCGCAGCAAAAACGCGGTTTTTTGCCCAAAAAAACTAGGGATTTTTAAAAAACAAGCAAATAAAAAAATTTTTTTTAACCTCTCCCGAATGGGGTAAGGTTTGGGCTTATTTTTCCCAATTGTGTGGGGAATAAAAACCCCCGCAAATTATCCCACCGGCCCAAAAAAACTGTGGATTTAAGTAATAAAACAGGGCGAGTTTTTTAAATTCCAAATTTTTTAAAAAGTTCCGAAATTCAGTTTGTAAAATTATAAAAAGCCCTTTTTGGGGTTTAAAAAAGAAATTTTTATTATTTTTGTTCCCCCCCAAATTTTTAAAAAACAAAAAAAATTTTTTTTTCCTGCATTTTTCATTTGGAAAAAAGCTTTTTAAGGAGTCAAAATTTGGCCAAAATTTTTACTTTTAAAACCCCCCACCCCCATCCCCCAAAATCATTTAACTCCAAACCCCGAGAAAATGCTTCAAGTAAAAAACATTTCGTTTTTCTAAAGTTTTCGAGGGCAATTTTTTAAAATAACCCAGCCGAAAAAAAACCAGGGCATTTTTTACTAAAATTGCAAAAACCGGTAAAAATAATTTTTATTAGTTTTTAAAATACAATGTTTTAAAAAGGACTGATAAACCCCACCATTTTTTTTCCCCAAATTCTGGGTTAAAATTGCCCCTAAATTAAAGTTAATTTTGAAAAAAGGGGGGACATTTTTCCGTTTTTCAAAACAAAAGTACTCTTTTTTTTTTTTTAAATTGCCCCGAAAAAGTTTTTAAAATTTCCCATTTTTGTTTCCCAGACCAAAATTTTTTATAATTGAAGTTATCGGCAATTGAAAAAGCCAAAAATGTAACCCCCTTACAAATTTTTTTTTTAACACTCGGCAAACCCCGGGAATCCCAAAAATTAAAAAAAAATAAAAACCCCGAAAAAAATACCCCCCGAAAAGGGAAAAAAAATATAATTTTTTTCAAAATTTAAACCCCAAACAAATTTTTAAAAAAAAAAATTTTTAAAAAACACGTTTAAAAAAAAATTCCCTTTTTCTTTTAAAAATTGAAAAACCTTTTCCAAAACTTTTTTAAAAGTTTTGGGAACCGTAAATTGTTATTTTACCCAAGATTATAAATGTACCCAAATATTTTTTCTATTCTTTATATAAAATTTAAAAATAATTTACTTTTTAATTTTCTTTTTTGTTTACATCAAAATGCTTCTTCAAAAAGATTTCTAGAAAAAAAATTTTTTTTATTTTTTTACTTGTCCAGTTCCCAAAAATACAAAAAACTTTTTATAAATTTGCTTTGGTTTTGGGGGGGGGCCCCCCTAGTCCGAAAGGTTTTTTAATCAAGGGTTTTCCCGTCATGGGTTAAACGCCAGAAACCGGGCTCTTTCACCATAAATATTTTCCATTTTAGGTTTTTGAACTTTTTTAGTAAAAACATAAAATTGGGCAAAAAAAATATCAAACACCCAGGCAGTTTAAAAAAAGCCCTTATGAAAAATTTTTATTTCAACAAAAACAAAAATCGTTCCCAAATAATTTTTTTAAATAAACCCACCAAAAAAAAAATAAAATCGGGGTTCAAATTTTTTTTTAAAATTTTTTTTTTTTTTCAAAAAGCTTTTTTTTATTTTTTTAAACCGAGGGTAACCCGTTAAATTAGGTTTAAAATTTTACCAAATTTAAATTTTAATTCAAAAGAAAATAAATTTGGTTTTTTAAAAAAAAAAATTTGAAATTTTTAACCCCAATAAGTTTTATGTTTAAAAAATTTTCTATTGTAAATTAAACTTTCTTAAAAGGGAGAAAACATGAATTAAAAACCCCTTTATTTTTTATATTAATTTTCAATTTTTTTGGGGTTTTTCATTTTTTTACGAAATTATAAATAAAACAAGGAAGTTTAACGAAAGGGTTACTTTGGGAGGGGTAAAAAATTTTGTAAAAGCCCTTTTTCCAACCATTCCCCCCTACAAAATTTTAAAGAAAAGTAAAGCCCGCCGTTATGGGACGGTTTTTGAAGGGGGCTTTTTCGTTTTTTGCCCTTTTTCCTTTGGGCAAGGCTTTTGAACTTTTATGTTTTAATTTTTTTTTATATTGTTATGGTTAAAACCCAAAAAAACAATTAAAAATTTTTTTTGGGGGTTTTAAATTTTAAACCTTTCAAAAGGTACTACATCACCATAACCTTAATGTCCATGTGAAATCTTAACGTTGTAGTCCCACCCGTTTGGTCAGAATCGGTCCAAATGTGACGAAAATATCTCACTAAAAATTAAAAAACTAATATTAAAACCTTTATTTCTATAGATTCTAGCTAACTTTTTCAACTTTTTCTTTAAAAAGGTACTTCAACACCATAATCTTAATGTCCATGTGAAATATGAACGTTGTAGCCCCACCCGTTTGGTCAGAATCGGCCCAAATGTGACAAAAATATCGCACTAAAAATCGAAAAAAATCGTAAAAGTACGATATTCATGAGAAATATTTCTTCGATTGTACCCAAAAACAATACACCTCTAAGTTCAGAGAAAACGAAGGTCCGGTCAAATTTTCATCAAGATCGCATATGCCGTTTGCCCGGAATCGAGCAAACAAACAGACGGAAAAAAAAAAAAAAAAAAAAAAAACACCCGAGCTAAATTTTTGGGGGTCAGTGAAATTGAAGTCTTCGCTTCCGCTCGCTACGCTCATCCAATTATCTTGAGGGTCAACTATGTTATGTAAACATTAAACTATGTATGCAGCACTAAATGGAAATAAAGCAAACATTAATTCATTAATTCATTCATTCATTCATTCATTCATTCATTCATTAAACACGTTCACACTGGTGCTTCAAAACATATAAATATATCAAATTGCAAGTTTTTTTATCGCTTTAGTGTAGACATCATAAGTATGTTTCCTTTATTTTCAAAGTACATATTGTAAGGTACAGAGGAATCAGGCATACAACAAGACATGATCTAACGATTTGTTAAGATCTCAATTATTAGTTTTATTAGTTGGCTGGCAACCATGCACAGTTTCATATCAATACGAATGCTGACTTGTCTCCAACACACACACATACATAATGTGTACTGCTGATGGATTGATTGGATATTGCTTAACGTCTCATATTAATGCACTTTGGCTATTCGAGACGATGAGTGGTGATAGATGAGGATGAAGTATGAACTGAAGAGAGGAGGGCAAACCCGGTACCGGCACGTAGCCTACTCCTTTCGAAAAGTACCAAGGGGACCAACGGCTTAACGTCCCATCCGAAAGGACGGTGTAAACTTGACAGTCATATAGGTTCCTCCACTAACCCGGACTGCCGAGCAGACGTAGAGGAAAACGAAGCCGTTACACTAGCTCTCGAACCAGCGATATACGTGAGTTTCAGGGCAGAGCGGTCACCCACTCTACCCCTGACCACGCCCGAGTTTGCTTAACTACGGTGTTCGAGTGGGAACCGGTTAAACTGCCTCGGCTAAACCGCTGGCTATATGTGTACTGCTGATACTGTTACAACATATACACCTACAGTTAAGTGTGTAGTAAACGTTTGTCATGAGAGTGTTAATAACATCGTTGTTTAAATCTTGATCCTCAAAGCTACAAGTGTTTATCTTAGTAAACAAAGGCTACCCCTTGCCATGTGTCTGCAGCGTATAGCTACCCCTAGTAAAATTATCTCGTCGATGGGTAACGAATCAGCCACAGGACACCCCAGTTGAATTGACATGGTTTAATTTAGATTAATTGGATAGATTTTCCGAAACTGGAAGCGAAATATTGATTAAACGTCATTCTACTTGGATCATAATAACACCCTTCATTACAGCCGGATATAGTAGACTATATAATACGTACATCTCGCTTCCAACAATAATAAACATAGTCATATTCACTTATTTCAATCCAAACACAACACTGAATTATTACGTGGGAAAATCTAAGCCAGTCCCTTCATAAATCCTGGCTCTAGACTCAAGAGTATCTAGATAAGACAATTTGAACAGTGTGGACAATAAATACTAACCCTGAGCAAATTTACTAAGGGACTTTTACAAATGTTGTCTTCCATTCAACACTCAACCTACGCCTAAAATAGATTTGAGAAGGTTATTTTAGTCACGCATAAGCGTTGTATGTTCTCTTACCACTCGCTAAATGAGTGAAATAACCGGTATTAAACTAAAACCTTCCTACCAGCGAAAGTTTATTCTATCATCTCATTTTACCAGACCAATGGAGAGAGTATTTTTTTCCAACATAAAAATTATTTTTTGTTTTCGCCTAAAATGTATTGCCCCACTTCAATTGGTTAGGGTCTTCAAAAAAAAAATTTTAAATAATTATTTTCGAGATTTTTTTACACCTACACAAATATTTTACTAAATTTGTATGTACTGAACCCCTTTTTTTTTTTTTTAAATTTATGTCATTTCACTCGAAATTATATATATTCCCTACGTCCCCCCCTACACATGATCGGAATGATTTTAATTGTCGCAAATAATCTTTTTTGTCCAGTCTTTCAGTTTTTTTTCGAGAGTGAACGTCACCATAGATTGGAGAAGGTAATTCCCCTTTATAAAAATTACTATTCAAAATGAATATTTTTTTTCGTTTTATATTGAAAGGAATATTTTAAATTTTACTATTGACAGCAATATATTTTGTTTTTAAGTAGTCAGATGAAAGTTTTTTCAATTAACTATTCAAAGTAAATAGTTTTAATAGGTTTCTTTGCCTCCCAATAGTATTTCGTTTTTAATATGGTTGTGAATATTTTTTTTTCATTAACTATTGAAGTGAAAAGGTTTTTTTTTTTTACTATTGGGGTAGAATAGTTTTTGCATTTTATTTTTGGGTATAGATATATATTTAATTTCACTATTGGAGCTAGCTTTGTAGAGCTTTATTTCGTAATCAATTTTTTTTCTTTGTTTTTTTGAATGTTTGCTTACTCCTTTGCTGTTACTTGTTCTTATAAAGACCCCCCCCCCAACCCCCCCCCAAAAAAAGGGTTTGGGGGGTTGGGGGGGGCAAAACCCCGGGGGGGGGGTGCTAGCTGACCCGGCAACGCAAGCCCCACGGCGCTTCTTTCCTTTTCGGGAAGGGGGGGGGGGGGGGGCCTTTTGCAATGTTTAATTTTTATTTTGAATAATCGGTTTTAAATTTTACCTTCGGACTGAAAGTTGTTTTTTGTTTTTAGGGTTTAACAGAATAAATATTGTTTTATTTGATTAAACAATAATAACAATTTTTAATTTTATAAAATTTTTTCCCAAAGAAATGTGTCTGTAAAACGTTAATAAAAAAAGCATTTTAAGAGTCTGCAATAGAAGTGATTTTTTTGAACTCTTCCTGAACCCAGTTCTTATCGATTGCTATCAATTTTGCTGTACTTTTGGTCACGTATATACATTTTCTATGTGGCACAGTTTTTTTTAAAAAATTTAAAAAATTAAACTCAAAAAAAAAATTTATTTTTAAATTTTGGATTTTTGAAAAATCATTAAAATTAATAAAAAATTTTTTGTGCAAAATGCTCAAAAATTTTCTGTATCTTTTACTAAAAAGAGTGACCATTCCTTTTTTGAAAATTCCTATGCAAAATTGAACCCCCCCCCTCGGATGACAACGGGAAGCAGGATAGTTCCCAAAAAAGTTTCAAATGGGTTAGTTGACTTTTAAACGCTCACGTGTTAAAATTTTTAAAACCCATATTTTCATATGAGTAACTTATTATAAGAAACTATGTTTTTGCGCCAGTCAAACTTTCTTTGTTGGACTTATTTTTTTTTATTATCCCTACCATGGAAAATAAAGAAAAAAAAAACACCTCGTCGAGCCACAAACCCAACCATCTACGTGGGGGCAAGCATTGCCCACTAGACCAACCGGGCCTGGACAGTTTTTTTTTTGGTTTTCTTAGAAAAATAAGATTTAAAAAAAATTGCTTCGTTTTTTGTTAAAAAAAAAAACTAAAAAAAAAAAGCGTAAAATTGCGATTTTCACGAGGAATATTTTTTCTTTCGCTAAATTTTCACCCGATATATTTTTTAAAAAAATTAAGGTTCTGTGAAAAATAATTACAATCGTAAAGCATGTCGTTTTTAAAAAGTCGAAGAAATTTAAAAAAATCAAAAAAAAATCGTAAAATTGCGATTATCATGAAAAAAAATTTTTCGATTCCCTCAAATTTCACAGGGATATATAAATTTCAAAAAATTAAGGTTCTGAAAACAAATATTACATCGAAAAAGCATTCGGTGTTATAAGAAAAAAAAAAAAAAAAAATCAAAAAAAATCGTAAAATTTCGAATATCATAAAAAAAAAATTTCGTTTTCCACTAAAATTTACCGAAAATTAATTCATAAATTAGGTTCTTGAAAAAATCATTACAATCGGATAAAGCATATAGGTGAAAAGTAAAAAGAAAAAAAAAATCAGAAAAAATCGAAAACCGAATATATGAAAAACTTTTTTTCATTCCCTAAAAATTTCACACAAAAATATTAATTCATAAAATAAAGTTTCTGTGAAAAATCATTACAATCGGATCAAGCATGCAGGTTTTTTAAAAATCAAAAAAATAAAAAAAATCAAAAAAAATCGTCAAACTGCGAATTCATGAAAAAAAATTTTTCTTCCCTAAAATTTCACACAAAATTTAAATCAAAAAATAAATTTTGAAAAAATCATTACATCGGATAAAGCATGCAGGTGTTATAAGTTGAAGAATTTTTTTAAAAATCGAAAAAAATCGAAAAAAATGCAAATATCTAAAAAAAAATATTTTGATTCCACTAAAATTTCACATTTAAATTTAAATTTCATAAAAAAAAGGTTTCCCTGTAAAAAAATCATTAAAATCGATAAAGCATGCAGGTGTTAAAAAATCAAAGAAAAAAAAAAAATCGAAAAAAATCGTAAAACGCGAAGTCATAAAAACCATTTTTCGTTTCCACTAAAATTTTTTCCACAAAAAATTTAAATCATAAAATAAAACGTTCGGGGAAAAAAATCATTACAATCGGGAAAAGCATGCGGTGTTAAAGTCAGAAAAATTTTTTTAAAAATCAAAAAAAATTTTAAAAATTGGGGTTTTTTTATGAGAAAAAATTTTTTGATTGCGCTAAAAAAAACGTGGCATCGAAGATTTCGAAGGGCCCTATAAAAAATTTCATCGAAATTTGGAGTTTTGGGTTTACCCGGAATCGTGTTTAACAAACAAAAAAAAATAAAATTAAAAAGGAAAAAAGGGGGGGGGGGAACATGCTGGTTTTTTCTTAGTGTGTGAAATGGATCTTCGCTACGCTCAACCAAAAAAGGTTTAAACTTGAGATTTGAGAACGATCATTTGTATTTTTCATCAACGCCCGAAAATTAAAATGTGAGGGGGATATTGTTTATTTTTTTTATTTATTTGTCAAGATTGCCGCCTGGAAGTTACAATTTTTCTGTTAATGTTGGTACCTGGCCTGGCTACCCCCGAAAATCCGAGCATGGAAATGGGCGAGGCATTTTTACGTGTTTTTCTTAAAATTTTAATATACATGGCCTACTGTGGTTTTTTATTTTCCTGTTATTGAGAATGAGTGACATATTATTTTAGTGTTGGTGATCGCTTTTGGCGTTTATGGCGAGCATATGCAATAGTTTTACCGCGAGTGTTAATAACCTAGCCTAGCAGGTTTGGGCGTGTTGTGACTACGAGTAAAAAACCCCAAATAGGCCTATGTTCTTACTTTAGGGGTTTTTCTACAAATTGCTAATATTATGCGGGATCTTTAAAGGGTAAGAGCTATTTTTAAAAAGCCTAGTGACTAGTGAGGGTGAAACCCTGGGGCCTAGGCCCTAGCTGGGCCCTAGGTAATGCATAGGGTTCCAGACCCTAGGCTGGGCCCTAGACATAGGCAGGCTCCCTGATCCGGGGGAAATGCCTGGGCCCTACGCTAACCCTTGCAAAATTTAAGCACGAATTAATTTTGTCTTTCTAAGGCTGGCCCTAGGCCAACGAGTCCCTGGGGAGTTGGATTTCGCCATGCTCTGGGCACGCATTTTTCCCAAGGTGGCCAAGATGGGCATAGGCCTACCCCTAGCCCTACCCTATTTCCCCGGTAATAAATTTTTTCAAATTTCAAAGGACCACTTTTTTCTTTCTAGGCCCTTCGCTTTGTGTAGGCCTACCCCTTTCATAGCTTGTCTAGTAGGCCCTTATGCCTGGGGCCTAGGGCTTTACACCTGCAAAAAATTTTGGCAAGTTTGTATTGTAAGATCTTGTATTATTCTTGCCAAATTTTGCAAGATTTTGAAAAATCTTGGCAAGATCTTGTTAAATTTTGACAAATTGTGGTTGGCTATTTATCGGTAGGCCTTCTTGATGAAATTTTCGTTTACACATTTGCCACCTCCTTTTTAGAGTTCCCATGGCTTATTAACTAACCTTGGGGCCCCTCCCTATGAAAAAGAACATAAAGAAAGTAAGCTTTCATGCGGCCAGGGAAAACCTTATTAGGCTACTACCGGTATTGGATTTTTATTCATGGTTTGTTAATTTGGGCCCTTTAAACAAAAAGAAAGGTACCGGTAGGTTTGCCGCAGGCAGGGAAACGCGGGCCCTGCCCTAAGTGCAAGGCATAAGATTTTAAGTAAACGCATCTAACCCTACACAATCTGGGCCTAGTGGTTGTAAATACTTTCACATATTTGGGGCCTTAAAGACAGGGCAGCTATCTGTAGCTATTTATGTCATGTAACCCAGGTCATTTATCAACTGTCTTCTCAGTTCTAAATAACTGAAACAATCGACAGCACAAATTAGGCTTTTTTGATGTAGGCCCCTAAATGTTTGTGATGATTTTAAAATATAGAAAACCCGTGGCAGATTTTGACAAGATTTGTTTTTTATCTTGTTTTTAGCAAAAATCAGCCAAAAATATTCTTGCAAGAATCTTTTCAAGAAAGAACAAGATTTATTTCAATGCAATCCTTGGGAAGATCTCCAAAAAAACAAGTCTTTTCAAATCAAACAAGATCTTGAAAAATTTTCACCCGGGAGAAGGGCCCAACCCCGGCCTTATTTAAAACATTGTTTTAACAGGTAGACTATTGGGTTTGGGCCCAAAGGAAAAATTTCTAAATACAGTAACTAGTCTAAACTGTGTCTTTGGGGCCCACTACATCACAGTCTTTTTTTTTTTCTTTGGTCTACAAGGAAGGGAGTCCTACAGTGTAAGATGACCTTGGCCTACTCTTTACCTTTATAAAATTTAGGCTACGTATTTTGAAAGTCCTCTTTCAGTTCTAGCAATACCTTACCTTCTAGATTTGAAAAAATAATTGGTAGGCCTAAAATTGTAGGGAATTTAAAAAATTTGACTGAAAAAGTGTAGCCTAGCCTTAGGGTTTGGTAGGGATATCTAACAATTTAGGTCAAAAGCTATTTAAAGGTCCAAGGGTCACCAAATATTAATGTTCATCAACATTTTTTTTTGGAAGGAAAACACGGTTTTTCAATCAGGCCCATCTTTAGCACGAGTTGCCAAAAATTTAATTTTCCGTACCCTCATTCAAATGGCCTATGTTTAAAGTAGGGACGGGACATGAATTTAAGGCTTAAAGGGGAAAAGACCTAGGCCTACCTAAAAACATTTAAAATGATGCTTTTTATGTCAGCTCTGTGACCCTTGGGGCCCCAAAAACCCTAGGCCCACAGTACACATGCCGATTTAGGTCCGGTAAAATTTTTTCAAAATTTCTGTCTATGGCTTCTAGGGCGGGATATGACAAAATATTTTTTTTTTTAATTTTAACTATCCATTAAAGGGCCCCTGCCCATTGTTAAATGTTGGGTATGAAGAAAAAATTTTCTAAAGGTTTTAATTTTTACTTAGAAAAAAAATCAGGTAGGCCTAGGCCTCCATAATGCAGGGGGAAATAGAAAAATTTTGAGATTTTGTTTTCTCCATAAAAATAAACATTGAGGCCAATGTTTTGCTAAGAAAAATTTAAAAAAAAAAAGTAGGCTAGCCTAATCAAACTAGGCCTAAGAAAAACTAAATTGCGCATTACCGGGGCCCCACGGGAGGCCTCATGTTTTCCAGCGACTCGGAACATGCTGAAACGCATTGTTGATCTACATTACCACACCACGCAAAAAACTTTTTTTGTACTTTTAGGCCCAAGGGGGGTTTGGCCCACCGTATTAACATTAAAAAAGATGCTTACCTCTCAGTTTTAAGTCACTGCTGGATCCTAAGATTTAGGGGTTTAAAAAAAATAACCACTTTTTTTTAATTTATCTTTAATTCAGCAAAATTTTTTTTGGTAGGGCCCACCGTAGGCCCACACTGCACAAAGATTTTTGGTCCCCGGATAAATTATTTTAATTTTTCTGTCACTAGGGTAATATATTTTTTAAAAAATTACAAAAAAAAAACAAAATTCTTTTCCTCGCGTTGAGGAAAACCACGGATGTGGCAAAATTTAAAAACGGGTGAGTTTGTGTTGGATAATTTTTAACCGTGTATTGTTCAGGTCGGGGGTTTTTTTTAAATTTTCCGGGTTTAAAAATTCTGGTTAATATTAAAAGATTTCCTTACAATGCCTCCCTATTAGAAAAATCAGGTAGTGTCAGGGAAAAAGAAATCTGAGATTTTGTTGTAGACTAGGTTTTCCAAATCCTACCAAATCCATAAAACAAAAAATTTAAGACAAATTTTATGATTGAAAATTTAAAAAGAAACAGTGGCCTACTTCTACAAAAAAAACCTAACAAAACTAAATTTGCAGGCTAACCGGGGGCCTACATGTAGTTTCCACGCTCGGAAAAATGCTGAAACGCGTTGTTGTAGCGTAGGCCTACTTACAATACCTCCAAAATTTCGTTGGCCTAATTTATGGTTAAAAGGTTTTAGGGCCCACGTAGTTTAACATTAAAAATGATTTCTTATCTATCAACTGCTGTGATCCTTTCAATTTTTTTGGGAAAAAGAGAAAAAAAAAAAAATTTTAAAATACGTCGAATCGTCGATTCAAGCAAAATTTATCATCATTAGGCCTCCCCTGCCCCTAGATTTTTTGGGCTCACATAATAAAGCCTAGCCCCCCAGTAAAAAAATTTTAAATGCCCATGCTTCTTTTTCTAGGGCTATGACACAATTTATTTTTAAAGAGAAATTATCTTTTTAATGCCCCCCGGTTTTTAGAAAAAGTTGGTTCTGGTAATTAGGGGAAATAGAAATCAAAGGGTTTTTTGTAAACAGGTCTAGGCCCACCCACTATAACATTACAAACTTTTAAACCAAATTTATGCTTAAAAAAAATTAAAAAAAAACTGTAGGGATAAAACAAATAACAAAAAAAAAATGGTACGAGACTTTTTACATAGGCCCGGGGTACATAATTGCCTTTTCCATTGAGATTAAATTTTTGCTCTTTGCCCTAGTTTTTGTTTGTTTGTAGGTCAGGGCCTAGGGCCCCAATGTTTAAAAATTAAATCTCTAAAGACATGGCCTAAGCCTACAATTTTTTGTAGGACCTAGGCTATTTGGTTGTAAAAAATGTTTTTTCCCAAAATTTTTAAAATTTTGAAACAAAATTTTCTGTTTTCAGGTATTTCCCGGAGGGCCCCAAAAGAACTTCAAGAAGAATCAATAAAAGGGCCCCGGGGAATTTGTCGTCAATCCTGGGGGCAAATTTGCAAAAAGTCATTTACTTTATGTACATTTTTATGAATGAAGTCAAACAAAAAAGCCCAATAAATTATCCAAAACAAAAGATTCGGGTCTTTGTGTGACAATTTTTTAGTTTTCCTTAAAAGGCAACTGGAATCTTTGAAATCATTAAATTTTGAAATCTAAATAATATCAGGCCTAAACCAACTTAAATTAGGAAAATTATATTAAAAGCAGTCGAATTAAAAATAATTTGTTATTGTTTATGAAATTTTAAAAATGTCAGGTTCACATGCATACAGGACTAAAAAGGGGATAATTTTGAGATGAGCAACCACGCACCTGATAAGTACCCAACCTGTAACCAAAATTTTTAATTGACTTTAAAGTTCAGTCAAAACCCACGTTTTAAAAAACCCCCTTTAAACGATGTTTAATGTTTAAAATAGGGTATTTACCTACCTTCCTACAATTTTTCAGGAACCAAAAACCATGCTTTTCACCTTTTGGTATTTTAAACAGATATGTTTGTAATAACCTTGTTTTATTTACCATAGAACTATTCGAAATAAGTCAATAATTTTTCCCATGGGAAAAAAAACAAAAGTTAAAATATTGATTATAATTGCAAATAGTTACTTTTTACCAAATCTGTTTACTATTGACCAAAACAATAGTTAACTTTTAATAAATCAAAAGTAAATATTAAAAAAAACAATGTGAACTATTTAATAAATCAATATGAATATTGACCAAATCAATAGTTTACTATTAGTTACTGCCAATAGTTAACTATTAACAGTTATCAATAGTTTACTATTGGATGGTTGTCAATAGTTAACTATTGGATTGTTATCAATAGTGAACGTCAATAGTTTGTCTCAATAGTTTGTCCAAATTAACTATTGGTTGAAATACTATTGAGTTCTCAATAGTTTCTCAATAGTTTTTTTCATAAGGGTGTTATTAGACATTATATGTGAGAGATTGTCCGGGCCAGGAATGGAGTAGGGCTGGGCAAATATATCGATATTTTGGTACGATATCAAAGTCAATATTTGAACACCATACAAAAAAAAAATCAAAATCAAAATTTTGTTAATACGTGAAAAATTAAAATGCGGATAGAAGATATTGGGCATGTACATGTGTAAGCCCTTTCTTTAACCAATTTTCGGTTTGGTTCGGTTATGTTGAAGGGTCGGGCAGCCTATGGTAAATTAGTTCTGACTAGTGTTGGTGGAGGTGCCGGGTCTTTGACCGCGAGTTCGATAACTTAAAAATCGTTCCGATTTTTTGACGATGCTATATCAACCCTTTTAGCCACACATTTGCAAAATTGGGCCTAAGCAATGTTTGTATATTTACTTTTTGGCACAAATAATAAAATATCGATATATCGACATCGATTGTATGATAAGTCAGGCCAGCCCAACAAAAAAAGCAATTTTGACCGATAGATAAAGAGATTATGTATTACATGGAGGATTCAGGATAATGTATCTGAGACACAGACTCATCATTAAATTGTTTGGCGACAGGTGGCACATCACATGACGTAGTCGGAATCTCTTGTAAACATACGTTGTAGCGATCTTAAGGACCGACAGCGTTGGCTCGAGCGTTAGGCGCGCGACACTGATTCGGGAGGTCCGTCAACACTGGCAATGCTGACTGAAGTTTTTTCCTAGGTTTTACTCGGAGTCCTGTTAAACAGTCCTCGGACATCTCTAAGCAATTAATCTTTAACGCAATATACTTTCATTAAACCCTGGGCAGGTTTCCCACGAAAAATGTTAATAACATTTAAAATATTGTAAGATTTGTGTCGTGTTTTTGTACCAGAAATATATGGTGTGTGGGAAATTCTAATAGTGTCTTTAAAAAAAGAAATTACTAATTCATTTATATATTGCATTTAATATCCTTTTTATTTGTTATCAAATTTGTTGAGTATTTAATGCATTGTTGTAATATTACTATTTCAAATATTTACTTAAATGTAGTTCATTGTTGTGTCTGCATCTATGTAATTAGATTTATTTAGTTGTCCTCCTTTGTAAATCAGTTTTTATAACTGAATAGGATAGACGTTAAATAAATAAATAAATAAAAATAAATAAATAAATAATGATCGAAACCTACCAATTTAGTTGAATGACACGCACGCTTATTTAAGCGAGCGAAGCGAGCGTTTCCATTTGACTCTGCCGGAAAAATTAGTCACTGGTTTTGTTTTTGTTTTTTTTGTTTTTTTGTTTGTTTGTTTTTTTTTGTTTGTATGTCTCGCGATAACGTTCGAACGGAGGCTCGGATCGAGTTGAAATTTTCACCATCCGCAAGCTTTGTTCTCGATTGAATGCCATTAGTTTTGTGGCAAAATCGTTCAAAAAGTTAAAAAGTTACATTAAAGTTAATCGAAAGTTTTTTTTTCAAACTCAACGGCGACAAAATCTGAGATAGCCAAATCATTTAGAATGTCCGTCCGGTCACGATATGTTAATTTTATTTTGATCCGATAAGTAGTGTAGATGGAAATTACATTATAACAAAAGTAACGTTGCCATGGCAACGAAAAGACGCGCGAAGTTTCTAATGCACTGCCACCTAGAAGTAATCAAAATACTTTCGAGGAAGCAGTCTATTATTTGTCAACAAAGAGTTTAAATAGTTTTCCCAAGGAGTCAAGGACCTCTAGATGGCGGTGGATTTTAAAGTAAAGATTTAAACACGGGTTTACCCAAATACCTGGCAATAGAAAATAATACTGGAAACGCGAACGTCGTAAATTTTTAAATTTAAAAAAATGTGCAATGTGGGTCTAGCTATAGCACGTGCTCGCTTATCAACGCGCCCCAACTGAGCGGTTTCCTAATATCAAGACATGGGTACCTTTCAGAAAGTATGGAGGCATTTTTTGAAGAAAATTTGAAAGTGAAATATCGTAATTCAGTACCTATCTGTGATTTCAAGAGCAGCACACTTATTTTTATAGATTTATTGGGAAAATTTCTTATTTTCGTTCAATAAGTGTAAACCCAAAACATACACACTCTGTCACGTGTTTTTGGAGAACGACGGGCGGCTGGGGGGGGGGGGGAGTTGATCGAAATTCCGCTGTACTGTGGGGAATGGTAAACGATACGCAGACACCTAATGTAGTGTTTAAATCTGGCGGACACAATGTTTCTAGATCACTTCTTTAAATTCCCCGTAGCAGTAATTTATTTACTTACCTCCACACTAATTTGTCAGTTTCCATCCATTGCCCTATTTTCCTCCCCTACGATCAGACTTGACTGTACTTTCCACGGCTAGTGCTGCTCGGAGCCAATTTAGCCACTCGTTGCAAACTCTGCTTCCATCCCCCTCTCTCTCCCTCCCACGCGAGCTCCGTCTCTCTCTCTCTCTCTGGCTATTTTAATGGCCTGTCCACTGCAACATTGTACCTGCCAGAGCAACAGCCACTCGAACCCAGGCCCTTAGGATATTATCTTCCACTTGGGTTAGCAAACAAGGCCCTCGCTCGCTCGCTCGCTGGACGTAGCTACATAACAAGTGGCACAAACTCTATGGCCTATTAGACGGAGTCATACGGTTTTAATGATGGCTCTCTCTTGAATTTTATTCAGACTTGAAAAGATGTAAGAAATATCAAATAAATATGTTTCTTCTCGAAGAAATGGAAATCATGTTGCATTATAACCCCTTGCTACAAGAACGACCAATATGTTCTTAGGACATACCTTTTTATTTTTTGTTAAGTAAATATTTTAATATTCTGAAATATTAAATTATTTTTAAAAATGCGAGGAAAGTGGAGTGTTTTGCTGTTGAAAAAGAAAGAGTCACCGTAAAATAACCCAATTAAAATTACCGTAAAAATTGTATTTGTAAGAAGTTTGCGTATACGCTGCCTGTTAATGAGATCGTAATTATTTAAGAGTGGTTGCTTTGCGTACAGTACATCTTGTTTGGCGCATTAGTAGAAAAAATGACGGGACAAATGTTAACAGCGTCTTTGGATTCAGACTCGTACTAGCTCTGACGAGCACACTTTAATGTTTTAAATATGATACCGAGGCAACAAAGTTTAAATTAAAACCCGTAATAGCGCAAGTGCTTTTGATATGTAGCAATTATAAACTATTTTCCTTTATGTAGGCATACTAAAGATTGGTTACCCCTTTGAATCTGGTTAGCATTTTAACAATTTATGTTTTTTTTTAGATTTGATATGGGTATAGGAACTATAGTCAATAAATAATATACTGGTTCAGTTTCAGACATTGTGTATGTATTGAAAAGTGACTACACGCAAGCAAACAATACATCCAATATTAGATAAACACGAAATTAACACTTTTTTCATTGTTCCCATGTAGTCAGCGTCTACAAGGTTTGTGGCTTAATTTGCACGTTATTTTAGTTATTATACACTCTAGTATTTGTCATTTATCGTGCTAGACTTGATTTCTCCCAGAATGGTTTGTGCACGATATAGATGGCGTTGAAGATTCTAAAAATTATCTATTAACCATCGTAACTTGCTCAATTATGGTATATATTAATAATTATATTAACAATTCTGAAAATCATACTCTTCTTGGTATGTCACTCATAGAGAAGACGTATATGCAGCGACAATGTTATAACAAAGTCTATACGCGGTGGCACAATGTTGGAAAGTGGGTGTCGTGTGTTGAACACATGTAAGACTTCCGTCACAAGAGGGAAGGGGTGGGGGAGGAGGAGGGGAGGTGGGCCCTGGAGAGATGCTAATTAGCGCGAGTTGGGGAGCCGCGGCCCGACACACAGAAATCACTTCTCGAACCAAAACGTTCTATTGAATATGAATTGAAACAGATTGACAGGAGCTGTGATGGAGAAAGGCGAGGAAATATCTAGAGTGACGTCATCAAACTATACCACCGCGGTGATAACGCGATGTAAGGGTAACATACTAAGCTAAGAAAATATAGGACATATCTTTTGTGTGTAACTTCTTGTTCCCTCGGCCGGCAGGTATAAGTTTTTTTTAATATTGCACAAATGTCACGGAAGCTTTAACTGACGAGCTCTGAACTCTCTCGAAAGTAATATTTCTCGGAAGAATATTGCCGTTAAATAAATAATATGTTAAGATGTTGATTTTAAACAATTTTGGATTTGGTTGAAAAAAAACTACCATTTTTGTGAACTGTTTCTAGCTGATAAACAATAAATATTGATAACACTACGATAAAAGGGTTGTGGTTATATTGTTGCTTGACAACTTGAGCTGTTTGCGATATGAAAAATGTGTCCTATACCATTTTTAGTATTTGCAAGTGATACTCGATTGGATATTGCTTAACGTCTCATATTAATACACTTTGGCTATTCGAGACGATGAGTGGTGATAGATGAGGATGAAGTATGAAGAGAAGGGAGGAGGGGAAACCCGGTACCGGAACGTAGCCTACTCCTTTCGAAAAGTACCAAGGGGACCAACGGATAAACGTCCCATCCGAAAGGACGGTGTAACTTTGACAGTCATATAGGTTCCTCCACTAACCCGGACTGCCGAGCAGACGTCGAGGAGAACGAAGCCGTTACACTAGCTCTCGAACCCTCCATCTGCTCTAACCAGCTGTATACGTGAGTTTCAGGGCTTAGCAGCCACCCACTCTACCCCTGACCACGCCCGATTCTGCTTAACTTCGGTAGGAACCGGTTAAACGACCCCGGCTAAACCGCTATGCTAAGTGATACTCTAAATTGGTTGAATATCGTGGGTTCGTTTACTGCCACAGTCAATCTTGACTGGAGTTTGTCCTAATATGGTTTCTCAGTCAGATGTCAAATACTAGGGTGGAACAGCCCTTGTTAATTCCCAGTTAACTAACCTTATACATTTTATGTATTTATCCATTTAAAAAAACGTGAGTGAGTTATTGAGTTCATTGTACTATGTTGTGCATAAGAAGAAAATGTTCAAGCTGAGGTCGTCTTTTGTAAACCTACCCTCAACATCACGACTAATATTTTTGCTATACTTTAATTTGTATTTGTTAATTTTATAGTTCTAGGTCAAAATATTTGTTTTAATAAGTAATTTTAGAGCGGTGAGTTAGTCTTCCCTTTCCTTTCAAGTTCTTCCTTACTGGTATTTATGTCATGAGCGGACACAATGTGTCCAGTGCACTTTACTATGAGTTGCAATTAAGTAAGTTACAATTTAATATTTTAATTAATTTCATTTTAGCTTTCCGCCTCATATGCACCATATAAAATATATACACGCTGTGTGAACTAGTTCTCGCTGTAGGAATACTAGAGCGATGTTGTCGTACTTAACAGAAGGGGATGCAGAAAGTGACCAGTGTGAACCAAGGCTGGTTATTGCATTAGATGTGACGAGAATAATTGAACAGATTCTTTCCTTTGCTCGGCTGTAGTATAAGCTCAGAGCAGCCATGCCGTGGCCAGTTACTGCAATAATTAGCTTTGTTTGTTTTGCACCCGTACAGGACATCTGGCTAAACCAACTGAATTACATCACCCTCCTAACTTTGTGACAAAAGAAACTCGAGATGCATACAAAATATTGTCGTCGTATCGGATAATCGAATTTTTTAATAATTATTTTTCGAAAAAAGTTTTTAACGAATGAAATTTAAATTCTACCTTTGAACTATTTCTATGGAGGAGTGAGTTACACAATGGAGACACGAGAATCTGTCTCTATCCGCCCTCGTTAAAACATGTAATTAAACGGATTGGTTTTGAGCACGGGGAATAATTTCCTCTCGCGCTTTCTAACCAAAAAATTCATTAAATGTTTACACATTTTCGAAAAATAATTGGATGCTATGTGTTGTTTTTTAATAATCCAACTGAAGTTTTTGTTCTGAGTTTGAACTCAAACAATTTCAATCGGCGGGGAAATAACAATATAGAACTCGTCTTGTGTTTTTAATTAATTACAGACCCATCGTTAGTAGGCGACTGAATAGAAATCCTCCTCCACAGTCCACACAATTTCAAAACTCAATCGTATTGGATACCGACAGAATTCGCTCATGCGAATTAAATCACAATGGTCGGTTTCGAGCGTCAAAACGAGATACCGCGAAGTTCTACCGTCAACGCGTATATCTATTATACGAACTAATTATCAGGTACGGTGATTTCGTATTTTTTTCATTTACCAACGAACTGCTCAATTCTAGGAGCAACAAATTCTATGGTTTTACGCTGTTATATGTTGTAAACGAGAATTTTTTAATTGTAACATAAAAGTTGTGGATATAAAATTCAGCAGGATGCTAGATCCAAACAATAACGTGGATTTCGCGAATTGATTTTGAATATTGATAAAATAATAACACCAAAGTTACTACATGATATGTTATGACTTTCACACAAAAAATATTGTCATAATAACGCTGATAAATTGTCAATACAAATCATTGAAACATTTTATCTTAGATATGCAACGGTAAATGGATGTTTTAATATTTTGTTATATAATGATGAATGCTTACAAGACAGTGTTCTATGTCACAAACTAGTGCAGACATTTTTTTTAAATCACGTGTTTGGCGGTTTTTATATTTCTTTAAATTTCGGATTTTTTTTAAATTACTGTTTTTTATTCATCAGCAACAATTAAACAAAATATTCACCAATACAATTTTTCATTTACATGGCAAGGACAGCTATAAACTTTAGCGTTTGTAGACGGATGAATAAAACTTAAGAGCAAATTAATATTTCATATTAATTGCACATTTAATGTAAAGCGACAATTGTTTTGTTCCCTGCCTACCCCTTTGTATTTTAAATCAGGAAGAAGGGTTAAATGAAGGCGAGGGGTGCCAGGAACAAAAGGGATACAGCACGCGGTTCACAGTCGCGAAAGTTACTCTCTGGCACTATCATGTCAGCTTGCTGGACCAAGATACGATAAAAGTAAGATTTTTTATTATTATATTAATGTTTCTTGTGGTTAAATGGAATAATAAGGATTAACAATAAATAAATAAATGAAACTCTCCATGGGA
This sequence comes from Sweltsa coloradensis, assembly GCA_024449915.1. NCBI lineage: Eukaryota > Metazoa > Arthropoda > Insecta > Plecoptera > Chloroperlidae > Sweltsa > Sweltsa coloradensis. Next base: position 553,363 of record JAMZAV010000157.1, on the reverse strand, counting down.
CAGATGTTTTTTTATTTATTTATATATATTTTTATAAATTATATATTATTATTAATATTATTATTATGTATGTATATGTATTTATTATTAATTATTGTTTTTGAATGTAATGACGAAGATAAACAATAAATAAAGAAATAAATAAAACTCTCCATGGGGCAGAGGTATATTTGTTTACCACGTTTCTTCAAAAGCTACACAATTAACTCAGTCTTGGTTTCATGTTTTTGACCCATGAAATAATCTTTGTGTCTTGTGAACTAAAAAAGCAATAAAGAGAAAACTGTATAATGATTTAAAGGATGGTTTAAAGAGAATCCATCAAATTGTTTGGGAAAAACTAAAAACTAAATCACATTCCGGGATGTCCCGGATATTGCGTTATATTATTTGAGATTTATTTGAGACATGTGTATCAAAAATATGAACACGGTAAAAAATAGCGTTTGTAATTTCTGGAGATACTCAATTTTGAAATTATGGGTACATTGAGCATTGATTTCGAATCCAAATTCAGCAATTTGTCACCCTTAGGTCGAAAATGTTTATTGTTTATGTTTATTGTTTTGTGTTTATGTTGTTTGTGTTTATGCGGAAAAATGCCATTTGTGTATTTTAGTATTTACGCATCATTCTGTGTAAATAGAACCTAACATTTCAGTAAACCCACTAAGCTAAGGCTGTCACAAAATGCTGATATTAGAAATGAATTTTAAAAAACAACGTTAGTACCTAATTAAAGTACCAGTATGATATTTTAATGTCTTATCACAGATAATATATTACACATACGTGGTCTTATATTATCTCCTTGTTATTCTTTCGCAGTTCGATCCCTCAGGCATTGTGGCTCGTATTAGATTGAAACGTCTACGTGATTTTGTATATATCCTCATTAGTTGTGTTTAGAAATTGATTCACTTTTAGCATACGTTCTTACTTTTCCGAGTCTGGAACATTATAATGGTATTAAACACAAAAGTTTTACTTAAATTAATCAAATTTTATTGTTATGTTGATAATTTTATACAATAAAAGTACATGCTTCATAATGACTGACTGACGCCTCAATAAGGAAACCCCACAAGTAACAAAAAATGAAAAAATATTTTCGAACGTCGTGTACCACAAATGCACATTTTATTCATCTTTCAAGACCAAGTTTTCCTATTCGATCTAACATCGATTGATTGCACCACCCTAAAGTCGAGTTCTTCTATTTCATCGCCACCCGTCAGAGCGCACTACACAGCATCGCCATTATAAATGTGTGTGTTACTGCTCGAAACATCCCATACATTGTACCCCCATCCCAACCGCCATTAATTTTAATTGTATTGGATTTGTTTTTGAAGACCTCTGTAGATGTAAATGATGTCCTTATTTTCCCGACTCCCGCGTATGAATATTATATCCCATTGGACCGAAGCACCCGCAGGCATCTAAACGAGGACTTTATCCGCGCTGCAAATTAGTTCAATAAGAAGGAGTCCACGCATTGGGCATCATTATACCCAGCCGGCTTGGCAGGTGGCAGAATGGCAACATGGCGCATCTCAACTAGTCGCGCCCCTAGCGGTAGTGCACGGCGACATTCAAAGGACGATCAGGTTTATGGTACTAACACGACAATCGTTGTCACATAGAACATTGTACACGATTCTAGTTTCTATCTTCTTCTCTCTATCTAGTAGGCCTAGATCTTTAAGATTTCTTTGAGATCGTGCCCGCAACTTAGTAGGTGTTCCCCTACGGTATTGCACGGCGACATTCACAAGGACGATCAGTTTTGGTACTAACACGACAATCGTTGTCATATTAGAACATTGTACGCGATTCTAGTTTCTATCTTCTTCTCTCTATCTAGTAGGCCTAGATCTTTAAGATTTCTTTGAGATCGTCGCCCAGCACAACTTAGGTCGGTTTTCCCCTAGCGGTAGTGTCGGCGACATTCAAAGGACATCGGTAATGTACTAACACGACAATCGTTGTCACATAGAACATTGTACACGATTCTAGTTTCTATCTTCTTCTCTCTATCTAGTAGGCCTAGATGTTTAAGATTTCTTTGAGATCGTGCCCAGCAACAAAGGTCGGTGTTTCCCCTAGCGGTAGTGCACGGCGACATTCAAAGGACGATCAGGTTTATGGTACTAACACGACAATCGTTGTCACATAGAACATAGTACACGATTCAAGTTTCTATCTTCTTCTCTCTATGTAGTAGGCCTAGATCTTTAAGATTTCTTTGAGATCGTGCCCAGCAACTTAAGTCGGTGTTTCCTAGATCAAACACCAATCTATGGTTTGGCCATTGATTAAAGTTTGTTGAAATGTTTAGTCATTTCAACTATTAGGGCCTTTACCAGAGTATGTTTTTACGAATAATTTATATTTGTATATGGCCTAGCTTACATACTTGTTAGATTTTACTCCAATATCTTAAATGGGATTTGGCAAGGACAAATTTTCATTGCACTACCTCTTTAATATTAAAGGAAAAAAGCTTTTGCTTTTCTGTCTGGCAACCCGTCTGTGCGTGTTTCATGTCCCAAGACAGCAACCGAACACGTCAACCGAATGTCATGTGCTTTGTTGGTGTGATACAGAATGATTTTGGTGACCCTGGGTGTATCAGAGGGGAGGGGATATGTATCACCGAAAGTTTTTAAATTCATGTGCCCAGACCTACACCATTAATGAATAATGAAACAACTAACGAAGTATGTTTGTGTTTCACTTCATACCCGGCACCTCCACCAAAATCGACATTGAAACTGTGAAAGGGAAATAATTATTGTTATTTTTGTGTTATACAATCTGTTTATTTAAATGTGTATTTTCAATACATTTATCGTAGTTTTGTGACAAATTTAGTCAGATTCACTTTAGATATCAATACTTTCATTGAACAGTAGTGTTGAGATCATAGCAAACTATTACGTTTCCAGACAAAATCAAAACATTGCGTATATGCAAAAGTTGCTAACTCAACATGATTCCAAAGTAAATCCTGAAAAAAATCTACATAATATCTTTTGCTTTACTTTTAAAGTGCAGATATTTTTCGAAAATCGAAAATGTGTCCTATTCCTTCAGTAAATTTACCTATATTTGCGTACTAATTTCGGTCCTTCCAGGTTTTGATGTAGAATGCAGGGATTTATTCTGGATAACTTTGAAGCTCTACCGAATTGTCTTGTGGGGTTGTGGTTTGAACAATTTAAATATATTGGTTAGATTTTATTGTAACTGTCAACAGGTCACCAAATAAGTTTTTGCTCGTAATATCCAAAGCTTGTGTAAAAAACAATTTGAAATGCTGAAATTTCCTAACCTAGCGCACACTCTTTGTATACAACCTCTCAAAGTTTTCAATTGTTTGGATGAATACTTTAAGTCAGAACTGGCCCAGAATGTATGTGGAAATATTTGTTTGATTTGTCGAACAATCAGTTTTAAAAATATATACATTTATATAAGTTGTCTCGAGGTCATTCAAACTTCTAAAACAGTGTTCATTCGGAAAACATTCAAAACTAATCCACAGATAACATAAATTTGATACATTACATACTTAACAAGATCAGGATCTTAAATGAATGATACAGTGGGTGATTGGGGCCTGGGGCTACCCACCCTTGAGTTCGAACCCATTAATTTTGACCTTGTATTTTCTCTTTATGTATTGGACTGTGTTGTTGATATGTTATGTTATTGTATTATTGTACTAATCAGATTACATAGTCATTTTCAGTGTTTTTGTTTTACTTGTATGTATTACTGAGTCATGAAAAAAATTACTGAATTTACTAAACAGCTGTTATTGATATGGAAATCAATTACACCTACGGCCGGGAGTGTTTCCCGATTAATAAAATTAAGAAATTAACTATTCGTGATATATCTTATATGATATAACTCTCAATTAGATGCTCCTTAATTTATTGAGATGGCAGTTACAAATAAAAGAATATAAAACTACAATCTATACGAAGATGTTTTCCCATGTTAAATCACACTCCCTCATTATACGAATGCCAAAGAGACATGAGAAAGATAGTTTGTCCACCCATTGCTTCCTCTTGATCCTAATTCCTGCAAGTCCAGTTTAAAACTCCCTTCATTATCTGTTGAGTGGAGACTACGATCACAAGTAACCATCCCTCCTTGCATTTAAACCCCTCCCTCCGCCCCCCCCCCCACCCATTACACGAATGCCAAAGAGACAGAGTGGTGAGAAAGAGAGTTTGTCCACCCATTGCTTCCTCTTGATCCTAATTCCTGCAAGTCCAGTTTAAAACTCCCTTCATTATCTGTTGAGTGGAGACTACGATCACAAGTAACCATCCCTCCTTGCATTTAAACCCCCCCCCCCCCCCCCCCCCCCACCCATTACACGAATGCCAAAGAGACAGAGTGGTGAGAAAGAGAGTTTGTCCACCCATTGCTTCCTCTTGATCCTAATTCCTGCAAGTCCAGTTTAAAACTCCCTTCATTATCTGTTGAGTGGAGACTACGATCACTAGTAACCATCCTCCTTGCATTTAAACCCCCCGCCCCCACCCCCACCCATTACACGAATGCCAAAGAGACAGAGTGGTGAGAAAGAGAGTTTGTCCACCCATTGCTTCCTCTTGATCCTAATTCCTGCAAGTCCAGTTTAAAACTCCCTTCATTATCTGTTGAGTGGAGACCACGATCACAAGTAACCATCCCTCCTTGCATTTAAACCCCCCGCCCCCACCCCCACCCCTTACACGTATGCCCAAGAGACAGAGTGGTGAGAAAGAGTGTTTGTCCACCCATTGCTTCCTCTTAATCCTAATTCCAGCAAGTCCAGTTTTAAAACTCCCTTCATTATCTGTTGAGTGGTAACCCTGGTCACTAGTAACCATCCCTCCTTGCATTTAAACCCCCCGCCCTCACCCCCCCCCATTACACGAATGCCAAAGAGACAGAGTGGTGAGAAAGAGAGTTTGTCCACCCATTGCTTCCTCTTGATCCTAATTCCAGCAAGTCCAGTTTAAAACTCCGTTCATTATCTGTTGAGTGGAGACTACGATCAAAAGTAACCATCCCTCCTTGCATTTAAACCCCCCGCCCCCCCCCCCCCACCCATTATACGAATGCCAAAGAGACAGAGTGTTGAGAAAGAGAGTTTGTCCACCCATTGCTTCCTCTTGATCCTAATTCCTGCAAGTCCAGTTTAAAACTCCCTTCATTATCTGTTGAGTGGAGACTACGATCACAAGTAACCATCCCTCCTTGCATTTAAAACCCCCCCCCACCACCACCCATTACACGAATGCCAAAGAGACAGAGTGGTGAGAAAGAGGTTTGTCCACCCATTGCTTCCTCTTGATCCTAATTCCAGCAAGTTCAGTTTAAAACTCCCTTCATTATCTGTTGAGTGGTGACCACGATCACTAGTAACCATCCCTCCTTGCATTTAAACCCCCCCCCCCCCCCCCCCCCACCCATTACAACGAATGCCAAAGAGACAGAGTGGTGAGAAAGAGAGTTTGTCCACCCATTGCTTCCTCTTGATCCTAATTCCTGCAAGTCCAGTTTAAAACTCCCTTCATTATCTGTTGAGTGGAGACTACAATCACAAGTAACCATCCCTCCTTGCATTTAAACCCCCCCCCCCACCACCCACCCATTACACGAATGCCAAGAGACAGAGTGGTGAGAAAGAGAGTTTGTCCACCCATTGCTTCCTCTTGATCCTAATTCCAGCAAGTCCAGTTTAAAACTCCCTTCATTATCTGTTGAGTGGAGACTACAATCACAAGTAACCATCCCTCCTTGCATTTAAACCCCTCCCTCCCCCCACCCATTACACGAATGCCAAAGAGACAGAGTGGTGAGAAAGAGAGTTTGTCCACCCATTGCTTCCTCTTGATCCTAATTCCTGCAAGTCCAGTTTAAAACTCCCTTCATTATCTGGTGACCACGATCACTAGTAACCATCCCTCCTTGCATTTAAACCCCCCCCGCCCCCTCCCTTCGTCAAGTTCTGAGCTTGTTTATTTTTTAAGCCAGTGGTCAATTAAATGACCACAGGTCCTTCTCGCCGATCTCTCACCCCCTAAATAACCCACTTTATATGAACAAAGCCACTCTTTCAGCCGGGCCTATGTACGAACGAACGAACGCGCCGACATGGGAATACGTTTGATTAGGCAATGGAGCTTGCAATACAGGGGGAGACAAAGTACGCGCGGATAATTATACGAATTCGTGGACAATAAACCATATTAAAAGCGAAACGGATAAACGGTTTTGTAAGCATGTTAATTCGCGATATCTACGTAGAGTTACACACAAGTTAAACATACGGGTCATGAACAATCATGACATTTATTTGTAGTTATTTGTTTTCAAGATAGACAAGAATTTGTAGTCAACATTTCGGAAGTAGAAATGATTACATGGAAAACAATACAACATATTATATTTAAATGGAACCAAAAAATCTTGAAGTTACTGGCTGGCAAAGGTGAGACAGGATTTAATCGCCAGTCGAGTAATATACGCAAATTTCTGGATTGTTTTCCATGTAACACATCCGATTTGTGAGTTGTTAATGTTTTTATTTTCGTTATTATTTTGTTGCTGGTTGTTCGATACATAAACGTCTTTGTTGATTTGTTGATTCATTTACATCCTTCCAAGCAATGAATGGATTATTGATTATAGAATGAAGAGGCGATGCGAACAACGATAAATAGGACGATAGAACGAAGAAAAGATAGGTCAGATGAAGTATGTGCCAAATCTCACACATTGTGAATAAATGTGTTGTCCATGCCGTGTACCGGAATATAAATTATTGTGCATTGTCAATTGCTGGATAAAAGAACATCATATCGGAGTTAAAATACTTGGAAACAAGTAAGACTACCATCAATATTAATACCACGCGAAATTAATGTTTTTTTATTGATTTCTCGAGAACGCTGCAAAATATCGCAAAACTGTTCGTGGACTTTGTGAGAACTATAGTCTGCACGAAAAAAGATTGTAATATGATGGTAATCTGGTGCTTTATATGATATTTAATTAATAAAATGCATATTAGAAATACGTTCAGCACCAATTCATATATTTGAATATTTTTTCTTGCATTATATTGTTCCAACAAAACCACTCAGATGTCTGCATTCTGCTATCAGTTTTTAGGTATTTTGTACCGTTCACGAGATATCACGAAAAAACTGTGATTTTGCATGGTTTAAATATTGGTGGTAGTCTTAAACCTTAAATACCAATGAACGGGGGGAGGGGGGGATTATATTACTTCCTGGTTAAATGTACATGCATGTCTAGGAAAATATAGCTCAATGTACTAAATACGCTCATCCAACAACGCGACTGCAAAAACCGTTTGAGAAACTTACGAAGTTTAATAAATGGTACTGAATAAACTTGAAAATGCTTTTTTCGCTTTGTTTAAAGTAACACTACTTGGTTTGCAATGTCAACATAATACGTGAACAAGTTTGAAAATGTTTGAATCGTTGTACTTTTTAGTTATAAGAATTTACACGCACTTCAGTTAAGTTAAATAGTGAAGACCATAGTAATAACGTATTTTCACATTTAACTGAATTTACTTAGTAATAAAAAGGAAAAGAACACAGAAAAGACTTATACAAAAGTTCAACAAACAAAAACAATCGTTGAGTTTGGCTTTTTTAAGGCATAAGTAAATAAATAGAAACATTTCGGAGAAAAACAAGGGGGAAAATAAAAGAAGCAGTCCAAGCTGATGGAGATTCGGAGAACACACCCGAAATATTAATACTGAGAATTGAAGACGGATGTCAAAGAGAGAATAATGGTGAACTGTTTCTAAGCCAGTGCTAGGATACAAACCAAGGTTACCAGGGCAGTGTATTGATACACATTCTTCCATATTATTAAACACATCTTTCACTTTTTCGTCCAATATTGATATTTCAGCGTACCGCATTGGTTTGTACCGCTGTCCACCCAATTATAAGTTGTATTGTTAAAAATGTATATGAGTAATACACTCACTATAAGTACAAAAAATACAGAATGATTTATATGTCTTTCTACTTCGAAATTTATAACTTCATTGAAAGAATATAATTGATTTTCCTTTTAATAAGAGAAATAAATTGATAAACTCCAACCCCCCTTCCCCTCTGCCGCCCACATTAAATCAGAGAATCGCTATACAAATATATGTATTTATTTGATTTATATTCAGTGTATCTATGAATAGCAATGACAACAATTTTTGAAAGCAGATTCTTATTTTATATTACCAAAATTATGTGAAACGAATTATTAAAATTAATCAAATTGAGTAAGAAACAACACAAAAAAACTCTCCATCAATATATTAGTTGTGTTAAAAATACATTTGTATTTTACTCACTAAAACCTGATTGATTCATTTAATACATTTTAATATCTTACCTTCATTAAGAAGATAAACAAATTGATTCCTTTTTCCAATAAGCGAAAGAAACCCCTCCTACCTACCTCAGACAGTCACAATACATCTTCAAGTCTGGGGGGGGGGGTTGTTGCGCGGTGGTTTGTCAACATTGTTCTGAATGGAACGCCAGTTTCCGGGAGGAGCCGGTATATTGAGTTCAATCAACTGTTTCGTTTTCAGGTGAAAATTACCTAGTCAATGAGGTGAACACGAAATTTAATAAAAATGTGACGTATTTCCTACACCTTATTGGAGGGTGGTTTGATTTCCGGTTGGGGTTAAGGAAAATTTATTTTCGGAATTTAATTATCTCATTATTCAAGAGAGATTTTATTCACAGCCCAGTCTTGTCTGGATATAATCGCTTTATGAGCAGGTTAAAGTTATTGAAACACACAGGTGTGGGTTGAGCTCGTGGATAAACCTATCACTTTGGTAGAGAAACGAAAGTTGAGTGAGTAAATGTGTAAGGGAGCGAAGCACCCCTATACTCACCTGTGTGCGTCTGTGCATGTGTCACATCTCAAGATAAAAACCGAACATGACGTCCGTATGTCTTGACGTTTTTGGTTGACTTTGTCCTTCGACAATGATTATACAGAATGTTTTGGGTGTCCCTGGGGGTTAAGGGATGGATCTCTCCCCCCTCCCCATAAAGTTTGAACATTATTGTACTCGGCACCTTTATCATTAATGAAGGCTGGACATCAAGCGAGAAACAATAACGGATAGCATTGATCACTATTATATATACTCTCTACTCGTATTTGTAAAGTTGTTAAAAGACAAGATGGTAAGGTGAACTCCTGGATAACAGTGTCACTACCGTACAGAAACAGAATAAGAATAAATAAACGTCGAAATTTTAACCGTTTGGACAACGTAAAATAAATAATCATAATAATAATCGTTTATAATTAGCAGAGTTCAGCTATTATCAAAACAGAATATACTAATGCTTAACACATACTTAATAGTAGAACAATCAGTTATAATCAACACTATCAGATGTTTGATAATAGACCTGACCATTCAGAAATAATGATAACAATCGCATGTTTTTAGCTTTCTTAATAAATGAAGATAAAGGTAGGAAGACTACTTCACTTAATACAACCAGCTTTAGTGATATCATACAGGTAGCAACTCAAAACCTTAAGATTCTTCAAGTAAGTTTAAACTGTTCTTAAACTATGTCATATTTATGATTACATTTCAATAATCAAGAGTTATTGTCACTTTTCATTCCCTTCTTTTAGAATTACAGAAATCACCTCAGCTTTTGAAATTCTTGTTTTCTCTTTATAGGGACACAGTGTCAATTTAACGATTTTTAGATTGCTTTCACTAGCATTGGCTTACGTCTTGTTTTTTCTCTACGGACCACATTTTCACAACATGTTCTCTACTCAATGCAGCATTTGAATCAAATTGAAAAGTGTTTGGTATTTCTATCTACCATATCATCCGAGACGATGTACTTATCGTGCAGCGTGTAGTCTACAGACTGTACAGTACAGCCAGCGATCTACAGAAATCTAATGCATGAATACAGTCGAGTTAATTTAGCGTCGACTCGTAAAAACTAAAGCAATCCTCATTGCTCGCATGAGGTTGGTTAATTAAAATTGCGAAAAGAAAACATGGGCCGAAGGGTCTGAGAGCAGTTTGGTCGAGCGCGCTCGAGTTTCAGAGAGAGAGCGCTGCACGGACGCCGTGGCCGCCAGACTAACTAATGAACGCAGAACGTTTATTTTACAATACGACGATAACATTCGCCGAGTTTATTTTAATTAAGATACTTCCCCACAATTAACCCTTAACACATTGTTAGTTTTTAGAATTAACATAGAGAGTGCGCTGCAAGGCACCCACCCACCCACGTGAGCATATATCACACTCATGCTCTTATGCCGCGCTAGCTCGCTCGCTTTACTCGTGTTTGCCTTAAGCGTAACGCTATCAAAACGGTAATTTTCGATATTTAAGCCTTTTATATTCCTGTAGAGGAATAATACTTTACTGAATTCAACTAGATAGCTAAATATTTATAAACCCAAGTTTTGGATCGTAATCGTATTATTTACATTTCATTTATCTTCTTTCAGAAAGAGGTAGACATAGATTTTCATGTAGCAACCAATAAAAGAATTTAAAGCAGGGGTATGAATAGTAAAATCGATAAAAATTTTAAAATTGGATGTTGAAAATTTTTATAGTACGTTTTTGGGTAGTGACACGTTAGTTAGTGTTCGATTAAAAAAATGCGACAACAATGCGCTGACACTTGACAATGCCTTCTTAAAAAATTAAGCAAAAACTAATTTTATTCTTCTTTTTGCCAGAAAGAAAAGACGCTGAAAGATAAGGGGAGCCACATAATATGCACTCACACTAACACTTACTAACGAAACACCAACGACAACGAAAACGGACAAGAAAACGACACTGACAACGACAACGACAACGACAACGACTACGACTACGACTACGACTACGACTACGACTACGACTACGACTACGACTACGACTACGACTACGACTACGACTACGACTACGACTACGACTACGACTACGACTAAGACTAAGACTACGACAACGACAACGACGACAACGACACGACAACAACGACTCTTCTCCGCCCAGTCACATAGCTCGCTGGTCCTAACGCTATCAGAAGATTGTCGAGGGTGCGTAATTATCTCGTTCAAGAGTCAATGCAGTAGTTCATTTGTTTCTCCGCTCGCTCGGGCTAACGAGCGGTGAGCGTGCAGTGCCGCCTGGTGGTCTCGTTAGCGAACTACACCGCTCGCTCCGACCTCAAGTAGCGGATAATTAGCCGTAGATCGTTCGCCGTTGATCCTCCTGGCGCAGCCCGAACTCAAACGGCCGGGGATACACGATGTGAAAACCGTACGTTCTTTTTATTATTATCATGTCTACGTTAAGCCTCGGCGATGTTTGTAAAATGCCGGATGTATTTACCACATGCGGTTCTGGGTAAACAGTAAACAAGCTGTATTAAGAGCTTTGGAATGGATGGAAAGGCCGGCGGTTTGCTGGATTGTGGTGGAACTTAAAAGGGAGGCGTAACTCTATACTTTTATAGTAAATTATTCATAGTTCTTCTTTTACACAATAAGATAAAACGTTTCAAAATAGAAACATATATTCTTTGTTGGTGACATTATTGTTGTTATAATAAAAAAAACGTGAGAGCAAAAAGTGTTTATGTCATGATGAGATTCGTGGTTCAATAACGAGTGTACATAGGGACTATCTTCCCTAATAAGCATAATTTATCTGTCCGTCTGTCACGTCACGATAAAATACGAGGGGTTGGGAGATGGTTGTAGCGTTCCCAAACTTTATACATTTATACCTGGCACCTCCAAAAAGAGCGAAATATAAATGCACGAACGACCACAACAACACCAACCAACACATATGAACGATACAAGGAATGCTAATTTTTCATTTTTGAGTTATTTTTCATTTATCTTCTTTGAGGCTACAAAGTGCCATGCGAGACCTTGGGAAGGTCTTTTCGATCTAAATACTGTTTTTCCCTTTCATTAAAAAAATATTGGACATAATACCGAACTATGACGAATAATATATGGTTACTTGACGTTTTCGTTTTTTTTCCTTTCCCCATTTCCAAATCTATTCTTATAAAATAATTTATTGCGATCATATATATTTGCTATGATTTGCAGATGAGACTGCAATTTGCATATAAATACGCTCTTCAAAAATCGACATTTAGAGAATTGATGAAATGTAGTTCATTTATTCCCTAGTAACTAACGTGGATAATGCTGATCATATATTTTATAATAATTTAGTATTCTAATCACATCAGTTAAGAAGATTAATGCCTTTCCTTAGAGGTTTTATCGTAAATTTCGTCCCAAATGAAATTCCAAGAGTCAACACGCTTATATGTTACAGTTGTTAATATTTCTTTAGAAAAATCATAAATAAATTAATAAGCAGGTATAAAACTCAGTTTCTAGGATGGTCTATTTTACGACTACACGCGACACCCTTAGCAGCTGCCTCATACCCATACCCGACGCGTCCGTCGATGGTCACTTTGTACTTTATGGATAGATAGACTTTAGCTTCACTGCATGCCCCTTTTGGGTAGGTACTTTTTTTAAACGTACAATATGTGTTTTCCCATCTTCATTGAAAAAAATAATAATAATAACAACAATGTAAATAATAATAATATGAATGCAATTACTTGACGAGGTTTTTGTTTTTATTTCCTTTCCTGTTTTCCAATAATCCTTATCCATTTCAAGATAAATAATTATTGGTGATTCATATTACTATTTGCCTTATGATGCGAGACTGAGAGCTGCAATTTGGCAACTATACAAATTACGACATCTTCCTAACAAAACGACATTACTAAGTAATTGGTCAGACTGTAGGTCAATATCATTACGATCTCTAGAAATAAGTTGAATAAGTGGTCGTTCTTGCTAGTAATAACTTTAGTGTATGTCTAGAAGTCACATCACACGGAAGATTAAATGCATTCTTTTCATTAGAGACGGTTGTTCATAATATTCTTGAACCGCGTAGTACCAATGAGTCAACACTGATTTTGTAGTGCTTTCTTGAATTGTATAATAGTTTCCTTTTTATGTGTTGTCCTCTGAGTGATAGCTTGTTGTATTTAAGTTTATGTATGAGTATCGTTGTACATGTGGGCTGCAGTTAATGTTAGTTATTTGGTAGAGAATGGTGATGAACATAATTATGAAAATTAGGTGGTATGAACGTACCCTTTATAGGGCAAAACTTTTTATCCATAATTTTTCTTTTTAAATTTGAAAATTTTGATTTTTTTTAATGCAATTTTAGTATATTTTTTTCTGATTTTTTTCCTCGATCTTTTTAGGAAAAAAATCTGATTTTGAATCCATATTTGCTATCGCAAGTTTTGAAAAAATCCAAAATTTGAGTATATTTTCAAAACATTAGTTTTTTTTGGAATATTTTGCATTTTTTTCATTTTTTTGTGATGTTCAAATTGGTCTACTACAGTAAAAAATATATCCGGACATCCCGGAAATTTATGTATTTTTGTTTTTAGTACACAATCGATTTTTGATCAATTATAAAAATCGTTCTAATCATTAGAATTTAGTAAGGAAAAATGCTACCAATTCAGAACAAAACAAAGCAGCTTTTTGACCGGGTGCAAAGTATGAAAAACTAACAGATTTAATTGTGTAGGTTTTGAAAGAAAGTGGTAACTTTGTGTACCACTAACCTATAAAGGGTTAAAGGGGAAAGGACCGTGCTGGACAAATCCCGCCATAGGCGAATCAAGATAGAGGACATCTGCCCCGGAAACGTGAAACCCACGTTGCATGTCGAGGAATAAAGGAATATGGGAGGGGAAAACTAGAGCTCACCTCTAGTTTCAAGGAGCAAGGTGAACGTTATTACGTTTTCTTGTCTTAGGAGTTTGTAAACGGTGACTTTGGAGCCGTCCTAGCAACGAAGCACATAATAAATTCAGAGTTGTTCTGAATCGGCCTTGTTGATTCTGGCGTTGATTCGCGGGTGTTCGCACTGTCCATACCACTGATTGCTATATTTCCTATTAAAAATAACGATCTTTGGTTGGTTATCGCTCACTCGCCGATTGCGTCGGGGCCTACAGGGTTGGCTTAGTCGCTTTGATTTAAAGTCCCCCACTGAAAATCAGTTATATAACTGAGTGGGTAGACTCTAAATACAATTTATTTATTTATTTATTTATTAATATGCATAGAATTGCGGGTTAGACAGTATAAAAGTTGGACTATACCGCAGATATTTAAACCTAGCGAGTATTAGGGTATTGCTTTTACTATTCTTTGGAATGTGCAGTAGGTTCTAAAAACGTTTTTTTCTGTGTTCAAAATTATTTTTAATAAATATTTTATTTTATTTTATTTTATTATAATTACCATGATAGAAGTACCCATTACTTGAAAAGAACGAGAAAAAATAATAGTATCATTTTTGGTGGAGGTGCCGGGTTAAGTTAAAAGCGCTTTCAATATGAATGTACCCTTTTAAAACTGAAATAAACCATTGGCGCATCATAAATGTGGTAAACCGAACTTATAAAAAATAATATAATTTCATCAATATTTTCTTTCACAGACATATTGCAACCAAACGAGAATTAGGTATTGCCTTTACCATACATTGAAATGTACCAGGTACAGTATAGGTTGTCAAAACGATTATTACGAGTTTAAAATTATTTTTAATACATTTAATCTTTTATTTAATTAGTAACTCCTCGATAGAATACGTTCTATTACTACAAAGTTCATGAAAATTAAATATTTCACTTTTGGTGGAGGTGCCGGGTCCAGGCCAAAATACTTTTGACTGGAATAAACATCTTTTAGACTTAAATAAAACATATTACCGTACCGTAAATTCTGTAAACATACCTTATAAAGAACAAAATTATTATTTCATGAATATTTTCCAAGTTTTCTTACAGGTAATGAAGACGATTCTTCTTAAAACTAAGAATTAAGTGTGAGAAGAAGTGGAAGTTTCAATAAATAGTATGGTAATTTCGTTTTTTAGCTATAATTTTACAACGTTCTTCCCTAAATATTTAAACCAACATTACACCAGTAGAGATACAACTAGTATATATGCCAGGAACCATCGACTAGCCTGCTAAGTGCTAACCACTCTTCGCTCAAAGAAGAAAAATTGCTAAGATTTATTTGAAAATCGTTTAAAAAGTGTGTTGAATATTAAACAGTACACTGTTATGAAAATGAAAGAAACACACTCTACACAATTACTCAAAACAATAATAAATCACGTCCAAATTGTTATGATTAAATTTGAACCTGTTTTACTGTATCATAGACCACTAAGAACATATTATACATTGAGGCCGTAAAGCAGTTAAAACTAGGTCAACAACTTGAAGTTGATTTTGACACACCCTAAAGTAAAAGTTTTTTAAAAGTTCGGAAGCTTTGAAATATTTGGTGAAGATCTGAGGTTTATAAACTTTTGCTGATTTAGTTTAAGTAAAAAGTGATGGAGAGTAATCTGTAAAGTGCGTACTTAAATAAGAATAACAATTTTAAATTTCTCGTGGGTGCAATGCTTGCCCTTCTCAGGTGTCTTAACTAGGTATATTGGAGTTGACAATTGTGAAGTGATGACCGAGGGCTGTTTAAGAGGACTACCCCTTGCAATCGCATTAACGTCTGAGGAAAATCAAGCAAAAAATTTCAGTCCGGATTACAGTTGTCGACGGGATTCGAACCCGGGACCTCCCGTATCAGAGTCTCGCGCTTTACGCTCGAGCCAACACTGTCGGTGATATAAGTATTGAATAAGTATATTGTCTAGGAAAGTAAGTTAGCACAACATGTATACACGGATTAGTATAAACTAACTTTTTCCCTTTATTCCCTCAATACTAAGCCATAGTTTATTTTCAAACCATCGAAAACACTATCATGTTTAAAATGTGACAAAAAAAGACTAGAGTTGCTAAATAATTATTGTTAAATTGCGAAAGTGAATTCAATTTACATTGATAATTGTTGTATTTGTATTGTTTTTGTATAATGTGAGTTGATTATGAGTGTATTCATCTAGAAACCCGACGTAATATGGTGTTACTATTAGTAGATTGTGGTTGGATGCGCAACGTGTTGAACACAAACATTATTGACAAAAACAGTGAACTTATTAAAATGCAAAACACTTTCACACCAGTAATTTAGACCCTATTCAAAAATAATTGCTAATTTGCGAACTATTACGGGTCGGTCCTGTAACAATTCCAGGGTGTGAACATGGTTCAATAAATCTCCAATTAATAAACTAATCAACGACCATTTTTAGTGGACAGACAGCTTTTCCTAGAATATCGTTGAAATACTGCGTTGTACCAGTAACTCGCTTGAAACAATATCAAAGCTTTATAACAGTCGTAGAAGGGTAGAAAACCCCATTGTTTGGACAAGTTTCTGTCCATAAATTCACATTTATATCTCATTCAAACTCTGAATTGTGGAAAATATAATAAAAGTAGCAAAATAATTATATATAAATCTTTGATTAAATAAATAAGTTAAAAGCAAATTAATTTTTGTCGTCGCTTTGGCTTTAGTTGATTCACAAAAAAGTATATTAAATATGAATGCCCTATACGATTTTTAATTGATGACTAAAATGATGTAAAATACATTTTTTTTAAATCAACACATGGGTATTATTAATTTATCGAAATCTTGTGTTAATTTTAGACCCGAGTGTTTTTGAGCATGACTATTTCGAGTTAAATATAATTAACATTTCTAGGCAACTTGTTGAGCTCAATAGGAATGAACAATTCGATCTCCTACATCAATTTTTCACAAAACATGGAATTGTAGCCTAATCAATAAACCTCAATCGAACAGTAGGTAGATTGTTGATTTTTTACCAATATGTATTGTCAAAAAACGCAGAAAGTAGCCTATAACCTTTTCGTAAATAGTTGGGAACTGATAACCTGAACTCATACATTTGCATAGAAAAAGATGATCATTTCGATTGAAAGATTTCAGTTGCTAAATGTAACTTTTAATGCAATATTACTATTTGCGACAATAGGAGTTGAAGGACAAATAAAAAATGCCTTATGCGGGACTCGAACCCAAGTCCTCGTAGTGTCATACGCTTCGGCCACATCGGACGGTTACCATTTCGACTTTTGATTATTTTTTTCGTCTTTTTCTCCTTCACAACAAAGCATTTACTTTTATGGGTTTGCCTTATTAACTTAAACCTTAAAATGCCTTTAAATAACGAATCGTTTATTACCATAAAATGTTTATAAAAGTTGTTTTCTCATCCCATTTCATATTCACCGTTTCGTGTACCATCTCGATTACCCCTCTTGCTTATAATCACGTTTCGCTCTGACATCATCTCATCCGACCTTTCCTAAAAAAAAAAAAACGCCAACTTTAAAAACTTCCCTGATGAAATTGTATTTCGATCGAACTTTAGTTATTTCTTCCTTAACAAGATCTCCTCTGAAAAATTAACCCCCTCTCCACCCCCACCCCCTAACTAACCCCCATACCTAATTTACAATAACAATTTCCCGGGGAACTAATATGGCGTCGCGTAATATCAACTTTTATAGGGCCTGTTAGTTAAAATGAAGTAATCTAGAAGCCTAATCAGTGAGCTCGCTGGCCCTTCTGATTGACCCCCCAGCCCCAATTAGCATGGAGAAAAGGAATATCGATTGTGAGAGAATATTCTGAGTAGCGAGGTACATGTCGCCTAGGGCTATGCCAGCGTGGAGAGCTGGTTTTCTCTGTGTGTGTGTGTGTGTGTGAGAGTTGTGGGGTCCAGGGGACTCGAAACACTGCTAGCTATTATTCAGATACACATTCAAACACAGTCAAACAATTATCAAAATACTGCACACGTTTTAAAGTAGGGTTCTATGTCAGAACGCACTCAACGAAAACTCAAACTTGATTTGACTAATTGTGGATAAATACGCGTGAACATTTAAAACAATATCTTGTGCTGGAATAAAAATAATATCAGTTTTTAATCATAAACACCCTTTAAGGATATGGTTACTATCTCATGATGGTGAATATCTGATAGCAGAGCTTCTGAGTTAGAGCCCCAGCCGGGGAAATTATTTTACTACAATTTCTATGAACCAATAATGACAATCAACAATCACAACAAATAGCAATTTTGTGAAAGTTGGTCTTGTGTCTCGGTAGCTCAATTGGTAGAGCTATGGCGCGTTAAGCCATAGGTTCTGGGTTAGATCCCCAGTCGGGGCAAACTTTAACGACAATTACTATCATTCAATAATTTTATTTTAATTGGTAAGTTGTAAAATAAAGGGGCAGATTTAAACTTTTACAAAATTAAATATACATCAGTAATTGATCCAAAACGTAGATAACTTTGAGCATAGTTACAGTGAAGTTCATAAAATCATCTTAAACGTGCGTGTGTAAAATATCATTTTGATATCAAATACTGTTTACCAAAAATAATATTTTAAAGCTGTAGCATTTTAATTAGGCACCTATGTATTATAGCCATAATACTACGTAACATGTAACGCAGACCTCAATATCTAGGGCGACGGTCGTCGCCCGGCAGACAAGCGCATGCGACTGCTTAGGCGACACGAACTCCAGCCCTGTATACAGCTACCAGAGTTGGGGGGTTTTCAGCTATCTGCACACGCCGCCCCGAAAGAGTTACACTCTTGAAACTCGGTATATGACCTGGTATGTGGTCCATGACATACCAAAAAAAAATCAACCCGATCCGACAACTCGTTCTGTGTTAAAAAAGGCTCTCAACATCGTCAAATTCCTTTCGGCTGGCTGGTGGCTGGGTGGATGGGTGGTGGGTGGGTGGCTGGCTGGTTAGTTCTCTGCGGAGATTAATTTAGCCTACAGAGAAAACGGTAAATCTTAGAACTATGAAACTTGGACCACACTTAGATGTACTTCAGACGCAGTGACTTTTGATTTCAAAACCAAAATCGGGTAACAGGGACCGAAGAAAATAAAAATTTGGATGATAATCAAAACGCGTTATTACTAAGGCGTGGTTATTTGTACAAACTTGAAATTAAACATGCTATTAACAATTATAAATATCTTGCGTCCAAAACACAAGGAGCTGAATTTGGGGATAACCATGGGCCCAAAAATGACAAAAAACATATCTGAACTTTAAGAAATGAATCATTCAAAGAAAACGCTACAACTGAGATGTTTCTAAACGTGGAATACATTTTGATATTCTCTCATTCTTTATCACTTTTGAATATGGAAAGCAAAATTGGGTAATGGGTACCGGAGAAAATCAAAATTATCAAAAGTAGGTAATTCCGTACTCTTTTGAATAATACGCTATACTGAGAAAACGGTTCATCTTAGAACTTTGAAACTTGGGCCATAATCAGATTTACCTCATATAACCAAAACCGGGCAATCGGGACCAGGGAAAATCAAATTCAAAACGCGTAATTACTCAGGCGTAGTAATTTGTACAAGCTTGAAATTATACATTCTCGTAGCCATTATAAATATCTAGTGCTTAAAACACAAGGGGTATCTTTGGGGGGACCGTGAGCCCAAAAATGTCAAAAAACAACTTTGAACTTAACAAATTTAATCATTCAAAGTCCATCATTCACACCTTGATAGCAAACGAACAACAAAAATATGTAATATCCAACCAAATACAAAATTTTGTAAAAAAAATCGGCAGCCAAGCTCTCCTTCAAAAGTCTTCGGCTGTGAATGCTGTGAGTTAAAGAAGTTGAACCAATCGTTTTATTCTTTCTCCCTAGTTTCGCTTTGAAAATAAGTAAGATCATTTCGCCTGTTGACGAGCGCCAAGCCAACGATTTTTGTGGTAAAAAAGTAAAATTTTTAAACTCGAAATCATAAAAAAAAATCTTGGCCATGAACCAAATTCAATGGCCAAGCCATTTTTTTATGATTTCGAGTTTTAAAATTTTACTTTTTTACCACAAAAATCGTTGGCTTGGCGCTCGTCAACAGGCGAAATGATCTTACTTATTTTCAAAGCGAAACTAGGGAGAAAGAATAAAAAGCTTGGCTCAACTTCTATATCTCACAGCATTCACAGCCGAAGACTTTTTAAGGAGAGCTTGGCTGCCGTTTTTTTTTACACATTTTTGTATTTGGTTGGATATTTAACCTTCTTCAACAATATCACTTGATGCAACCGTTTGGCAGCAATGCTTGAAGTCAAAGAGCATGGTTTTGTGAATATTGTAAAAGGTAAATGTATTCAAAAACCTTTTTTTGGCATATATAAATTATGGTGAATATCTGCTGGCCGAAGGATTTAGTAAAGTTGTTGTTGCTTTGATTAAAACAACTGAAAAGTGCCGTACTATTTTATGTAAAATAAGTAGGTAAATAATTGTCATATTTTTGGGGGACTGAAATGGTTCTATACTCTCAATTACCGTTCTAATTAATTTTAAATGAACGATTATATTGTTTGAATTTTACTTCCACAGCACTTTTAAGTGGAGTTTTATTTTCAAATCACAAATGTGTTACTAACAAGCCTAGACCTCTGGTACGTGAGCGTGTGAATACTCCCCCGAAAAGTATTTACCCGTTTGATTGACAGTTTAAACAATCCCACCCCCCACACCCAATCTGTTGTAAACGTTTACCTAAAAAGCGTATAATGGGGGGTTTTTAATTTCTTATTCAAAAACTTTCTTCAAACG
The DNA here is from genome assembly GCA_024449915.1 of Sweltsa coloradensis. Classification (NCBI taxonomy): domain Eukaryota; kingdom Metazoa; phylum Arthropoda; class Insecta; order Plecoptera; family Chloroperlidae; genus Sweltsa; species Sweltsa coloradensis. The sequence continues at coordinate 532,562 of JAMZAV010000157.1, read as the reverse complement.
TTTTCTCCTACCCAAATTTTTAACAATCCTATTACCTTGAACAAAATCTTATTTTCCACTTGCATCTCCCTTTGTCTTTCTCAAAACCCTTTCACTTTAATGATATGACTTCCCTATAAATTAAGCCTCTGTATAATTAAAAGTGTAGGATTTGGAAATAAATAATGACTTAATAAGACGCCCGACGTTACGAAGGTCTTAGTTTAATTTGTTTAACTATATATCTTATTCTTGTGCCTTCTTCCTCTACCCTCTGCTGTAATCCGCTCTCTCCCACCCCCACCCCTTCGCCTCCACCCCCTCAACGCCCACTTGCAACGGGTAGGGAGGGAAAAGCTGTCCTAGCGCTCCCTTTAATTAACAGAAAGTGGTTCATTAAAGCTTATTCATTAAAGCAAGGAGTAATTAGCGAACTCTAATGAATGCTGTAATAATCTAACAGTACTGTACAAGGAAGGCTTCAGCCCCCGAACCAAGTGCCAACAAGCTGTACATTGCGAGCGCTATACAGTCGATTTTCCTTGCAATCTAGTTGTATCGATGTTGAATCGATAAAATAGTAGATTGTTAGCTAGCTTGTACCTTGAGCTCACATACAGCCTGCACCTAAATAACCTTGCTGTACATTGCGAGCGCTAGTCGATGATCCTTGCAATCGAGATGTATCGATGTGGTGAGATGAGATAACTAAATCGATGGGCGAGATGTAATTTATCAATTTACCAAGGGTGCCGTTTGATATATAAGTTCTGCTTGTTGTAACTTGACGAACTATACCAAACTAAGTTTTCCATTGTAGAAACAATGCGCAGTAATGCCATTTATGTATGGTTTTGAGAATGATATTGATTTTTTTGTATTGAATGTATGGCTAGTTCAATTATTTAACTGATTTACAATAATTGTTAATGTCTTCAGTAAACACAGTTACACAATTTTTTAAATATATGAGTATTATAATTACTACAGACCGAAGATCTTTGAAATATAATAAAATTATTGCAAATTATTATAATTCAATTAACATACAAGAGTTGAGAGACAATAATATGAACATCGTTTTGGTTCCACACAATACCGCTTTAAAACTCTCCCCCCCCCCCCCCCCCCCCAGTATCAACACTCGTGGCTAATGTAGAAGCGTTCTCGACATATAGATTCAACATTCCTTGATTACCTATGATATGAACGTCGAACAATTCAACCAATAAGTGGTTCAGTTGAATTCCACAATTAACCCCTTCAACGAGTCGAGCAATGCTCATTATAAACCGAGGGCCTCTTGACGAGTAGTTCAAAGCAACAAAATGAAAAGTGACTACGATTCCAACTAAAACATATTCATCGCTCAACATACCACCAATATGTTAATGTGCGATCAACGGAAAATCGTTGTAGCTATCGTTTATTGATAGTTTTATCACCAATGATGGCTGTGGTGGTTCCATCTAAATGACAGAAGAAGGCATCGTTATAAACCAAGGGAAATGTGTCTCAAGTTCTATATTATAGTTGTTAAAAATATGCTTTTTGTAATTAATTAATAAACCAGTTATAATTAAATTATGATGAAGATTTATTGAATATAATGATTGATTAATGATTTGAAAGATTAATTGTATATTTTGATATTGTACCGCTTTCAAAACCGATTTTTAAAAGTCAAAGGAAGATGACTAAAACCTTAGCTAAATGAAATTGGGTTTTAAATAAAACAGGAAAATATATATTTTTTTAATTTTTTAGAGCGGGACGTGACATCTGTCAGCCATTATATGCATATTTTGTGACAAAAGTGGAAACACGGAGCTAGGTGCTACAGTTAATTTAGAACGACGATATTTTTCATGTTGTTTCTACACATTATTGCCTACCACCTCATTATAAGGAAAAACAATTTTCTGAGAATCTCAGATATTAGATATCTGATCTGACGATATCTGATATCGTTCGATGTAAGATTTTTTCGTCCACATGTACAAAACTCCTATTTGTACCGTCTGTCAAGCCAAAGATGTGTGGAAACAATATTTAAAAAAATCTTCGTTCTAAATTAACTGTAGCAATTAGCTCAATGTTTCTACTTTTGTCCCCAAATTTGCATGTAATGGCTCCCGCATGCATGGTCCCGCTCTAAAAAATTGAAAAAAAAAATTTCCTTTTGTTTTTAAGACCCTCACTTATTAAACTAACAAAGTAGACATTTTCCTTTGATTTTAAGATATCGTTTAGAGGGCGATACAATAGCCTTTATCATATATATATACCGTTCATATTAACTAAAGTTGATTCCCCCCTTTACCATCTGACAAGCTAAAAGCCCATACCTTATCTTGTCCAGCAGCAAGGGCTGTTGACCATATCAAACACACACCAACCACTATCGCCCAACCACACACCTCTATAATGAATAATGAACTGACATCTGTGTGTATTTACGTTTTAGTTGATATTTAGATTTATCCGTGTGTACATATTACATATCAAAGTCATCATTTATCCGTTTCTGTCTACAATGCCAAATCCCGGATGTATAATGGTGTGTACCGGTAATAGGCCTACAGGGACGTGGTGTATTGTGCTGAGCGTGGCCCATTTACAACTGACTTCGCATTATTAAACTGATCACCAAAAGAAAGAGATCGAATTACAAGAGGAAAGAAAGATTTTAGGTCTCCTTTCCATCATTTAAATTCAGTTTCTAAAGGTCTTTAGATTTGCTGTCAATAAAAATTTTAACAATCTACCTGCAGGAAAAGACTTTGAATGTCAGTAAAAGAGTTCTTGATACGTGGTTATATGTGATTGATTGCTGATCCTAGGCTCAAGCCGTCTTCTGTAATTGATTTATTGACTTGTCCAATGCTCGCTTGAGTTAATTAAGGATTAATAAACATTTTATTAATTGTAGTCGATGGGAATTATTTTTTACATGAACAGCAAGCACGGTTGCGGATTAACCAAAAATTGTTATGAATTAGCTACTTTTTTCAACAGATTGTCGAAAAAGGATAATATATATAGGGTAATACAAGTTGTCCTCCTTTGTAAATAATTTTTTAACTGAATAGGGTTAAATAAAAAATAAAAAAATCAATAATTAAGTAATTAATTAATACTAAATTTATAGATGTATAAATTAGTTAGAAAGAAAGAAAGAAAAAAGAAAGAAAGAAAGAAAGAAAGAAAGAAAGAAAGAAAAGAAAGAAAGAAAGAAAGAAAGAAAGAAAGAAAGAAAGAAAGAAAATTTTGTTTAATACTAGCTACTGTGTTTCATCATGGTAAAAAATGTAGTTCAATTCCCCATAACCCTCTATATGTCAGAATAATGCTTGATTTGTCTAGATTTGGTCGATACGGATAATTTGCACAAAGTCCCATATGACCCCTCTTTTAGTGTGTAGAAACGTCCTGATCCCAGGGTAACCAAATGTCTATCTACTATCAACTTATTGGAAGGCATACCAACCAGAATCGATAGTCATCGGATGTCATGTTCGGTTGCATCGTGGTCGTGACATAACACACCAATCAGACAGAGGAAATTGCGCATGTAAGATAGTTTGTAAGTGAGATTGAAACACCAATGGCACAATACTCATTAAAGATTTGACCTGGCACGCACAGCACAAGCACTGGGAAGTTTCAAGAATATTGATCGCTAAGTTGAAATGCAATAGGGCAAAGAAGAATTGGAAATATATTTTTTAAGGGGGGGGGATCGTAAAGAGAGAAGAAGACAAAGATTTGAGCAGGAGGAATACATAGAACATAGATATTCCAGTAAATGGATGTAAAAGATATGGATAAAAATTGACAAACTGGAGGAAAAGAAGAAATTATGGATTTTAAAATCATATTCATGATCCGAACATTTATATCGATTGTAAGATGCCACCACAAACTTTCAGTCCATGAATCGATCGATGTTTTATTAGTATTTTTAAATAGTGACTAGTTTACCATTTTGGTTTTCTTTCCATACGACACGTTTTCTTCAACATATTACAAATTCATTGTTGAACATATCAAAACGTATAGATTTGTAGCTATTGTTGGAACCTTAATGCGCATGCCTAACTGACAGCTCTCCTCGAAGCCCATGCGCTTGTAAAACGGAATGTACCTATATCCAAGTTCTAACTCATTATCAGTGGCCGACTAGAGTAGAAGTTAACGCATATTTTTCCACCCCAAAAACTGGTCGAAGAGAAATAAGTTTTGTTATGCAACTAACCAACTCCATGTGTAATATGCTAATAGGGTAAAGGTGTTTCAACCGCAGCCGGGGCGGGATGAAACTTTCCTCTAATCCGCGCTGGGCTGATTCACATCAGCCACATCACTCGCGCTGACCCAATCAGCAGAGAGCTTTCATCTCGTCGGGAGAGCGAAGTGCTCGAGATATTATGTCCGAGTAGGAAAACACTTAGGTGGGATTGAATCACGGAGAGGCTGGAGAGTATAGAGTATAGAGCTGACTTATGATCGCGACCAGAAGTAATGTACTGGTATTCGCGACTTCGGACTTACATCACAGGAAGTGGATTTCTTTTTCGTTTTTAACTAAGTTTGTATATCATCTGATGAGATTGAACGCTGAACGACGTTACTAGAGTCAATTTCAATTTATTAAGGACATAGTGTGTACATTTAATTAAATCTTACATAAAACATAATTGCACGATTTGACATGAAGAATGTGTCCTTAAAGCTATTTTACCTAGATTAAAGTTTTCAGTATTGAGTGAATATGATTGAAAGGATAAATAAATTATCGACCTGAATGGGATGAAAAAAGTAATCTTAAGAATGAATTGCAATACAGCAATGAAACAATAAATCAAACTTGTACAAAAAATGCTGAAATTTGACTAGGTCGAGACCTTCGTCGTATTGCACGAAACAATATTCAATTTAAAACACTTTTAAAAACTTTCGATTCTTTTATAGACTTGTGTTGTTTGGTAGAAATTACCATAGAGATTGATACAACTTGGTACTTCTTTAAAAATGTTAAGTTAATTATGGCTAAACGAAATGAAATTATAGACATTGAACAAAATGGCTTAAAAGTCCAAAAACTCTCATCCATCAACACCTGTGTAAAAAGCGTTCATAAAACCGCCCAGAATGATACCATTCAATAGTAACAATAAATAATTTTCCATCTTGGCTTGGTGGAGGTGCCACTCCTACCCGGCACCTCCACCATTTCTTGAAATTTTTCTTTACTATAGCAAGTTTTGAAAATACAATTTCATTCCTATAACGGCCACGATTAAGAACTGTATTCTGTACTTTATGCGCATCTTAGCCAAGTTTCCTATTTGTAACTCAGTTTACTACCTGAATAGGATTGACTATAGACTGAGGTGCGTAAATTTAGGATTTTGGGATTATTAGTCCTATTATCAGCTGAACGATTTTTTAGGAGAGTTGCGACAGAGACGGTGAGTAATATTTTTCGTAAAGTATGACCATTAACTTTAGGTTATTGATGCTAATAGTAAATTCTACGAAATGGCTTGAATTATGTAAAAACTTTATACAAAAATAAATTGTTAAGAAGATCATACACAAATAGGAGTAAATAATGCTACAAAGTCAAAATGAGTTCTAATTACACGCACCTCTACGATAAATGCAAAATTGTATATGGGGAAAGTTTGACCTATAAAATTAATGAAACCAGTATTTAACTAAACATGTTCATAAACAAATACATTTATATTTGTTATTTTTCTACTGGAGTAGTGAGTGTTAGTAAAGGCTTTATTTACGCCCGAATATAAATCATTGAGGTGTCACTTTCAGTAAAAAAAAGAGAGATAGGGTGTTCTCTTTATGTGAATACATCATGTTAATACCCGATTGTTAAAATATGTTAGTTAGTTGTAAACTATTACAAATTCGTTTAGTTTACATTGAAATTGTGGTATTGTATCACTATTTTGCGAGTAAGTGATTTAATATTGAATCACTTATTCCAGCTTTACAACAAAAAGTAACATTAAGAAAGAGAAATTTATTAAATTAATAAGTTAAGGAAAGGTAGTTGGACACATATTGAGGAACGGCTGAATACCAAAGAGAAGAGGGGAAAGTAAATGGTAGAGCTGGACGACATTGATGTAGAGAAATGAAGACCGGCGGAATAGACGGAAGAGTGGTGAGCTGTATCAAACCAATCCGAGGAGTGAAACTCAGATGTAACAAAGATCAAGGGATGAAAGTGAAATGTAGGTGACAAAGTATTACTTGTGTGAGTTGTATAGGTATGGGGTGGTTAAATCCCCGAGGAAACCAAGTGGATTGTATTGGTATTGAATGTAATGGCGAAAAGAGATGAAGAGGCTCTGCAGGAAAGCGGATAATGAGATGTTACAGAGAGACCGCTGCACATATGACACGTACAACTACGACTGTGGTATCGTACAAGTACAAGTAACATGCATTACGGTAATATTGAGAGTACGCGTTAGTAAACGACGCCTACACCTGCTGTAAGTTAGGTAGGAGTGGTTAAACCAATGACTAATCTTTGGTTACATCCCCGAGGAAACCAAGTGGATTGTATTGGTATTGAATGTAATGGCGAGAAGTGATGAAGAAGCTCTGCAGGAAAGCGGATAATGAGACGTTACAGACCGACTACTGCACATATGACACGTTAACCACTACGACTGTGTATCGTACAAGTACAAGTAACATGCATTATGGTAATATTGAGAGTACGCGCTAGTAAACGACGCCTACACCTCTGTAAGGTAGGTATGGGGTGGTTAAATCCCCGAGGTAACCAAGTGGATTGTATTGGTATTGAATGTAAGGGCGAGATGAGATGAAGAGGCTCTGCAGGAAAGCGGATAATGAGATGTTACAGACCGACCGCTGCACATATGACACGTTTACCACTACGACTGTGTATCGTACAAGTACAAGTAACATGCATTATGGTAATATTGAGAGTACGCGCTAGTAAACGACGCCTACACCTACTGTAAGGTAGGTAGGTGGTTACATCCCCGAGGAAACCAAGTGGATTGTATTGGTATTGAATGTAAGGGCGAGACGAGATGAAGAGGCTCTGCATGAAAGCGGATAATGAGATGTTACAGACAGACCACTGCACATATGACACGTTTACCACTACGACTGTGTATCGTACAAGTACAAGTAACATGCATTATGGTAATATTGAGAGTACGCGCTTGTAAACGACGCCTACACCTGCTGTAAGGTAGGTAGGGGGTGGTTACATCCCCAAGGCAACCAAGTGGATTGTATTGGTATTGAATGTAATGGCGAGGAGAGATGAAGAGGCTCTGCAGGAAAGCGGATAATGAGACGTTACAGACCGACCGCTGCACATATGACACGTTTACCACTACGACTGTGTATCGTACAAGTACAAGTAACATGCGTTATTGTAATATTGAGAGTACGCCCCTAGTAAACGACGCCTACACTTCTGTAAAGGGAGGTAGGGGGTGGTTAAAACCCCGAGGAAACCAAGTGGATTGTATTGGGATTGAATGTAAGGGCGCGAGACGAGATGAAGAGGCTCTGCAGGAAAGCGGATAATGAGATGTTACAGACCCGACCGCTGCACGATATGCCACGCTTTACCACTACGACTGTGTATCGTACAAGTACAAGTAACATGCGTTATGGTAATATTGAGAGTACGCGCTGGTAAACGACGCCTACACCTACTGTAGTTACGTAGGGGGGTTACATCCCCGAGGCAACCAAGTGGATTGTATTGGTATTGAATGTAATGGCGAGGAGAGATGAGAGAAGAGGCTCTGCAGGAAAGCGGATAATGAGACGTTACAGACCGACCGCTGCAGATATGACACGTTTACCACCACGACTGTGTATCGTACAAGTACAAGTAACATGCATTATGGTAATATTGAGAGTACGCGCTAGTAAACGACGCCTACACCTACTGTAAGATAGGTAGGGGTGGTTACATCCCCAAGGCAACCAAGTGGATTGTATTGGTATTGAATGTAAGGGCGAGGCGAGATGAAGAGGCTCTGCAGGAAAGCGGATAATGAGATGTTACAGACCGACCGCTGCACATATGACACGTTTACCACTACGACTGTGTATCGTACAAGTACAAGTAACATGCATTATGGTAATATTGAGAGTACGCGCTAGTAAACGACGCCTACACCTACTGTAAGGTAGGTAGGGGGTGGTTACATCCCCAAGGCAACCAAGTGGATTGTATTGGTATTGAATGTAAGGGCGAGGCGAGATGAAGAGGTTCTGCAGGAAAGCGGATAATGAGACGTTACAGACCGACCGCTGCCCATATGACGCGTTTACCACTACGACTGTGTATCGTACAAGTAACATGTTTTATGGTAATATTGAGAGTTCGCGCTAATAACGACGCCTACACCAACTGTAAAGTAGAAGCACAGATATACATTACACTACGTGGGTGATATTAATTTGATGAAACTTTTAGAGCAGACGAGGTTTAATTGTAATTACTATACACTGAACTTTTATAAAAAAAGGAACAAAACTTTAAACAATATTTCGACGACTCCACGTTTTTCTATCGCCGTCGAAATATTGTTTAAAGTCTTGTTATTTATTTAGTCCAATAGAGAAATTACAACTACGTGGGTAATAGTGAAAGATGAAAGATAAATATTTTTAAATGTTATAACCCATATAAAATCCCTACTACAAACAGTATTTCTTTTTTAGTTAAGGTTAAATTTGGCCTAATAAAATGTAGTATATAAACATGTGTAAAAAGGTAGTCAAACTTTGTATTTAAAGTTTTTTGGAGATTTTTGATGCTACAAAATGCTGATTTTACTTATAATAATGTTTTTTGTATACCTATTGAGAACAAGTTAACAATTTATTCTAACTTTTTAAGTGACTATATTGAATTGAAATGTTCCTATAAGTAATCATTTACCAAATAAGAAGTGAAAGGAACACCCCACAATTTAGGGGTTTGGACCTTTGGTGGAAAGGAAAAAATAGATGCTACAAAATGTTGAATTTAAAATTAATGCTATATATAATCTAAATGTAAATGCCAAAAAACGTATCTCTATTACATAGGCCTAAGCAAGGATGAATGTAATGTGCAATTGACTGCATCGGTTAGTCGGTCAGTGTCCACAGCATTGCAACGTGCGCACGTGGACGTTTCTACAGGTAGCTAATTACAATCGGCGATGCGGTTGAGTATTTGACGGCGCGAGTGAGGGAGGGGGAGGAAATGAGCTATTACTATGGGAAATTGATTGTGGTCCTTGCCAGCATCGAATGGTGACCACTCATTTCCTGTATCTCCTAGCGGAATGTTGGAGTGGATGCATTGCCACGTGGCTTGCATTGAAGGTCAACATTATGTGCACCACATACACACAACAGTTTATTGGTGCATACTTCCATTTCCTTATTTCATATTTGACTTATTTGATTTAATTTTACTTCGTATTGTTAATACTTAATAAACAATGTGAATATGTTATGAAAAAATGTGGTCTTACTATTCATTGTTGTAACATTACTACTTTATAAGTTAGGGGTTTTGGTCAACTGGAGTTTGAAAGAATTTTGAATAAAAGTCGAAAAAAAATATTGATAAAGAGCAGTGTTATATCAAAAAAAACAATTAGTATTTAAAAGAATTAATACCTGTTTCTTATTAGTTAATTTCTGTTATCATAATTACTATTTTTAACCTTTTGCTTAACTACAGATAATTATTTCATCTGTATTTATGTAATTAGTTTGATTTATTTGTCAACCCATCTAAATCAATTTCAGACGTTAAAAATAAAAATATATTTCTATTATGTATGTATGTATGTATATGCATTTCTGTATGTCTATAGTTTCCTGTCTACCTAACTGCCTGCATGTCTTACATAGGACCATACGTCGCTTCTCTGCCAATGAATCCCGTTATCCTAGCTAAACCTAATTGAAATAATTAAGTTAATTAAGAAGTTAGTTTGATGTAGGAGTTCGATTCCCCAACGAGCTACAGTTAGTTCCGCCACTCAAAGCTAGAGCGCGCCGTCTGCTGCCGAGGTGAACTGCGCTTCGCCATGTTCCTACTTTGAATAACATCACGCTAGTTACTTGCTGTAAAACACACATGCTCCAAATAACAAACTATACTTGATTCGGTTTCTTCAAAGGCATGATCTTCTCAGTTTACAATGATTAGCGAAACGCTGTTAATAGAAATCAGGCAACTCAAGATTAGTTTCAGAGCTTTGGTTGATTTATGCAAACACAGAATCATGCTGTGTCGATGCAGACAGATTTATACAAATATGGGGCAGAAACCTTTTTAAATTGTTACAAGTTTTCTTTCAATATGGCTGTCTAACCTTCGAACCTTGTCTTCCGATTCAGAGATTGATTTTACCAACACATATCGAGTTAAGTTCAGAAGAGTTTATTAGTCGAATAAAATTCTATCTTGCTTTTTATAGGCTACATGTTGTTGATTGTTCACAACATATTTTTATCAGAAGAGGCTGCACTGGAAGCGTGGCATCAACCAGAAAACGTGAAACAAAGTTCGGAATAATACTACATTTTCAATTAATGTTATTGAAACTTTTACGACAATTGCTATCTTTTAATAATAATGTCCTCAAAGCCGGTATGTGCTTAAAAACCTGGTATTCAATTAATATATGTTGTTTAACCATCTCAATGGTTTAACCTTGGTGTTACAAAAATTGACTATTTATTATTTGCCTATTATCAAGTAAGTACCATATAAATAAACTAGGAAACGCTCAGTTGGACGCGTTGATAAGCGAGCACGTGCTATAGCTAGACCCACATTGCACATTTTTTTAAATTTTAAAATTTACGACGTTCGCGTTTTCAGTATTATTTATTATTGCCAAGGTATTTGGGTAAACCCGTGTTTAAATCTTTACTTTAAAATCCACCGCCATCTAGAGGACCTTGACTCCTTGGAAAAACTTTTTAAACTCTTTGTTGACAATTAATAGACTGCTTCCTCGAAAGTATTTTGATTACTTCTAGGTGGCAGTGCATTAGAAACTTCGCGCGTCTTTTCGTTGCCATGGCAACGTTACTTTTGTTATAATGTAATTTCCATCTACACTTCTTATCGGATCAAAATAAAATTAACATATTCGTGACCGGACGGACATTCTAAATGATTTGGCTATCTCAGATTTTGTCGCCGTTGTGTTTGAAAAAAAAACTTTCGATTAACTTTAATGTAACTTTTTAACTTTTTGAACGATTTTGCCACAAAACTAATGGCATTCAATCGGGAACAAAGCTTGCGGATGGTGAAAATTTCAACTCGATCCGAGCCTCCGTTCGACCGCTATCATGAGCCAAAAAAGCTGCACGACTTTCCGTTGCCATGGTAACCGTACTTTGTTATAATGTAATTTCCATCTACACTACTTATCGGATCAAAATAAAATTAACATATTCGTGACCGGACGGACATTCTAAATGATTTGGCCATCTCAGATTTTGTCGCCGTGAAGTTTGAAAAAAAAACTTTCGATTAACTTTAATGTAACTTTTTAACTTTTTGGACGATTTTGCCACAAAACTAATGGCATTCAATCGAGAACAAAGCTTGCGGATGGTGAAAATTTCAACTCGATCCGAGCCTCCGTTCGAACGTTATCGCGAGACATACAAACAAAAAAACAAACAAACAAACAAACAAACAAAAAAAAAAAAAAAAAAAAAAAACAGTGACTATTTTTTCCGGCAGAGTCAAATGGAAACGCTCGCTTTGCTCGCTTAATAATAATAATGTTAAATAAATGTTTATTTCATAATTAATGTGTATCCTTTATTCAGAATAAAAACTTATGTACAAAGATAAGGTAAGTTAGTGGGGTAAGTTATCAGAACTAACTGGTCCTGGGTTCTAATCACGATAAGGTTAGTTAGTAGGGTACGTTAGCAGAACTCACTGGTCCTGGGCTCGAATCCCGGTTCAGCAAAGACAACTGTGATTTTGAGCCGTTCTGCAAACAAAGAAACAAATTGAATGGTAGATAATAATATTGCCTATTGAAAATCAGTTCTTATATTGACGAGTGGGTAGACTCTAAATGTAAATTAATTCATCTCGGGTGTAAGTACATTTAAGTGCTATAAATACTAGAAAAACTTGAAGCGAGTGCCATCACATTCACATGTGCAAATGCACCGGTCCCTCCCAGGCTTTTAGCATGGTTATTAGCACACATGTAGACAGGCATTTTAAACGATTTTAATGGCATAGAACATAACATATTCGTAGTCTCCTTTGCTAGTTAACACGTGCATATATTACAATCCACTAGGTGTAAAGCATATTTTTAACTGAAGTTCAACGATCGATCAATGCATTATGATAAGTTATGCCCGCGATAAGTCCCACGTCCGTCTGTGCGTGAGTCACGTCTCACGATATAAACCGAACACGACGTCCGATTGACATGCGTTTTATGTAAATATTTTATTTTTTTAATCGTATTTAGTGTCTACCCAGTCAGTTATCCAACTGATTTTCAGTGGGAAACATTAAACCAAAGCGATCAAGGCAACCTTGTAGTGAGCGATAACCAACCAAAGATCGATATTTTTTAATATTACATAGCAATCAGTGGTATGGACAGTGCGAACACCCGCGGATGAACGCCAGAATCAACAATGCCGATCCAGAAAAACTTTTAATTTATTAAGGCTATTCCAGACCACTCTTTTCGATAGTTTAAAAGTCAAAGGAAAATGGCTGAAGTTGGTTGAATGAAAGAGAACTTGAATAAAAATGATTTTTTTAAGGGATAAAAGCTCCATTTTGGCCATTATATGCGAATTTTGGGTCAATAAGACCATGAAAGTTCTAGATGCAATACTTTATTTTAAGCTATGATTTTTTTTGTTTCAACACACCTTTGTCTCCGTACTGAGTATAAGGAAAAATAATTTTCTGAAATAACGTTTGATGTTACATTTTTTCGTCCACTAGCTCAAAACTCTTATTTGTACCATGTGACAAAATCGCACATCGAACATTTTTTCAGAAACTTATTTTCCCTTATACTCCGTACGGAGACAAAGGTGTGTTAAAACAATTTAAAAAATCATAGCTCAAAATTGAGTATTGCACCTAGAACTCCCATTTTCTTATTGACCCAAAATTTGAATATAATGGCCAAAATTAAGCTTTTATTCATTCAAAAAACAAACAAAAATCATGTTCCTCTTTCATTCAACTAACTTTCAAGCATTTTTCTTTGACTTTCAAAATATCGGTACGACTGCTCTGGAATAGCCGTGCCTTGTTGCTAGGATCATTGACAAACCATTCTTCTTGTATAGTGAACTCACAATACATCGCCGAAGACAAGCTTCGCACCCTGTCAGCCGTCTATTCTGAGCGAGATACACTTGAAACTCTTAATATATTCAAAGCTTTCATACATTCAACGCTCGGATGTAGGGGGTGTTGTTCTAGCATTAACACGTCCCGGATTGCTGTAGAACCTCCACTTCTGACGCCACCAAGTATATACATAGGGAGATCGAGAAGAAATTTATGGAAACTAATGTGGGGTTGGAAACGCTGCCGGTATCGAACATGGGAAATAATATGTGGTTGTGGTGTTGAACATTCTTAGGTAGGGATGCACATCGATACTTTTTTCATTATCGATTATCAAAATAGTAATGCCATTATCGAGTCGATAATATCGATATCTACAACAAAGCCTGTTTCGACGTATAAATGGAACCTCAAGTGTGGCAAGTGTAAGTCCAAACAATACAATCACGTTCCGTTTGCTGCCTCGCTGTCATGTGCGCTTCAATGTCATGTGTTAGGCTTCCGCTTCCGTTATCGACTGATAGCTCATTTCCAAATATAAATCTTGAGTGTGACACCATCAGCCCAGTCAGTGCATGGCACAACGTGAGATAATCTCCGTCTTTAGAGTTTGGTTCGTGCCACTATTGACCAATTATTTTATATTTCGATAATCGATGATTAATTTTGGTTATCGATTATCGAAATTATATCCATTATCGATTATCGTGTGCATCCCTATTCTTAGGAATGAATGTTATGGAAATATTAAAAAAAATTAGAACACGTATAGAGAGAGGTACAATACCTACTAATTTGTTAATACGTGTTTTACCCCTCCTAGGTTTTACCGGCAGAATGACATGACAGACACACGAAACTTTGAGAGATGCCATGCCATAGGCTTAGGCATATGTGTCTAACTTTTGCAAAACAAAATTATATAATGTTGCATACAAAACGTTGAAAGCAAATAGCCATGTTACATTTCATAAACTACTGAAATAAGATCAGGTAATGAAAGGACATTTTACAATTTCAGTGCGTAAAGCAAAATAATTATAAAATACGGTTATGTAATACGTAAACATTAAATTAATGAATTAATTGGCAATTTTAATCCAACTAACTCAAATGCTCTCCTCATTTATATATGTGATTGTATATGCACCAAAAAGAGGCTAATAAATATACTAGGAAAACGTCAAAGTCGTTGTTAGACGAGTGAGTGAGCCATGTATTGAGTACTCGGTAACATTCCCTTTCCTCCCTCTACCTAAGGCTGGATCCAGCATGGGGCTTTCCTCCCTAGCCTATCATAGGCTAAAGTGGCGCATTATGGCCTTACAGTTGACGCGCCCTTATACCAACTAAACTTAAAACCATATTATTTATATAACTATCAAACTTAAATGCAAAATATGTTCCCGAAACCCGGTACTCAACACATGACTCGCTCACTCGTCTAGCAACTACTTTGGCGTTGTTCTTATTATATATAATATTGTTACAAATTCAATCTAGGTTAATAAATGTATTTCAATATTTCTAGCACGACTGTTTAGATGAGTCATACTGTAAAACTAATTCCACGTTGGTTTACTAAAAATGGTCAAATTACTCGAAGTTAGATTACATTATTAGGTTTCAAGACACGAAAGGAAGATCGGATTTTCCTGTTCGTTCAAATTCTAACGAGATAATTTTAATAATTTTCTGAATGTACTCTCAGACTCAGATGCTCGTTTCAGTTAGAATCATTTTACAAATAAGTTATTTCATCTCTTTCCCTAACAGTTTAATTTTATTTCTCTTATTTGATCCTGTTTGTTTGCTTGCTTTTCCATTTCACAAACTTCTTGCAGAAGTTTCTATTTTTATTAATTTTCAATTTAAGAAATTTAATTTTGTTTTAGATAATATCTTTATCACACACACATCTAATACTTTAGAATGTGCACGAATTGCATTTAAACAAAGGTGCATTCTTGTAATTGCTATCAAAACTCGTAGTGTTCATACAAGTGGATTATACTTTTAAAACCATTTGTTCATAAATAGTATTCGTGATAATATACTCATTTGCAATAAACTCTACTATCGTCTCGGAAAAGATTGACATCCATAAACGGATATACTGCTAGGGCGTACAACCATAAACGTGGGATATACTACGACTGTGGAGTGGTGGGTGCGAATACAAGTAGGGATTCGATTTATGATGACTTTATATTTAACTGACATTAAAAACATTAAAATACTAGGCCTAAATAACTAATATCAAAATACGACAACGACAACGACAACGACAACGACAACGACAACGACAACGACAACGACAACGACAACGACAACGACAACGACGACAACGACAACGACAACGACAACGACAACGACAACGACAACGACAACGACAACGACAACGACAACGACAACGACGACGACAACGACAACGAACGACGACGACGACAACGACAACTAGCAAAGTATTTCGCAAATATCGCAGCTTGTCGTCGCGCCACTAACAAACCTAACGCCAATACCCTAGTTCTTAACTCAATCAATAACACTGACAACGGTGATCATTTTCCCGCGATCAAATAAATGCGGACGTGAGTTTCAATCCGCTGATGGATGCGACGCGAGTCCCGGCCCCGCGACGTCACCGACGCTATCATTAGCGTGATTGGCCGCGCGGCGTCCGGCCAGCCCGGGCGTCGCGACGTCGTATGACGGACAGACGTACGCGAGGGTCCGGGGTTCGACGAATAATTTTCTCAAGTGCTTTCCCCCACCCCCTCAGTCAGCTGACGGGATGTGACCAGTATAAAACCCCGCTACGTCGTACGTATCATATAACACAGAGTGGATGGGTGGTACTAGCGGGGCGGAAAACGTGTGGCTCTCATAGACGGCGGATGACTCAGGTGACCGCTCTCTGGGTTCTGTCGTCATGAAGGGTACACATCAGATTTACTCGGGAGTCGGTCTGACCCGTTAAGGGAAGCAGGAATTAAACCTTTGTCAAGCTGATTTTTTAGATTGAATATGTTATATTGTTAACCACAATTAAATTTTAAAAAATTATAATTGTTTTTGTTTTGTTTGTTTTTTTGTTTTTTGCAAAAATTTAATTATAATATGTTGCTATGACAACCATCGTATATTAACGACTCAAAAATTAATGCATATAAAAAAACAAGATTTAATAAAAAAATTACAATTATTGTAGCAAAACTCCAATGTGCTGAATTTTAAAAAAAATCTCTAAGTTGAATACCCTCCGAAAATATGGTCATGTAATTTTACTAGGAAACGCTTAAGTCCTGCACGTTGTGATGAACGTAATTGGTGCATTGAGCTGCCATGTGTTATGCGAATTTTCTGTTGTTCTGTGGAAAAATATTACTAAGTTGAAATTTTAAAAATTAAATAATTAAATTAAATTAAAATTAACTTTAATTTTTTTATTTATTAATCGTAATTGTTAAAAAAATTAAAATGCGATTCATAGAAATAATTTCTCGATTGCGCTTAAATTTAGCACTAATATATTAATTCGTGAAATTAAGCTTCTGCGAAAAAATCATTACAATCGGATAAAGCATGTAGGTGTTATAAGTCTAAGAATTGTTTAAAAAAAGAAAAAACCCTTAAAATTTCGATTTTTATGATAAAAATTTTTTCAATTGCGATCAAATTTCACAAGAATATCTTCATTCATAAAATAAAGGTTCTGTGCAAAAACCATTAAAATCGGGTAAAGCATGTAGGTGTTATAATTCAAACAATTTTCTTTTAAATCGGAAAAAATCGTAACATTGCGATTTTATGAGAATTAATTTTTTGATTGCGCTCAAAAACGTGGCAGTTCTAAGTTCAGAGATTTCGAAGGCCTCCATAAAATTCCATCTCAATCGGAGCATCGGTTTAGCCGGAATCGTGCGGACAAACAGACAAAAAGAAAGAAAAAAGAAAAAAACATTGCTGGATTTTTTTCTCCAGTGTAGTAGAATGGAATATTCGCTTCGCTCGCTTCGCTCATTCAATTACTGCACATGAAGTACATTTTATATATTAACTTTAACACCCGTTTACTCAAAACTATACTTTCTTAAACTCATTACTTATATAAGTTAATCAGTTTTGAAGCTAGAGCCTTGAAATTTTCAGGACTATTTCTTTATTGTGTTTTAAAGAAACTGTGTGTGGGGAATTTCGAAAAAACATCATCATCCAATTTTAACCCATAAATTGTTTTGAAAAATGACAAAATTCTGGGATTTTTTTTTGTAATTTTTAAAATAGGAAAACGTTAAGTCCGCGCGTGTTGATGAGCGTAATTGGTGCATTGAGCTGCCATGTTATGCGGATTTTCTGTATTCTGTGAAAAATCATTACTAAGTTGAGATTTTTAAACATATTTAAATTAAATAAAAAAATAACTTTAATTTTAATTTTTTAATTAACGTAATTTTAAACAAGAAAAAAATCGTAAAATTGCGATTCATATAAAACATTATTCGATGCGCTCAAATTCACACGAATATTAAATTCATAAATTAGGTTCTGTGTAAAAATTATTACAATTGGTTAAAGCATGTAGGTGTTAAAGTCAAGAATGTTTTAAAAGAAAAAACCGTAAAATTTCGATTTTCATGAGAATAATATTTTTCAAATGCACTCAAATTTCCACGAATATCTTTATTCATAAATTATGGTTCTGTGAAAAAATCATTAAAATCGGATAAGCATTGTAGGTGTTATAAGTCAAAGAAATTTTTAAAAAATCGAAAAAAAAATCGTAAAATTGCGATTTTCATGAGAAATAGTTTTACGATTGCGCTCAAAACGTGGCAGTTCTAAGTTCAGAGATTTCAAAGGCCTACATAAAATTTCATCGCAATTGGAGCATCGGTTTAGCCGGAATCGTGCTGACAAACACACAATAATACAGGGGAAAAAAGAAAAAAAAAACAATCGGATTTTTTTTCTCCAGTGTAGTGAAATGGAATCTTCGCTTCGCTCGCTACGCTCGCTACGCTCATCCAAAAATCTGGTAATTACAGATTTTCTTAATTCAAAAATCCCCACACACAGTTTCTAGGTAACAGGCTAATCTAGGAGGAGAAAAAAATGTAGTCTTTTAGACTAAATGCCAGGGAGTAAATGGTACCGGAATTTAGGCAAAACATGCGCGACATAGGCCATTCCTGCCCCCTTAAGGGACTATCTAGGTAATGGTTGTTCGGGTATAATTAACAACCACTTACTTGTTAAGCGTTCTTAAACATATTTTAGCTTGCAAAATATATAATTTTTTAGTAATTCTATTTTCCTAAAATCATTTTCATAATGGCCCACCTTCATGTTGGAATCCATGACATCAACCTAAGCTTCCGACTTTAGTGATCAAGTTTCAAAAATGTTTTCTAAAACATGAAAATGAGATGGAACTTTTTTAGGTCATTGGTTATTAGTCCAACCCCATTCGATATAACACTGAACCCTGTATTTCCCCAATACAAAAATAAGGAAAATATATTTTCTAGAACACATTGTCTTTTGAATTATCAGATTAAGTTTAAGACGATATATTATGTTTTAGTCAATTTAGGGCAAAGCCTCTAAATGAAACTAGCTACTAATAGTACTAATAGTAAATAATGGTGGTTTCCGTTGTATAGAGTTAAATTATAATTATCCGATTCTGCAAATGCAAAGACTCTTCACAATGATTTTAATTGGATAGTTAAAATAAATACGATTGATTTTGATGTCAGTTACACACACACACACCGTACAACTACGTTGTTCGACGGCTTTCAACTACTGTGCATAATATCAGATTTAAAGATGGAATAATATCCAACTGAGTTCATATAGTCATTGAGCGTTGATAGACAAAGGTTGACATACGTGCAAAGCTTTGACCATGCATATATTTGATTTCACATATTTTCACCACTCATCGTATCAAGCTGTACTCTGATATATAAATCCTACAGTTTAACACGCACACGCACACGCACACGCACACGCACACGCACACGCACACGCACACGATGTGTGTGAATCCACCCCCCTCTTCATCAGCGAATTCTCATCATTTTAATTTGGTCAAAATCAACAAGAACTTAATCATGTTTGACGATTCGATTAAAACTCTTAACGAGAACTTCTAATCACATTCTCTTCTATCCGGGCCTACCAATTCCAGTAATCTACGGGAGCATGCATGGTCATGCCTGGAGAGGGGTGGGGGGGGGGATGGTAATACGTATTGTTAGATTCGCGCCCGGGCAAGACTATCCTATACTTTCAAAGAATTACTACGATTACATGACATGACAATATAGGTAGTGGGACCGATTTTTTTTTTCATTTTTATGTCTCTTTTGTCCAGTGGTTATGTTCAGGATAGCTCCAGTGGGTAGGTATGGTTAGTGTAGGTTGAGGTCCCCAGATCACTCCAGGCAGAAGTGTATGAACTCATACGATAAACGGTTATTTATCTTTCGTCTAGATTCTCCTTGTTACCCGCCTGAGTGTGACGTGAAAGGAGCTATGTGACGAGCTAAGTTCCTCCAACGGACCCAGAGAGTAATCTTATCCTACCAGCCTACAATGGTACCTCCACCACCCTCCCCTAGTGTTCCTGCATCTCTCCCACCCCCACAGTTAGGTTACACCACCCGCCGCCAGTAAGGTACCTCCACCACCCTCCCCTAGTGTTCCTGCATCTCTCCCACCCCCACAGTTAGGTTACACCACCCGCCGCCAGTAAGGTACCTCCACCACCCTCCCCCCGCACTTGAGGTCAAACCACCGACCCACATCGCACCGAGAGATCAATTACCTGTCCCGGCCACGAACCCGGACCGCGCTGATCCAATGATCCGGTGTGGTCGCAACAATATCCGCCGTGTCCTCTGCCCCTCGAGGCCCCGGGACCGGTGACCCCTTCCCCCCCCCCCCTCCCCCAACCGTGATCGGACGCGTCGACTTTAATTATTTACCAATGTGACCAAAGGCGGAGACTAGTTTTCAACGTCAAAATTGTGGAGTACGTCGGCACGTTTGCGTGATATCCTCCACTCAAGGATTTAACAAAAAAACTTTTCCATTGTTAACGATGAAGAAGTACGAAATCACAATCAAAATTAGCAAGAGAACCCATCGAATCTATCCGAAAATGTGCGTTTGTAAAATTTCAAACTATTGTTTACATTTTTTACAATCAATCAAGTTGAGTTTTTTATGTGTAAATACTTAGAAATTATTATTTGAACGTCCATGACTTGTTTTTTTTTCTTCAAATTTGTCCCGGTTGTCACACCAAAATGAACATTTTATTGAACTTTGAGGACTCGCAAGTAAAAACTGTGACTCAAATCAAAAAGTGCTATGTACGAGGAATGCGGATTTAGTATCAATCGGATGGTCCAACCACAACCAGCTCCTTTTACTGCAAGATCCACTGTCCTTATATTTACTGTAGAAAAGCAAAATTCCTTATTATTCAACCTACATCGCTTCGTTTTTGTCCTATATTTTGAATCCAATCCGGTATAAGAGGACCCCTTTTAAACGCTCCCCATCACCAGCAACCTGTGATTAATACGTTCAACAGCAAAACAAACAAACACCACAAAACATTCATAAAAATCACCTCCAATTCTTTCCCTTGATGTACGAGTTTTTTTTTGCTTTTAAATTCTATGTACTTTTAATATTCGGCTGCTGCATAACGAACCACCCACATCGCATTACTTTCCATTTGTATGGAATGTTAATTTAGCTGAACATTTGTAAGCACAGTGTTAAATCACACATGCGATAGGTATAGTCGCTCCTAGCCGGACGACCAGTCGCACTAAGCAGACCTTCGTTAAAAGGAAATTCATGTCAATTCATTAACCCAATAATAATTAGCATCTAGACACAAGTATAAAAGGTAGGCGTTAAAGTATTGATAGATCAAGCAATTAATCTAAATGGCTTTACCGGTAGAATTATCATACACTTACATATGTTGGGATGTAAGCGAAGTGGACCTCCCTGTAGGTTTTTAGGGGCACGCTAAAAGGTTTGTTAATGCCAAATGCATTAGCATTAACAGATGATAATTACGTTCTGAGATGAGCAGGCCTGACTCCATTAGCGATCCACTCAACTGATAGCCGATATGTGTGGTGACAGGACGGGAGCAAGTGCTGGTAGCCACCGGTAGATTGTGTGGTGACAGAAGCAAATGCTGGTAGCCACGGTAGATTGTGTGGTGACAGAAGCAAATGCTGGTAGCCACGGTAGATTGTGTGGTGACAGAAGCAAATGCTGGGTAGCCACGGTTCTTCGTTGTTGAAGGGCAATAGCAACAAAAAATACATGTCATTCGGAGATCATATTAAGTTTTTATCTAAAAAAGTGACAAGCTCACAGACAAACGGACGGACATACAGAAAAGTGATGCATATAGGGTAGCTTCGCTCCCTATAAATTAATACACACTTATCAATGTATAACCAGAGTCGATAAAGAATGTTGTCCCGTTGGGGAGGTCCTCCACTCCCTATACGCCCTGGGTTAAATAAAAAGTCGGTTTTTGGGTTGGGAATCTAACGTTCCGCGCGACTCTGTGTGCCGATTGATGGAACTACTTCAATAAAAGTACGTCACTTTTCTACTAGTAGTTAACAAGTCGATGACGACAAATGGCGGAAACGTCAAAATATTAAATACGATCGAATGTTTGCGAATGTTTTGGCATAAAGCAAACTCTCTTTATTAATGAGGATATTTTGATGGAGTAGACCTTAGCTTAGGAGCTAGGCCGACAATATGTATTGTTCAAGATTTCGATTTGAGTGCCTAGGGCGTGCTTACGTCTAAAACTGTATTGTGGCCTTGGGCCTAGGCTACACTTACGTCCGTAGGCTTGAACAAGGCATATCTCAAATTATTTCGCACGAAAATGTCACTGACGCCTGCGCAACACTTTATAGTACAAGTAATAAATCAAAGTAAATCGTTTTAAAAGACTAGGCCCAGCGGCTAATATGATGAAATAAATTGAAGTTGACGTTTCGTCTTTGTTTGTTGATTTCAGCGTCACTGCACATCGATAATCTACTGACCGTATTAGCGTGCAGTGCTTTTATTAGTTTCACATTGGAGCCGCTCTCAGCGCGCAGGACGTTAGATTCCGTTTTGACTTGGGAGTTAAGGGACTCCCCAAAGGGGAAACTTCTTTATCGACTCTGGTATAACTAAACAGTTTTATAAAAGAGTCAAGAAGTCTTTGTTTCTTCTGAATTCCCGTGTCAACGAGTAACGTATCGGGTAGAGTGATGTCAGTAGGCGGTGAAAACAAGGTTTAACTAAAACGCTTGTGATTCTAGAATCTACTGATTCAATACGTTTAATCGAAGTGGAGATACTCGTTACTGAGTTCACCCCAGCCAAGTGGCTACTATCTCACCAGGGGCGTATCCCATCTAGTGTAGTTGAGTAGTAGGCTAGTAAGTGTTCATATTATCGCCTTGTCTCAAGAGGGGCTGGATGTATGTCTGTCTGTCTTCAGTTAGGACGAGAACTTCCAATAAATGCACTTCACGAATTAGACGGCTAATGTTCTAATTGATATTTCAAAGTGCCGGAGGGAGATCGGGCTTTAACGTTTTGGAGTTGGGGTGATATAAGATCCATAAATATACTAGGAAAGATAAACTGAGAATGGGTGGAAAGTTAACATATTATGCAGTGATTGGATGCAGTGAGTGTAGCGAATAACAATGGCAACCATCATTTTTTTAAATTATTATGTTAGAGGCATGCGAGTGACTACGACTGTATTGACTCAGTCAACCCAAACATACCCACATTTAAAGATATTTTAATTTACTGTTTAATGATATTATTTTTATACATATATTTTTCAAAAAGCTGCACTATTATTTCTAATTCTACAGCTTTTACGTAATATGGACCGTGGATAATACAGCACTGTCAATATTAAATCTCTTTTAAATTAATTTTTTGTACCAGTGTTTAAATTCATAATATTGTTTTTAGACAGAAGTTTAGTTAGGACAGGAGGTACTTTGTGTTATGGGGCCTTGCTCTTATTCTGCTTCCAGTAATATGTAGGCTCTATGTTGTTAAAATGTAACTGACATATTGAAAATAAAATAATTAAAATCAAATATATATATAATAATAATCTGTAAGTTATCGTATTATTGTGTTATATTTTACTGGATAGGTGGAATATAGATCTGTAATTTGATCGACCTTCGCCATTTTTTATGTTTGGCATTTGATTGTACTATAGGCTACAGTAATATTATGTATAATATTGAAGACAACAAAGTGAAGACACTTCTCATCTTATCATCCGGAACTTATAACGAATCCTACTCCTATTACAAACACACAACAACGAATGTGTCATTACCAGAGGCAGGTATTCGGGGTGAAAATAAAAGCAATTTTTCGTTTTTGTTGGCGAAAATAATTTAACATTTAAGTGAAAGCTCTATATATCTCTCCCCCTGACATATGTTGTAAATATGTAAATATGTTGTAAAACTTTGGGTGTTGATCTTTGAAGCGACTTGCAGATATCAATAAAATGTAGATATGGGCAATTCAGATACAGGTATTTTGACGAAACTTGTTCCCATCTTTGTTTTTCTTCTGCCAAAAAGCGCCGAATTGGTGTTAAAAATTATTTATAATTAATGTTTTTTTTTCTGCGAAAATTCGTTTATACCGTAAATGTCTAAACAATAACAAAAACACGCGGTTTAAGACAATGTGTATCGATATTTAATTAAAATGCTCTAATTGGTGGAAATGACGGCTGCATCCGCGGTAAACAGCGTAGTTAATGGAGATAAATATGCCTAGCAAGCAACGCATAATGGATGCATTATTCTATTGGTAATGATACCGACGACGCGCTCCTCATTAGTACTGTTGATTAGGCACGGGGGGGATTATTTGCTCCCTCCTGATTAATTGGGTGTAAATATTTGTCCACTTTGTTCGGGCTTGAAGTGTCAACGTCATCAATTTCTGTCAGCGATCCTCGTGTCAATGCTGTACAGCTGTACTATCTCCAATGGAGATTTGGTAATGGGTGTAACTTGTGTTAGACATTTACAAGGTGGGATCGAGTATTCTTCTTAGCTGAAACAATTATTTATATAAATAATTTTCGACGTAGATTTTGTATCAAGCTAACATACGCTTTTATGATATTATAAGCTAAAAAGTAAAGCTTCTGTTCATCCGGGGATCGAACCTACGTCTCCCGCTTGCCTGGAGTTTACTGTGATAAGTTACCAATAAGCTTGGGGTGTGTATATACTCGGTGTCGGGTTCAGACGTATTTTAGTTTAGTTTGCCCAAGGCCTTTTAAATTAGGAAGATTCGCGAACACTTCGTATTGTCGCGTTGATAGATGAGCGAATTTGGCCAATCTCCTTGCATTCCTTCATTCTCAGAAATATCGTAAAAGAGCAATTTCAATACGTAATGTTTCTATTATTATACCCCAAAATAAGGTATATCTAAGGTAAGAGATTTTAAAGGTTATCTTGAGTTCAATCAAGATTGGAGTAGCGGTAGAGGGATAAACAATCTGACAAAATACGTACGCAAAATCTAAAAATTCGTAAAAGTACTATTTTCATTAGTAATATTTCTTAGATTGTACTATTAAAACGTAGCAGGTATGTCTGGTAATTTCGAAGGTCACCTGAAAAATTTAATCAATATCGGAGTGGCCGTTTGTCCAGCTGAGATACATTTAATTTTGATCGGGCTCGTCAGCCATTAAAGGGGCTAAAAACCCAAAAAAATATTTTTTACCACGTGATCTATAGCCAAATACTACACTTAAATGACCGTTTAAAAAATTATATCTTGTAACTGTGATTTTAAACGAATTTTTCAATTTTTTGGATCCAGAAATTTACGAAAATTAGTGTTTTGGGAAATTTCTTAAATCGGCTTTAACCTGCTTCTTTTTTGGTCCACATAGATACTAGAGCATAGTACCAATCTAAAATGCCCCTTTATAACATTGTGTCTTGAAACTGTGCCCAAATATACCCTCAAACACGCAAAAATATGCATTCCAAAATCACACCCCATCTTGGTAATCAACATATTTTGACCGAACTACTTGCCCAAATTACAAAACAATATATAGGGAATTTACAGAAAAGGCTGTAGAGTACGTCAATAATGGCCAATTATTTTTTGGATCAAAATCCTCCAAGGTCACGGGGCATAAAGATCGTCTCTATGTTATTTCTTATGGGAGATTTTTGCCGATGGGACCTAGCTCGAAAAATGTCATGTTTTTTTTTTTTTGGGAGGGGAGGTCATGGTGGCCCCAAAATTTTTTCTGTTAATTGCTAAATTCATTACTAGGTAGCCTGAATGAAATATATTTTTTGAGTTTAGTGGTTAAATACCCCTTTAACACTGCTTATTACAACATCATCGTTCAATATTTTCAATCAACAAAGCATTTGTCTTTTCGACCATTGATAATTTATATTTAATTGTTATGCATTCGAATTTTTGTAACCTTTCCCTATTTTAAAATAAATTAACATTCATGTAAGAGGGGTGCATTATCTACAGTGACTCGGCCTATTTTGGCTTTCTTAGTTGCCGGTAAGCCAGACTTGACGCAACTTCTTCAAACTCTTCATTAGAAACTTTTTCGTTTTTCTTTATTGATATTTTAATTCTTTTTTCCTTCCTTTTATTAACTTTTATTGCATTTTTTATATTTGGTTCATTAGTTAATGTAATTTAATATCTATTTTGAATTAGTTACCGAAATTATTGATTATATTAATTTTAAAAATATATACACAAATATAAAAGTCATTTAATAAATAAATCAAATAAATTTGTATTTAGAATATACCCACTCGGTCACAAAACTGATTTTCAGTGGGGGAAATTTAATTTTAAGCCGACCAAGCCAATCCTGTAGGCGCCGACACAATCGACTAGCGAACAATGACCATCTAGATACCGGCATATTGATGCAAGAAACACCGATCAATCAAGCTGGACACGATTCCTCCCGCGGACAGCGCCAGAATCAACAAGCCTAAAGGGTAAAGGTTAAGGGATTTTATAGCTCATGGTAAAATGTATAGTATATACCTAGAGGCAGATTTATCTTGGTTGTAGGTATAAGTATTGGGTTAAACCACTTGACCCCAGGTTCCCAGCGTACAATACCGTGACTTTGAAGAGGTCAGTTAGCGACCACAAAAGGCACATTTCAACTTTTTCAAAACAGTTATTTCCTTGGTTATTCTAGGGATCCGGGTTAGGGGCTTTGACTCGATCTCGAATCTCTCAGCCACTCGGTTGAATATCGAACCAACGATCGGGTCTGTTAGGTTCACTATGTGGAAAGTTTGATAATTGCTCGTATTCTCGAACCCATGCGAAGATATGCGTGGTTATAGGCGCATTATACCACTGGTCAGCGAGAGAGCTGACTTATCAAACGACATATTGATAGGAAATCAAAATCACGAGTGTCCTGAGAGTTGTGATTAATTGGAAACTACGTTTCAAATAAAAAGTGAATGTCGGTTTATTTGTAAACCCTAGCTTGTTGAGTAGAACAGACTTTACTCACTGCAATGTGAATGTTAAATTCTGGCTTAGAGTGTGTTCTTTATTACTAACTTTTAAAAGTGGAACGAGGAACGAAGGTTCGTCTCCAGCCTAAGGTTTAGTGCATAATGAATAGGATGGCGTAAGGCATGGGTAATTACTATATTTTCTATACTTATAACGGGCAGAAAATTATGATAATGATGCAATATCATTCATCATTACCAACTTATAAGTGTAAATTTGTAACGATTATCAAGCAAAGTGTTACTAATTACTGATAGTTGTATTTTGTTGCAATCTGTAGATTGTACGTTTGCTGCTGAGAATCATACAAAGTTCCTAACATATTATAATATTCACCGAGTACGCCTCGACAGATTTTAAATCGGTGCTGTGAGTTTGTATTTAATTGTTTCGAACTTAAATGTTATTCTTATGTAATGTACAGTGATAGTGAGAACAACAATTGATACGTTGGACATCACGTTCATACGAGAATGAAAAAAGCATTGGAGCAATTTGTTTCTAAGAGTTAAACAAACATTGAACTCAAAACTCATTAATTAAATCGTAGAAAATACTATTTGCTGCCACAACAAATAAGTTTTTTAAATTAAATATTGGTCCAGAGTCTTCTAGAACCATGTAGTGCACCACGTGCAGCCACCGCATATCATTACCCCTGACTGAAAGGCCTACAGTACCTAATATTTACCTGTTAGACGCCAACGTGTCTAGCGACAGTGACAACTTATTAAATAGAACAAGTCATGTTCAGAGTGATAACCTTGATATTTTTGCGTGACGGTGAAGTAAATCTTAGCCCTGGGTTCTATCTAATAAATTTTCGCTGTTGATCGATTATTGTCTTACGAGTAAGTAATTAATATACCGTCTAGTTTACTATCAGCTGTTACCCGGCACCTCCACCAAGGACCATGTTAATTTCATCCTCACTATACCTGGCATATGCGCTATACCCATGCGCTCGCTGCATGTGTTTAGTCTACACTTGATAAGGATAAGCGAAAGCATATGTAGAGCAACGTATTAATTTATTAACGTCTATTCTATTCAGTTGTAAAAAAAACTGAAGATTGGATTTTTTCAACTAGTGTCATAAATGCACAAAAAATAACTTTGAAATAAGAATATTTCAACGACAATGTACAAGACAACAATTTTTGTTAACATTAAAAACGTATAATATTAAAATTTTAGAAAATTAATAAAATGTAAAGAAAAAAATACAAGAAAACGAGAAAAAATTGCGAGGATAAAAAGAAAGAAAAAAGAAAAAATATAAAAAAGAAAAACGAAAAGATTTTTTTTTTATTTGCGGTACTTATATTTACAATTAACTTTCAATCAGTAATTCAATATTGTAACTATAGTATCACAGTGGTCATTAAGTAATTTTTGTGTACATAATATAATTCCGTCTTTGTAAATCAGTTTTTATAATTGAATAGGATATAGAAGTTAAATACACAAATAAATAAATACGTCGAATGTAGGGAAAATAATGTTTCGTAATTTTTAATACCAAATCTAAACTGACCATAACTTTTGTAAATTGATTTAAAATAATGTATAAAGGCGTAACTAAAGTCTCATAAAAAATAC
Organism: Sweltsa coloradensis; assembly: GCA_024449915.1. Classification (NCBI taxonomy): domain Eukaryota; kingdom Metazoa; phylum Arthropoda; class Insecta; order Plecoptera; family Chloroperlidae; genus Sweltsa; species Sweltsa coloradensis. The sequence goes on along the minus strand of JAMZAV010000157.1, from coordinate 503,902 downwards.
AAAGCGCACATTGTAGCATTTATCTCGCAGGCTTGTATACTGCAGTTATGGTACAGATGCATGTTATGCCGAACTATTTACGCTGTGAAAAACATTTTTTAAATAAACAACCGGTCGAATTACATAGTTTTACGAAGGTATCTACTGCAGGTTATGTTCGCTCTTACCTCAAACAACATTTTATGGTCAGAACCGGCACCTCCACCATTTGAAGATTTTTGAAATTAACATATCGATGGTTGACGCATTGCTGCCACTAGAAAACCAACATTTCGAAAAACATATCGAACTTTTGATATGTTTTCCAGGAATTCTTGAGTTTTATAAATTATTTTTCAAGTCTTCCATATAATTTGCATCCAGCATACACTTATCACGTATACTGTTTGAAATTTATAATGATTTGTAATTCATTAAGAAGTTATAAAGTAGGCGAACTTAGTGATTTTTCAAATAACAGTTATGTCAATATTGATTGCAAACTCATTTCAAATCATTAGCGTACTATGGTTAAAACTTTCCAAAGGTGTATATAATGATGTTTTGGGTATTTGCTCCCATTGATAACCTTACCCTCTAGCTCATGTTAAAATATATAATCCACATTACTTAGTATAAGTTGACAACTAAACTCGATCAATTTAAACTTCCTATAAACCTGAACTGACCATCAAAATAAACCATCAATGCTGTGGTTATTCGAGAGAGAAAAATGTATAATTAAGTGATAAAAAAAGTGGTTAAATACATGAAAATTCTTGAATTTAAATCTAAAACATTATGGAAACCGGTATAAGTCAATTTTAATACTTACTAGGACAACGCTAAAGTCCCGCCGCGTTGATGGATGAGCTTTTTTAAGTTTTTAGTTTGCGTGGGATATCTTTACTTTTACAAGTGTTTTGCTTTACTGCCTATGCATTGTAGGTGATTGTTGCCAAGTTTCTATTGTTAGGCCCTAGGCCTACTTGTCAAATGTTATTATTTACCTTAAAAACTTACATTAAAATCTTTATTTCTATGGATTCTGGCTAACTTTTCAACTTTTCTTTCAAAAGGTACTACATCACCATAACCTTAATGTCCATGTATAATATGAACGTTGTAGCCCACCCATTCGGTCATAATCCGCCCAAATGGCACGAAAATATCGCACTAAACCGTAAAAAACTTATATTAAAAGCTTTATTTTATGGATTCTGGGTAACTTTTCCAACTTTTTCTTTCAAAAGGTACAACATCACCATTACCTTAATGTCCATGTATAATATGAACATTGTAGCCCCACCCGTTTGGTCAGAATCGGCCCAAATGTCACGAAAATATCGCACTAAAAATTGAAAAAAATCGTAAAAGTACGATATTCATGAGAAATATTTCTTCGATTGTACCGAAAAACAATACACCTCTAAGTTCAGAGATTTCGAAGGTCCCCTCAAATTTTCATCAAGATCGCTTGTGTCGTTTGCCCGGAATCCTGCTAACAAACAGACAAAAATACAAAAAAAAAAAAAAAAACATTGGAGCTAAATTTTTTGGGGGGTCAGTGAAATTGAAGTCTTCGCTTCGCTCATCCAATAACAATTTCGATTCGGTACAAGTGTACTTGTTCACAATATTGTATACATTGTATAGGTCTATGTTTCAGAAAAACTGTTACTTAAACACCGCTTTACCATGTTGAACCTCATTGTCCGTACAAAAATGTGGTATAAGTTATTTTTAATGTATTTTAGCTCTCCAGAATAATTTTATAAAGTTGCCTTACACTACATCTACTAATCACCACATATGATACAACTTACGAAATCTTGAAATGGTGGAGGTGCCGGGTACGATGATAAAGATCAGGGGGTCTATTTACTAACTCGTACGACAACAGTCGTCGACGTCAACAACTTTGTCAATACAATAACGCATGTAACAACTTGTCGATCGAGGGTTCTATTCATTGAGTAACTTATTAAATAGAACCCTAGGGCTAACATTAACTTCACTGACACGCAAAAATGTCAAGACTATCGCTCTGAGTATTACTTATTCTATTTACTAGGGAAACGCTTAAGTCCCGCCGCGTTGTTGGATGAGCGTAATTGGTGCAATTAGCTGCCATGTGTTATGCGGATTTTCTGATTGTCTGTGAAAAATCATTACTTAGTTGAAGATTTTTTTTTAAAATTATTTAAAATAATAAAAAATAAACTTTAATTTTTAAATTTTTTTAATTAATCGTAATTTTAAAAAAGAAAAAATCGTAAAATTTCGATTTTCATAAGAAATAATTATTTGATTGTGCTCAAATTTCACACGAATATATCGATTCATAAAATTAAGGTTCTGTTAAAAAATCATTACAATCGGATAAAGCATGTAGGTGTTATAAGTCAAAGAATTGTTTTAAAAAAGAAAAACCCCGTAAAATTGCGATTTTCATGAGAATAATTTTTGATTGCGCTTAAATTTTCCACGAATATATAAATTCATAAAATAAAGGTCCTGTGAAAAAATCATTACATCGGACAAAGCGTGTAGGTATTATAAATCGAAGAAATTTTTTCAAAATCGAAAAAAATCGTAAAATTGCGATTTTTATGAGAAATTTTTTTTTCGATTGCGCTCAAAAACGTGGCAGTTCTAAGTTCAGAGATTTCGAAGGTCTCAATAAAATTTCATCGCAATCGGAGGATCGGTTTAGCCGGAATCGTGCTAACAAACAGACAAAAATACAAAAAAAAAAAAAAAAAAAAAAAAAAACATTCCGGATTTTTTTCTCCAGTGTAGTGAAATGGAATCTTCGCTTTGCTCGCTACGCTCGCTACGCTCATCCAACAAAGTTGTCACTTTTGATCGACTGTTGTCACTTTCGATTCGATTATTGTCACTTTTGATCGACTATTTTCACTTTTGATCGACGGTTGTCATTTTCGATTCGATTAGTGTCACTTTCTTTTCGACTATTGTCACTTTCGAGCGACTATTATCGCTTGTCGCTGTCGATCGATTGCTGTCACAATTAGTAAATAGACACCCTTCTCATATTATACCTTACATATCGACTGATGGTTTTCCTACAAGTTCATAACTTTCTACCCGGAAACAGAACTCAAGTATATCGATAATACCACAGTTTAATAAGAGCGCCTGAATAATTAGACATCCCCTCTATTTCTAGTCACCCTGTAGCGTAGCTTCCGGCTCAGCCTGTGCTTCAGATGACTAAGGTGTTTTAATGAGCACCTGCCCAATAAGTCTTTATAGAAGACATTAACAAAGCACACCAATCAAAACACTAACAAGCGCCTGGCGTCTTTCAAGCAAGCGGTGGTCGGGGGGGGGGGGTCGTCGCATAGCATAGCAGAGCACCCCATTCAATCCGCTTCTACATTCATGCTCGGGAGACGTGGCGTCTTTTTGCATGTTCTTCAATAACCTCGCGCCAGGAAAGGTTAAGTAGTAATTTATGTCAATGTATCGATATCAATTTATATGTCGTGATTCAAGAAATGTGTATTGATACATTTATTGATCGCAATTATAGTTATGTTTAAAGAAATACAAGTATGGGAGACGCAATATTGGTAATGCGGGTTTTATATGGAAACTCAACAACATTGGATCAAGTACAATGCTATTGATGAAAATATAAAGACATTTTTATTTTTGTATGTTACAATTTGTAGGTTGATATGACTTGGATTTATGATAAAAGAGGTTTGTTTCAATAAAGGCGACGAAATTAATGAACAATGTCAAAGCACAGTTTTGGAATCGAAGATTCTACGAAATCATTGTTATCACACGACATTTGAAAACTATAGTATTCTCCAATCAACCTCGAGTATAGTGCAAACAATTTACCAGCTTCATGCCTTTCTCATTACTTTGAATTAAAATAGAAACATGGAAACCTTTATTTTCCCTTTTGCAACATATACCATGTCCTCGATGAACTGTATTTTGTATGACCATTATAATAAAATAAATAAATTTGTAAATACTTCTATTGTTGATACGATATGGTACACTCAGATGTATACTTCTTAAAATATACAAATAGGTGGTCATTTACAACTTTTAACTTATAATTTTTAAAAGCGTTATCTTTCAAGAACTATTTAGACCTCTTTATCAAACAAATATTACAATACACACAATAAAATAAAATATAAAATAACAGTTGTCAATGTACAATTATCTGTATTTTCAATGTATTTCCTGTTGGCTTATAAAGTTTTATTTTACTTTACCACTGTCTACTACTTTCAAAATAGAGTGCTTTATGTAAAATGCGAAATTAAACTGAAATAATTGTATGGCAAAATATCAGTTAAAAGATGGTCATCCATCAACGCGACTGTAAATATAGTATTCTCATCCGGTAGTTGTAGAGATGTTTATCGACTGCCGGCAATAAACACCGAGGGACTGCAATGTTTGACAACACTCTCTCAACATACCAACAATTCATCTCTCAAAGAGATTTATCTGCCGTTCTGTCATCTGTCATTTCAACTCACGTGTTATAGCTACGTAAACAATTCTCTGGGGAGACTTTTCGAGCACATTCCGGCGCACGAGGTGTGACCACAGCTAAAATTAAGGCAGAGAATTTAAACCCTTAATGTCGGTCCCCAAAGAAATAAAGTGTCATTCATCTGAAATGCAAAAAATAATGGTCGGGCCCAAAGGAGATCAAAACAACACGTAACTGTATAAGTAGGTTATGAGTGACTGATTGACAAGCGAACTGTGGGGAGGGGATATTAAATTATGATCATATGACACAATAACAATTGTTGTTTTGTGTGACAGGTGAGTTTACGTGTATCAATAAGTTTCACAGTGTAATAGAAATATATAGTTATTGTATGTAAAGGGGCGTAGCGAGGAGGGGGAATTTGGGTGTCCGATCCCCCCCCGTAATCAGAAGAAGGGTTATAATAATACTAAACAGCACTGTGTTTTCTTTCAGTTAGGACTTCGGCCCTATTGCCTTCAAGTATATTCTAAAAATTTTAAAGTAAAAAGATTTTGTAAATTGACATGGATTTTCATAATTTAATAATTATCTACGAAAGCACGCTAAAAAACTAGTAAAGACACCAGACACACACTAGCTGGGGGAATCCTTCCCAGACCCCCCCCCCCCCCCCGGAATTAAAATCCTGGCTACGCCCCTGTTTATGTATAATGTGGTAACAAAATATTCCATTTTTAAACTACTGCATAATATATAAATGAACAAAACAGAAGTCAATTATTATTAACTATATTACTATCTTGCAATCATATTCGGTGTTTGAACGTTAAACGTCCGTTTAATACAAAGTTAAATGGAAGATAAAGCCTAACTGGACTAAACACGGTCTACAATGAATTACTATCTCTACGCATCTGTTATGATACCAAAGTCATAGTTGGTTATTAATTTTTATTATATTTATACCCTTTTAGTATGAGTTGAATAACGTTATATAAAAGAACGATTTTGACAAATGATTCGTAAATGCGTGGGCCGGATCTTTGTATAGTATTACACAATCTATTGATATTAATTGTTATGGATGAGAATTAGAACTGATCAATTTAGTTTGTGAAAAACGATAAAAATAAAAACATCACGTTACCGTTTAAAGTAATTAGGTCGTTATCTGCGTATTTATTTACTTTTATGAGAAATGAAAATTTGGATAACTTGGAGTCTTAATAGTTATGTATTTAATTGCCCCCCCCCCCCCCCACTCCCTAACAACAAACTGAAATACAATCAACGTATTATTTATAAACATTGACGCAATATGCAGCACTTTAATAGTAACTTATCTCTGTAAAAAACATATTTTTCCTCTATCTCCTGAAACATAATTTCCCTTCTAATCGTTGTAGTTTTCCACTTTGCATTAAAAACTAACTTCTCAAGCCGGTTGGATTGGCCAATTAACGTAGAACCAACGAACGAACGTATATAAGCAACTACTCCCTACTTTTTCACTCATCCGTGTTTGCAATTATCTAGAACAGCTCAGCGCAGCACTTTGAGTAATTAAAATAATGCGCAGAAAGAGTTGCGCGTGGTGCGTCCTGGGAGCTCATTGTAGCCAACCCTACTGATCTCGCTATGAAACTTGCTCGCAACTTCTATATGAGGAAGTCCCATCTCCGCAGGTCAATGCAGAGTGGCTGGCTTTCTGTCACGTAACCACTATGCTGAAATTACAAAAGTTGCCAACATGCAAACAGAACTTGTCGAGTAGAGTATATTGGAATCGTACAAAGCAAATGGACGAATGAATGAATGGTGAACGCTGTTTTGCATAAATTTAGTATGTACCAGAGATATTGAAAGTTACATTTAATTTGAGTGGAATGATATCTTGATCATGGCAGGACGCGAAAACATGACATCGTGATTTCAATATGACGTCAATATGTATGACCGTTGATGACCTGTACAAATAAGATGTCTACAGTTGATAAACATTTTTTGTGTGGAGCTTTAGAATTTGAAAAAGTATTCAATATCTAATGCCATTTGGAAAAATAATAAAAACGAAGTTTTGGACACTGTATTATTTATAAACAGACGTCAAAAAACAGCTTCAATACCGCTATATATTTCTCCTATGGAAAATGTCAATAACTGATATTATTATCTCTAAAAAAAATTGTTACCACATAATCTATAGCATAATACTACATTAAAATGACAGTTAAAAATTTATATCTTGTAACTGTGATTTTACACGATTTTTTTTTTATCATGAAATTTGCGACAATTGGCGTTTTGGGAAATTTCTTAAATCGGCTTTAACAGCTGCTTCTTTTTTGTTCCACATAGGTACTAGAGTATCGTAACAATCTAAAATGGCCATTATTACATCGTGCCTTGAAACTGTGCACAAATATACACTCAAACACGCAAAAATATGCATTCCAAAATCACACCCATTCTTGGTAACCAGCGTATTGTGACCGAACAACTTGCCCAAATTACAAAACAAAATATAAAGGATTTACAGAAAAGGCTGTCGAGTAGTACGTCAATAATGGCCAGTATTTTTTCGCATCAAAATCCTCCAAGGTCACGGGGCATAAAGATCGTCCCATGTTATTTCTTATGGGATATATATTTTTGTCAATGGGACCTAGCTTAAAAATACAAAGTTCGACATTTTTTTCCCGGGTCAAGGTGGACGTAATAATTTTTCTGTTGATTTCTTAATTCATAACTAGTTAGCCTGAATGAAATATATTTTTTGTGTTTAGCGGGTGAATACCCCTTTGAGGAGATTTGGGAAAAGTGTCATACAGATCCAAAAATATGCAAAATTGTACCATTCATTCCATGAAACATTCTTAATAACCAATATCAAGGGACTAATTGAATAGAAAGGTGGCCTGGCTTCCCCGTACAGACTTATCATAATTCTTATTCTTGCGAGGGGTTGCCCTAAAACCTTTGGATTACAAAAGTTGATTAAACCTTGTTATTTCATGGCATTCTTGGTTTAACAGTATTGTGGTTCTATTTTATTTACTAAAATACTTTTAACACTGCTCTTTCTCAGCAACGTCATTAATTTTGTCGTACTCAAGTGATTGCAGCTGGCTTAATTGACACTTTTTATAGAAGTTTTATATTTTTTCCCCATCTTGAGTTATTTCTCGAGTTCACAGATCGATAATTACTAATTAGTTATTGATTAAGGAACAAACTTCTGTCTATTACAATTCATTATATAATCGATCGGTTGTCAATTAAATTCAAGTTTGATTTCGATTACTGAGTACAAGAGTTATTATGTAGGACTTATTGACAGTGACCAAAATTGACACCACATTGGTACATTAACATTTAGCCAAGAGGCAGAGTGCAAGGGGGCAACAAGCAGCCCCTTACTGACACTCCTTTACATCCTGGACTAGAGATGGGAATTTTGGCCCAGCCAGGCCCGACTTTCGGGCCGGGACGCTTTTCTTATTTATTTTCGGGCTATAGGCCGGTTCGGACTTTTGGGCCAGTTACAACGGTATGCTATTATTTGAACTATAAGAAATACTATCAAAATACACAATCTGTTGTCTAAAATAAAAATGATATTTTATAGTCTTCGAAAGAACCGGGCTTCTGGGCTGACTTTCGGGCCGAATTTCGGGCCAGGCCAGGATCATCATCTTTCCGGGCCGGACCGCCGTTTTTTTTTTTTTTACAATCACATCTCTATCCTGGACCCTGATGAGTCAGGAAGACTACAAACTTATATTAACTTCTTATTTGGACTTAAGTCCATCAGTTTTTGACTTAGAAATAAGTAAACGGTGACTTTGGAACCGTCCTAGCAACGAGGCACATAATTAATTCAAAGTTGTTCTGAGTGGGCCTTGTTGATTCTGGTGTTGATCCGCGGATGTTCGCACTGTCCATACCACTGTTTGCTATATTTCTTATTAAAAAATAATATATATTTGGTTGGTTATCGCTCACTCGTCGATTGCGTCGAGGCCTACAGGGTTGGCTTGGTCGCTTTGGTTTAATGTCCCACTGCACTGAAAATAAGTTATATGACTGAGTGGGTAGACTCTAAATACTAATTTATATTTACGAATTTATTAATTATTTATCTTATACAACGGGTTCCTAACGAAAATTTGTTTGTATGCATCAGAAATTCAATTGTAGGCCTACAGCGGATACCCCGTGGTAAAAAAATCTTTTTGGTAAATCCCTTAATAAGGTACATAAAAGAATAATACAGGATGTGTACAGATAATTCCCCGTGGTCGGAATATGTTTGTCAATGATGAACATCGGATGTAAATGTTTTGAATTATTGGATTAAGCTAGATCATTGTGATCTGCACACAACAATGATTGGTCAGCAGCCTATAAATTGGTTTTTTCTCTCTCTCTCTTACGCCCAGATAAGATAAATTAAAAAAGGGGTAAGATTACCAACTTACCCTAAAAGTTAAGATACATGATATGATGAGGAATGTGACAACTGAGAAATATAAATTAAAACACTGCTACGCATCGAAATTACACCTGGCCCTGTAGTTGTAGTCGATTACAAAACGATGTAGTACGTGATTACAAGAGTTGGTTAGGGGGGGGGGGACCAGTTAATGCAATTTCGTTGATATCTGGCATGGGGTTGAGGGGGAGAGGACATACTTGTAAGTCCAACTTAAGTTATTAAGTTTGGGACATTTGTAATTATTTGGAGGGGTGGCAGATTGGAATAAGTGGCAGGAGCAGATACTTATAGAAGTATACATTTGGAATGATGTGTGGGGTGCATCTTTTACGCAATCTTGACCACGATGTATGGTTGAGGGGGTGAAGATTATCACAGAACGATATGGTCGGTTTTATAAAATATTGGTTCGCTTCTTCTTTTTCTTCTACTTCGGTATACTCTGGTTACTTTCAGAAAACGTATAATTAAGGGGATAAATTGAAGCTTATGTTGGATGGCATCTTAAACGCTTCTTGACGACTGCGATGTTGGCAGGGGATGGGGGGGAGGGGAGGGTAGGTGCTAGGGGGATTCACCAGCGTATATTGGTAGTTTAGCTAAGCTAGGGGAGAGGGTATCTTAATCGTCACCCTTGTGGTATGTGGTTGAACCAGCCATTTAAGAAAGTATAATTGTAATCATGTGTGGGAACATCTTAGGGGTTATCTTGTCTTTGAGATTCGAAGGGAAGGAAAGAGAAAGTTATAACCGCCTCGTACTGGGAGTAGTCATGTGTATGTTTGACCCGTTAGAGGTAGCACTTGTGAGACTATGATTATAGGGGTGTCATCGGGTTGATTCCATCTAGCAGCATTTCTGAATGAATGTTTTTTCCAAGGGTTTTCTCAGCAATATATACGAATGTAAGAATTAGAGTTGATTACAAATTTAAAATAGGCCACCATAGCCAGCGCACTTGAGGAAACAAATCATTTTAAAAAATTGACGCGTATTGGAGGCATGTCATATCAGCTCGTCAACCAATTCAATACTGGTGGTCATAGTTATATCTTCTCTACTGTATTTTTTAAGTTTCGCCCCAACCAATGGTCATTCCTTACAACTATCCAAACACCCAAATTTTCTAGTTTATCAAGGTCACCTACAACGGGCATTCCTACGGAAAAGTGTGTTTATAAGCGTGGGGTTGGAGGTGACGGGGTTGCAGGTGACAGAGTTAGAGGTGACGGGGTTGGAGGTGACGGTGTCAAGCGGTGAAAGTGTCGTTGTTTGTACCCCTTATAGAAAGAATCACCGCACGTTGAAAGCGTTGCAGTGACGTCACGCAATCAACGTGATCGCCTCCCTTAGCCAATCAACGTCACATAGTTGCGGCTGTTTTCTTTTCAGTAATTCTTGTATCGTTTCCCCCGCCCCCTCCCCCCCTCCATTTCCTTGGCCTCTTTTCAATTAGTTATAATATGATTTGAGTCTGAGCTCGTTATGCTTGCACGGGGTTTAGGTTGACCGGAATTGCTCCCCCCTAACCCCTGCCCCCCCCCCCACCCCCACCCCATCTCTCCTCTACAAAGAACCTTTCATTGAGAAAACTCGTTAAAAACTTGATGCACAGAAAAATTGAGTTGGTTATTTTTTTCTCCCTTCTTTTCTTTATAAATAACAAAACCCTCCCTTCTTGTAGGTCCCCGGCGCCCTGTGCACATACAGCCCTACACAACGAGGACCGGCCTGAGTCAAGCCACAACTCTATTACTTCTCATAAACTTTGCATAGGATTAAATCATAGAGATAGCTAGCTGATTGAATCACTTACGTACCTAGCACAAAGAACTGGAGCGCGGTCGTGTTTGTTTATGTCCAATCAATTCGCTAATAACTGAGAGAAACGTCGGTGTGGATTAAGAGGCACGTAGGTGGGTGATTTCTGCAACTCGCACTTGGCTAGTAATCAGATTTAAAAACTTAGTAGATTACGTCTCTAAGTGAAGTTTAAACACAAAACAACTATACAAGGGGAAATGATAATTTGGAAAAATCATCAAAAAAATTTCAATTAGTGGTAGAAAATATTGAATTTTTCAAGCACAGTGACCTTCCTTTTTAAATTATCAAATTACTAATAATCGGTGAAACTAAAAGCGGACGTTAAAATGTTCAACTAGGTAATATAAGAGCAGTTTTCATTTTAGTCGTCCTCTAATAGAAAATTATATTATAAATAGAATTAATCTTGGGTTTTGAGACAACTGAAGTCAACTGTGGCTCAGTAACTGGTAACAGTGAACAAGCGCGGATGAGGGCAATAGGCATGATTTAGCAGACGTGACGTAAAGAATAGCGCGCGCCGGATTTAAAATCTGATACGAAAAGCTTGTTTTTCACAGGATTCTTGGATTTTTCTAGTGTGTTTATTTCACAACAATTGTCTTTATCTTTCATTTGAACGCCAGTTTTGTCAAGATGAGAGTCGTCCATTAAAATAAAGCGTATACATTAGCAAATACGAATTTATATATTTTTTCATCTACGGAGAAAAGGAACTTAATTGGACATTAAAATAATTGAACTAAAAATAATCTTATCACACTAATATTTATGGGAAGGGAATGTATATTATGTATCACACTAAACGTTTACACCATTATCCGACAAGCGATGTGTATCCAATGTTATAATTTTTTGGAAAGTAACTTTAGATATTCAAAATTATAAGGCATTGTTGATTATAGACTAAGCCAGGATTTATCATAATTGTTTATGGTTTCACCCACAATGTAAAATTACAAAATTCAAAAGTGTTTTAAAGATAAACCAACCTATAACATGGATTGATTTCTAGCCCTGTTAATGTGTATTAACTACATCTCCGTAAATCTCTTCCTACGCACAAATTAGTTTCACTTGTCCCTTAAATCGTATCGTTATCGTAATGCCAGCCATGTTACTCGGGTTTAAGCTATTATTAATACCCATGTGTTTGGCGAGTCACAGAAGTGTCGGTTGAGCCGCGCGTTAAGTGGTCGTAAATTCTGCGGACCCCCCCCCCCCCTCCCCCGCTCACCCCTCCACTCCCTGCCAATCTCGATCTGTCAGATTGACTGACACCCACCCCTCCCCCTCAATGCGCCGCTACTCCGGGATAATCGCTAATTACTGGAGATGGATAGCTGAGCTTGCACGCAAATCTTTCACGAGTCTGTGAGGGAGTGAGGATGAGCTTGGAGGGCCACGTGACCAGTTTAAGATGGGTCATGTCGTAGGTCGAGCCTAATATACGAGCACATTTCTGCGACTAGACAAACAAACATATATGGCCTAGGCATTTCAGTCGCACAACGGTTGTTTCGAGTAATGCTTAGTAAAGAAATACAATATATTGAATACTGCTTAGTCGAGGGATAGAAACGACATCGTTGTTCTTTCGTAATAATTAAATAATTAAATAAATAAATAAATAAACAAAATATGGTATTAAGAGTCGACCCACTTAGTCACAGAACTAATTTAAAGGGGGGAACATCAAATTTAAAGCCGACCAAACCAACCCATAGGTGTAATGAATCGAGTTTTTAGCTTTCTCCTACTGATGATGGATCTTATTCTTGGTTGTATATCTGTAAATTCGTAACTAATTGTGGATTTATTTAAATAAGCGGATACATACAAGTTAAAAGATAAATCTTGGAATATACATTTGGTCTATTCTTATTGAAAAGTAGGTCCAAATTTGTAACAAAGTTTCTTAATTTTTTTCGAAAAATATTGCGGCGTCGTTTTGTTATTAAATGTTAGTTTTGCCGTGAGAAACAGGATGTCTGACTGCACGAGCTAAATGTAATTGACGAGTAAACTGTAATAGGTTGTAGCAACATAAAACGTCGTCATCGGTGTAATTTTATGTTATTCTTGCTGTCATGGAAATCTGGTCATAAATTTTTAAGAAATACTCTTTACTGCATTTCTAAAAAGATACATCACACACACAATCATGTTTTTTTAAACCACATCCTCTTCCTCACCACTTAGTTAATTCATTTCACCCTAGTCGCTAAAACAATAATCACCCACACATCTTCTAATATGCGTCCCTTTTTATGCATGCCCTTTAGTAAATAATGACGTGAGATGTAAATGTTAAAACTGTAAACCCCCGTGACATCCGGTACACAACAACTCGTTGACATAAACCTGCGCGTGTCTCACTCAAGTGTCCCACCGTCCGAAGACGACATGAGGTATTTCCATCCCCCAGCGTCAACTCTACGCCTCCTAGAGGAAGAAGATAAACTTTTATATCCGGCAACCGAACACACCGCATATGAGCGTCCACTGAGTAATGCATGAACCCCTGTAGGGACTTGCATGTCATCTGTCTACACTCTACCTACACACGCGCAACGAGTTTAATTTTTAAACATACAATATGCTATTGCAAATGTTACGTTTATGAAATGTTTAGTGTCTTTGCGGGCGTGACGTGAGTCGAGCTACGTCATAAAACACCACTAAAGACCGGCATGCGACGCGTTAATGGGGGGGGAGGATGAATACATTGGGTGGGCGTGAACATATAAAGTCAACAAGTATCAAACCCTGGAGAATAGACTTGTGTGGAGACCGAGGAGACACAGATAAAAGAATGTCACATTTGTCTTTCTTGGAAAGTGGAGGTGACTTGAGTTGAGTTGAGAGGCAATCCTAGAGAGATACATCTTAGGAGGGAGGGGGGGGGCGATAAGAGGCGTGGAGAGGGCGGGTTAAGTTTGAGTAATATTGGTGGAGGTGCCGGGTATTATAAGATATAATTTTAATATTGGTGGAGGTGCCGGGTATTATAAGATATAAATTTAATATTGGTGGAGGTGCCGGGTATAATATGATGTCAAATGGTAAAAAATTACATTTTTTTCAAGGGAATTAAACCTGTTATAGTATGCAATCAGGGGCGGCTCGTGTATAGGTGCACAGGTGCACGTGCACCCCCAAATATTTGCGCGAACTAAATTCCAAATTTAAGGTTCGAAGCCAATCTCGTAATATTCCCAATAAATCGTTGGATTGTTTGTATGGATATTTTGGCTGGCCCAGAGCAAGGTATATTCGGCAAAAGTCATTCTGCAGTAAGTGCTGCCGCTGGAGGATGACACTCTGAGTGTGCACACATTTTGACGTGGTTTTAACACGGAAAGGCCGGCAGAACAAGCCTCAGGTTGTCTTTTGTTATACAACGTCTGGTATAGCTGGGTTTTGTGCACGTGCACAAGGGTCAAAACCGTTACTTCCATTGAAACGCCTTGGTATTGTGCTCGCGCCATTCATTCACCCCCACACTCCGGTCACTGTCAGTAGCCAGTGAAAGTTGTTCGCGACAGGGTTGGTGAAGTGAGATCAACAGCAGTTTTCAAGTGAGCGAAAAGTGTTAAAATTATTATCGTGCCGTGAAGTGAAAATTACTATAATATGACTTCGTTAATTAGCGATCTAAAAATAAACAGTTTTTTAAAAACGATTCGATGTGATGTTTGAGGCGCGTGTCGGAGGAGATGGAGAGACATTATTCGGGTATGTGATATTTTAATCAAGCATATAATAATAAGTTTTTGGATGGTTTTCTATAATTAACAATTACATATAGGGGAGTTTTTCCCGACCAATAAATTCGAAAAATATACTCTAAAGTCGTTTTCCGGGTACTTCAGACCATTAATGTCTGAAAAAATTTTCGCCTCCGGCGGCTGGGGCTGCGCCCCAAACCCCTGTGTTTCCCGCAGAATGACTTCGAAATTATGTGCACCCCCACAATAATAACTCACGAGCCGCCCCTGGATGCAATGTTTGTCCCTTTCAGGAGAAGCTGGTATGTTGCGGATAGGGCAATAATAGTGAAGGGTTAAGAGGACTTAATCCCATCCCTCTCAATCCAATTATAACGACAGAGGAAAACACCGTAAAAACCTTCAGTCATGATTTCTGGTCACGACGGGATTCGAACCCGGGACCTCCCGAATCAGAGTAAAGCGCTTATAGCGCTCGGGCCAACACTGTCTGGGTCAAATGATAGTGGAGGGAGGTGCAGGATATATATAATATGATGTCTAAAGAGGTTAAGGTGCCGGTTTAAGATAAGTAATATTGGTGGAGGTGCCGGGTGTCTTGTGACGAAGAACCACCGGGGTAGTTGGAAAATAAATGCGAGTGATACGTTCAATGCCAAAGTTCAAAAAAAAAAGTTCAAAGTTCGATCCCGGGTCCTCCGCCTTAAAGCATCGCTAAGCGGAGACCTTGGGGTTCGATCCCCGATCCGGACAAATCTTTTTGAACATTGCTCTAACTTCCACTTGACTTTGGTGTTTCCTCGGTTGAAAGCAGAAATAAACCTGCAGGATTATTAAAAATTCCTTCCTTATTAGAAAATTATTCCTATTTGATTTGTTTAGAATGTGCGATCTCTGTTCTATAATAAAAATATTATTATATTAAATAATTCCATATTTTTTCCTTATATTTTCCACTACAATCTACACTTAGAATGCATTACCCTACGAAAGTTGAAGTAAAGGATGTGTAATATGTATGATCGTTGTCACACTGTCGTGGATTATTTGTCTCATTTTCACAACATTGTAAGAGAACGACTGGAAGAACAATCATGCCAATCAGCCAATCCAATTTGACGAGCGATGTGACTGTTCAAAATCTTGCCACTTTGTATTTGCGATAGTGTTCGCAGTTTTAAAATGGGTTAGTTGGGTTCCGTTCGGATAGAGAGAGAGAGGGGGGAGAGAGACAGAGCGTACATGTATACGGGCGTATTTATTACTTTTTATGTGAAGACAAACTATCTTGTCGGTGACGTGGAGATATTTGTGAAAAGATGGTGTTCTCAAGATCATAATTATTTAAATTATCAATATTACAGGGAAAGAGGCGATCTCGACATGTCAAAATGTTTAATTACGTAGGTATATGAAAACTATTTTAAGTACCTATTTAAAAATTAATCCTAGTATTTTTTTACACGAGCTATTAGAGATACGTGCGGCCAAAAATGGATTGTTAGGTTCTTCGAAAACTTCTCCGCGAATTTTTTAGTTTTAGGGTATAATTAATAAGAGTTGTGTACTGTGGCGTACGAAAAATTGCTATATCAACAAATTCCGAAAATTGCAAATACATTTTGGACCACGTTTCGACCTTCAAATTATTATCACCCACAATAATGGGAACTTCTTCGGTTCATTCTTCGGTTCAAAACAAAGACTTGCTTTGACGTGCAAAAAACTACAAAACCTACAAATCATTTGTTTCCATTTTAAATATGAAGGACTTTCAACCAAAAAGGAGTTTCGCCAAAAATAGCAACGTTAAAGGTTTTGTAGGTAGGATAATAATAGTTAACGCCATACTAAAAAGCATGAATAAACAAGTTGTTGTTTTTTGGGGCCCATGAACCGAAGAAGTTCCCAATAATGTGTATTTCGCGATCGGAGAACAGATGACTGACTGCCTTCTTCACAAGCTTCAAATAATAAAATTACGCAATATTTCTAACTCGACACACTAGTACATATCTCCACCTCATTGGACAATCGATAGAGCTTCAAAGCGTTCCAGAATAAACCACTGCATTCTGCATCACAAACTGGTTTGTCCGAGCCCATCCAACAGTCTTACGTGTAAAATGAAAGCAATGACATAAGAATCTTGACTGTAAAGCCTTGACTGGTACCCGAGTTCGAGTCAAAACTGCCTAATTTGGTAAAAGTAATTTCAAACCGGGGATAGCCGATAGAACTTTGTGTAACTTTATTATGTATTTCCCTGTGGGTGAGTGTACTTTCCACAAAACAAAATGTCCTGACGTGGTTTCGCATCGGATTTCTATTACTGGTGCTATCAACTCAAAGTCCACTGAATCTAACTAGCGGCGGGCGCATGGAGGTACATTGTGTCTTGACATCAACTAGCGTTAAGGTTTAAGCGTTTTAATTTCACTTTTGATAACCGTAGTGAGTATTTTCAACATGATACACTGCAACAAACGTACAACAACTTATATCTAAGAATGTGGATTTGTAAATTATAAATATTAAATTATAAGTCTCGAGCGCTAAACGCTCAACTCTGATTCGGGAGGTCCCGCGTTCGAATCCCGTCGAGACCGGCAATCCTGACTTGAGGTTTCTTCCGAGATTTTCCTCATAAATAGCCCTCGGACATCCCTTCACAGTTGTCCTATCAGCAATATACCTATAGTTAGTCACCTGAAGAGGGTCACACCCATGGGTCATACCGGTTAAATCTGATGTGTATACCTTACAGCGGGCATCCTACAAAAAAAGATACTTCACTACATTACTAAGTTACTGCATCGTGGACCAACAAACGCGATATACAGCCTCATTCCCTACAAGTTCTAAGGCGTTATTATTATTATTATTATTATTATTATTATTATTATTATTATTATTTATTATTATTATTATTATTATTATTATTATTATTATTATTATTATTATTATTATTATTATTATTATTATTATTATTATTATTATTATTACTATTATTATTATTATTATTAAAACATACGCGCTTCGCGCCCCCTCTCCCCCTAACCTACTTTTCCCGGTACTTCTGTACTTGGCGGGTCCCAACTTTTATACACTAACGGAAAGGATTTCGGGTGCGCTCTTATCGAATATATCCTAGAACTAGCGCGGCGCACTGTAGCCAGCGGAAAGTTCGGCTAACCTAACGAAAGCTGGTAATTATGCCGTATACGGTTTTCCGAGAAAAAAGATGAAAAAATTTACTTACCATATTCCAGTGTGTGTAATTAATGTTCCTTAATTCATTTTCAGGTACCGCATTATGGTTTTTAATTTTGTAAACAATGTTTTTCATCTTTTCACTAGTGGAAATTGAGCCGTCATTTGTGCGTCCACATACTACATCGCCATGTTGATTTGGAAAGCGTGATCTCCTCTGACACGTCTCTACCGCTGCGTACGCAGCGTAAAAAAGTATTTTTGTTTAAAATAGCGACGTTAAAGGTTAAAAAAGGTATTTTTGTTTAAAATAGCGACGTTAAAGGTTTTGAAGGTTTGTTTTATTAGTAAAACACAACGGAAAAAACTTAATTATTAATTAACAATTCACCGTCGCTATTTTAAACGCTATTTTAAACAAAAATACCTTTTTTAACCTTTAACGTCGCTATTTTAAACAAAAATACCTTTTTTAACCTTTAACGTCGCTATTTTAAACAAAAATACTCTCTTACGCTGCGTACGCAGCGGAAGAGACGTAGCGGAGGAGATAGCGCTTTCCAAACCAGTATGGCGGCCTACGTACAGTACGTACAGTGACAGCACAATTTACACAGGTAAAAAGACGAAAAACATTAGTAACAGTGAAAAGATCGTAATGCGGTAGCTGAAAATGAATTAGGGACTATCAATTACACATACTGTGAAAAGCTGGAAACATTTTATGCATTTTTTCTCGGAAAACCGTATACGGCATAATTACCGAAAGAAGTTTTGTAACGGAAAGGATTTCGGGTGTGTATGTTTTCATTGAAAAAAAATGTTGGGACCCGCCTAGTACAGAAGTGCCCTTTTCCCCTTGTTAAAAAGTTGGGGTATACCAAACGAAGAAGTAGCCTTATAGCCTAACAAATCATCACCCAAGCCCCTGGCTCGGGGTTGATGAAGGTCTGTAAAGTAAGTTCGAACTCACCTTGCTGATATCCATGTAGCTCTAGGTAGTATCATCACACACACCCTGCACACGATGTTATCTCCTCCAGAGAAGCACTCACACTGACTGACTGCAGCACCTCGGACTCCAAGTCTCGCTCTCTATGTTGACATGTTGGGGGACAAAGTCTACCTGGAGACGCGAGCATGCCACTAGGTGACTCAATCAAGTCTCACTGGCTAGGCTAGAGCCACACATTTTGTATGCACTAATCTTATATCATCGTGAATAATAGGCCTACATGAAATGTGAAATCAAAATATGAAAAAAATAGCCACTTTGATATAAGTTCTCCCAGAAACTACCACTATAGAGTTTGTCTCTTTGGTATTTTAATAATACCTAAACAAATATATATAGCACATTTAATAAAGTAATGTGTTGCGAAACAAACAAATAAATAAAATTTTATCACGAAATGTAACGCTAACATCTACATTTGTTACTGTCATTGTTGTTAAATTTGTTAAACTGTAAAATATTCAATACTGTCGTATTGTAGTTTATATTCTCAGCAAGTGCAAGCTACATGTACAGCTAATCGTTTAGCCAAGTCAAGTTAATAATTTGCGCAATATTAATACATAAAATCACTTCACCCCGTGACTGCATTTTTGAAAAACTTTGCAAAACTAAATTTGGAACTATTTTCTATTGTTTTTTAATGTAATAGTTTTGCCAAATTCATTAAGTCAAGATATGGCAAGGACGCAGTCGTAAGAAAATTGATTTTACGTATGTATAGTGCGTAAATGCAAAGGGTTCATACGCCTACCCCTTCTTTTAATCTTATTGTTTTTAAGAGAGTATATGAAATGCGTTTAAGGCAAATTGTTGTTCGCTCGGCCGACTGACACCACAGGTGTTTGAATTTCAAACAGATGTATCAAAAGTGGAAATAAAGGGCTCTGCAGTAACACATTTCTAAAATCTGTTTCAAAATAATTTATAAACTTTACACGAAAATCGATTTTGTTAAAAAGCCCAAATTAGAAAATATGTCATCCGTGCATGGTGGCACTGACTAGGGCCTATAATACCATTCTGTTTTAAGTTTAGTCTATTCTAATCCAAAGCATTTTCACAACTATCTTTTAATTTCATCTATCACCTCTCTCATCTTCAGATAATCACTGCACAAGGTTTACCTCAGTCAAACCGTATCCTAGAATTGAGTCCTATATCAACAGCCCTTGAATTAGACTTATCTTCCCATATACCATCGAGTATTTAGTGTTGACTCATCATGCTAATACCCTAATTAGCTGGAGTGAAATACTATCCATGGAAGTAGCTTTTTCCCGCTAACGAGGAGGGTGCATTATAATACAATAGGTAATAATTATCTTTGAACTACTATATACGTATGAACGAACAAAAGCAACAATTATTATATCATGGACAGTAGTGATTCTAAAATAAATTTGCACCTTCAATTCAATTTGCTAGTTAAAAATTAATAAATGAACATCTAGTACTGCCCCTAGAACACTCATGAGAAAAGGTGGTTGATACTGTGAATTTGTCTACAATGTTCGTATGTAGTGATAAACAGGGATCAAAGTTATTTACTTATAAAAAGGTGCAACGTTTCAGTTTTTCTTTAACATTCCAATATAGTACTATAAAAACCATTTGGAATATCCAAATATCTTCTATGAACAAGATTCATTATTTTGTTTTGCTCATTCATTACAGTGCTGAGTCCATTATCCTAATCATACTTGTAAGCTTGATATAAAATACTAGGCAACAAATTCGGATACTATTTTGAAGCTAGTGCTTCACACATTTTATTAAATTATTTTATTAGTATTTATTCAACATCAAAAGACATGGTAAATATACACATAAATACATGCAAATTGTATTGGCCTCATAAAGAAAGGAATGTAAGAAGCAGGGCAACACCCCATCCACCTAGATAGGTGTCCTGCATCGATATAAAAATTAAACCGTAAGTAGAGATTAAAGATAAGTTTATAGAACGTAACATAATGATATAAATTAATGCTAAATATTGTGATTGACTATAAGGGCCTAGTGGAAGAAGCTACGTAACATGTAACAATTTTTGGGTAAAGCAAAGTTTCAGTAGTTAAAACTTAAAACTGCTGTCTTTAATTTTTGTTTGAATAACTTTTTTTATTTATTTTTATTATAATCTTGAAGAAAAAAGAAAAAAGTTATTCATACAAAAATTAAGGCATAGCATTTTTAACAACTGAAACTTTGCTAAACTATACTTTTTGTACATGTGGCAGAGCTCCGTCTCCCACTAGGCCCCTCTTTGTGGGAATTTATTCAATGTGCTTATGTTGGTGGATAGGGAAAGATCAGAACATGTTGGATAAGGATATATAAAGAAATTTATGTTGTCTCCAGAATTTTATTACGTAATAATTTGTGTTGTGGAATGCACACCAGGTTCAATTACTTCACACATCGTACAGAGGTATGTTGAGCAAATACGTTCGGTGTAGTGAGGCAAACATAGACAGAAAATATACAGACAAGTCTACACTTAAGTACTTATACTGAATTGCTAGAATAGCAAAATGTAAGACAACACAAAACGTTAATGTTTTGTGTTTCTTTCAAATTAATATAGGTTGTCGTGGTTGTTGTTGTCCAAGTCTTGAGCAATGACCGTTGAGGGGTTTAGTTGCGATCGAATATTATAATTCGAAATAGTATTTTATTTGATTTTGCATAGAATTTGAAGACCTTTCAAATTTAATACACGGATAATTAATGATAATCCAAAAAAATCAAATTCAACGACAAGTATAATAAAATAATGCCTTTACTGGAACTTAAATCAATATAACCGGGGCCCAAGTACCAAATTAGCGCACTCCTTTAACTTTAGATACCAGGTTCCCTAATAAACCCTTATCAAACTTTTGTAAAACCACTAATTTGTTGATTACTTGCTTCCATATTACTATATTCATCAACTGCTCCTTTTGCATCCAACAACTGCAGTACCCATGTAGAAGAACTATCACTTTATGCACAAGTGAATGCTTCCTATCTTTAATAAGAAACTTACATAATTTATGATCAAATTTGTCGATTCATAGGTAAAAGACTATTATGCCAAACAAAAAACGAGTAAGATAATAAGTAGTAAAATAAATGAGAACAAAATCATAGAGAGCGCTGTGCACGCAAAGGGTTCATCATTTAACAAGGTGATACAAAGGCTACTAAAAGATTGTAGTATTACAGATTTTTTTGTTAATATTCTTAAATGCATGACGCATTGTCGAAGATTGCAAAGGTGCACCAGTCAGATTTGGACAAAAACATCACTGTAAATAGAAAATGAAAACCGAGTATGTCATCATGACCATTTTCACACAATAGTCGATCAGCATCCAGAACACTTGAGTCGGTTTGCGAGTATTTTCGTGACGAAACATCTGAAGTATATGGGAAAGAGTGTACATAATCTCACGTTAACACGGAACAAGTTTAACAACAATCGTAATGTGAAATATTCAAAATTAATATCACTAATTTTTATCAACAAAGAAGTTACATGATCAGATGTTGCAGCTAACTTACTAGGTGCCACATGGTCATTTTGGTCAAGAGTGCATGTCTATTTGTCTCGTGTCCACACTGTACAAAACATGATTTATTAAAGTCTCTCGCTGTGGCCAGAGACCGTACAAGACAACAATGGGGGGGGGGGGGGGGGTTGGGGGCATTTGCTTCACAGTGGTAAACGTTATTTACATTAGGGGTCTTTAAGAGGGTAACACTCGCTGCTTTAAACTTTCTTAGTAATTAATTAATAGTAATTATTAATTGCTAACAAACTTTGTACAATTTATAAAGAAAACAAACCATCGTTAGAGAACATGTTCAACAGCAGACAATGCATTAAAATGAGACATCAGTCGAATCATCGTTCACTCTTCTAAGGGTTGGTTGACACAAAGAGAGGCGACAAGTAACTCGAATTGTATCACGACTCATCCATCAACGCAGATGTTGTGGTCGACCCTGTAACTGTGTCATAAACCACAGAAGAAACAGTTTTCATGCAGAGAGTGATCACAGAAGGGTACATAACACATAGGATCTTAAAGGCAGTCCCAAGAGCTGCCAAAAGATTGCGCCACTGCGAACACACGAAGATCAACACCAAGAAATAACACAGTTTAAATAGTTGAGTCCCAAATAGTTCAGGGGAACAAGCTCGATAATAAGTTCGTATTTTACAAATCACCGGTTAACGAATTTGGTTTTTATTCACATTGGAACAACTAACTGAAAAAATATTTTACGTCAAGTTTTTTTTTATATTGCTTGTTACTTAAAAGCTCTTTCGAATGGGATAATTATTCAGCATATTGCGTTACTCAGTTTCTTTCTTCTATCGAAGTGAGTAAAAAGCACGGTCACCATCATATTATGTACGAAGGACCTGGATGTGTGTGGATGATGCAGAAGTTCTTTCACCCTGGCTCTTCAAGGCTTGACCAGCGCAGTGGGTGGATAAAACAGAAACGTTTTCTCTTCAATAGAAAAACTTGCACTGGCATTTCTCTATAGCTTGAGCATATTGTCGTCACAGTGTGCCGAAAGTGCACATCCAGAATCGGTCATTCTATTTTTTGGGCGTAATACATTCATATTGTAGTTATGAAAGCTACCTTCTTGTATGAAGTAGATAGGCCTTTTCTCCAACATTTTTAGAAATTAAAGTGTGGTTCTCTTGCTTGACAAAGTTATTCTGCACTTAGAATCTGCAATTTTATTTAGATCGAACACTCGACATATGACAAACAAGGTGAATTTTACCGTTTTCTGTGTAAGAGACAAATACGTGGTCAAGCTATGCACGACCTTGACCAAGAGCTTTGGGTCAATGTGTCTCGGTGCGTCTACTCCCTCTCTGGCGCAGCTAGATGGTCGATCTAGCGTTGAGCAAAGCATCGTCACAGAACCCACCCATCCACAGTTCACGATCACCGGCCGAGAGGTGTGAAACATCCCTCAATGAGCCCAAGGTCAAAGAGTCCAGCGTGCCGGACACACGATTGGCGGGAGGGCTCGAGCTCCAGTCATTCTATCTTGTGGGGCTGCGCGCGCAGAGTCGGCACATTCACAGTCCAAGGTGCACGGCACCGAGGATGCGCCCAAGGTCAAAGAGTCTGGGGTGGCGGACACACTACTGATCCCGGGTAGGTCGGCGGGAGGGCTTGAGATCCACTCAGCTTTATCGTGCGGGGTTTCGCGCGCAGAGCCCGCCCATCCACAGTCCAATGTCAACCGCCGCGAGGCGTGGAACATCCCTCAATGCGCCCAAGGTCAACATGCCCAGGGTGGTGGACACACTACTGATCCCGGGTCGGACGGCGGGAGGGCTCGAGCTCCAGTCACCTCGTTCTGAAATCAAACAACTACATGCTAGTGATCCTTTTCAGTCACAGACATTCAAGTATACTCAAAAGCTAAATGCAGACCAATTAATAGCATTGGCGTGTGTGGCCTACTTTTTCAAAAGGATTTTTGCATTATGTAAGACAAGGGAAAATTACAAAAGTTTGCATCTGGAGGTTCGAGCTCCACGTCCTGTGAAGTCACACACTTCGAATCTGTGTTTTAACCGTAGGATTCACCGCGGATTGCGTTAGATGCAGAGGAAAATTGTGCCGTAATAATTCTGATAATTATTATTAGGGTGCGGTTCTCTGAGTAGGATGACAAGAAATAGTGGGGAGTGATTGATGTTTACTATGGAAGGAACTAAGCGACAGAGAATGCAGAATACATAAAAAATATAAAACAGGAAAAATAATACAATAATGTCTCGTTCTTTGTGAAACCATAAGGAACAGGATATTTCTTAATATGCCTCAGATAAACGACCAAGATGTCCGCTGTAACCAACTGTGTACGAAAGTTGATTTCGCTTCGTTGTTAACGTATTATTTGTTTCCAATTCTGCCCTGGCTATTTTTCTAGCCGAAGTCTTTATGATTGATAGTCAGCCGCTAGGACTCTTGTTTTGGGCCAAGCCCGATTCTCCACACGGCACGCGGGAAAATAAATCACCCCCCACTCCCCATGTCCCTCCCTCCCCCTCAAATCAATGTGTCACACGCGGCCCGCCCGTCAAGAACAGACGAGCTTATTATAATTGTCTTAAAAACGCCAGGGGGAAGTAATGATAACGCCCCCTCCTTCCTCCATCATCTGACCACTTAGCCAGGGATCAACTAGCTGCTACGTGAGTCACACGTGTAGCCCGCGGGTGTAAGTTGATTACACACTACACGCGTCATGTCCAGGCGCGGAGTGGTATATCAGGGTTGTAGGAATACTAAAGGAGGTTCGTATCGGATTTCAGGACAAAGTAAAAACTAGCGCGTGAGGATTTGTTGAGTAGAGCACACAATTTTTTCATTATTAAAGCCATATTTGCACCAATTATTTTCTACCAGTACTTTCAGAGCAATTTTATATGTAACGCTCTTTTGAGACTACACTCTCGGTCACACTTAAATGGTTTTTATACCTTTCCCAAGTAGTAGGTGAGTGCGTTGTAGTTTTGACTGTGTATGTGTAATTTTTAAATTTGTATATAAAAGTAATCACCCTTGCAAACCAACTTTGTAGAGTATAATCGTCTTGAATAACGCTGTTACAAATTCATGGTTCGTTAGAGTCATTGATCAATTAATTTAAATTGTATTTTAAGTGATTTTTATCATCTTTCTGAAAGCATACCTATTTTCACATTATGAGATTACAAGACAAACATAACAATTCACATGACGTATCATAAAAGCGTGTTGCAGATTTTCCAATATTTTGTCTCTAGATCAGAGATAATTAAAATTGACAACAACTAAAATACCATATTAATGGCGAAAATTGTTCGGCAGGTAGTCTCATTGTAAGGGTGGAATACGTGACGTCATTGGCACCCATCTCAGGGCAGGTGACGTAGACGCAGCCACACTCGCCGCGCGCCACACCATACACGACTAATCGAACTCGGTCGGGCTTTTTACACTTTTAACACTGGTAACTGCAATTCCGCGTCGATGTAAATAATTTAAAGAATCGAAAATGTTTTATCGCAAGGCCTGCCAACCTTCAAAGCAACGCAGTAATTAGTATATTGAGGATTGGCTAGAATTTGTGGCTCGATGGATCCGG
This sequence comes from Sweltsa coloradensis, assembly GCA_024449915.1. Taxonomy (NCBI): domain Eukaryota; kingdom Metazoa; phylum Arthropoda; class Insecta; order Plecoptera; family Chloroperlidae; genus Sweltsa; species Sweltsa coloradensis. The sequence continues at coordinate 477,974 of JAMZAV010000157.1, read as the reverse complement.
ATGCGATAAAAGTTGGTTGAGTAAGTTCGAATTGAACTTGACGAACTGTACTGTGTGTAATGTGCATATTCACGTTTTCAACACTCGATTGATTGGTTGAGATATTGAAAGTCAAAATAGTAAGATTACACAAAATATATCATAATTGGATGAGCGAAGCGAAGACTTCAATTTCACCGACCCCCCAAAAAATTTAGCTCGGGTGTTTATTTATTTTTTTTTGTTTGTTTTTCCGTCTGTTCGCTCTCTACCGGACAAACGGCATATCCGATCTTGATGAAAATTTGACAGGACCTTCGAAATCTCTGAACTTAGACTTGCTACGTTTTTGGGTACAATCGAAGAAATATTTCTCATGAATATCGTACTTTTACGATTTTTTCGACTTTTAGTGCGATTTTTCCGTGACATTTGGGCCAATTCTGACCCAAACGGGTGGGGCTACAAACGTTCATATTTCACATGGACATTAAGGTTATGGTGATGTATTGCTTTCTGAAAGAAAAGTTGAAAAAGTTAGCCAGAATCTATAGAATAAAGCTTTGAATATAAGTTTTTTTGATTTTTTGTACGATATTTTCGTGACATTTTGGCCAATTCTGACCAAACGGGTGGGGCTACAACGTTCATATTATCATGGACATTAAGGTTATGGTGATGTAGTACCTTTTGAAAGAAAAGTTGAAAAAGCTAGCCAGAACCCATAGAAATAAAGCTTTTAGTATAAGTTTTTTTACGGTCCATAATACCAATTTACAATAAACAATAGAAACTTGACAACAATCACCTACAATGCGTAGGCAGCAAAACAAAGCACTTGCAAAAGTAAAGATATCCCACGCAAACTAAAAATTTTAAAAAGCTCATCCATCAACGCGGCGGGACTTTAACGTTTTGGATGAGCGAAGCGAAGACTTCAATTTCACCGACCCCCCAAAAAATTTAGCTCGAGTGTTTTTTTTTTTTTCCCGTCTGTTTGTTCGCTCTCTACCGGGCAAACGGCATATCCGATCTTGATGAAAATTTGACAGGACCTTCGAAATCTCTAAACTTAGACTTGCTACGTTTTTGGGTACAATCGAAGAAATATTTCTCATGAATATCGTACTTTTACGATTTTTTTCCGATTTTTAGTGCGATATTTTCGTGACATTTGGGCCGATTCTGACCAAACGGGTGGGGCTACAACGTTATATTTCACATGGACATTACGGTAATGGTGATGTATTGCTTTCTGAAAGAAAAAGTTGAAAAAGTTAGCCAGAATCTATAGAAATAAAGCTTTTAATATAAGTTTTTTGATTGTTTGTGCGATATTTTCGTGCCATTAAGCCAATTCTGACCAAACGGGTGGGGCTACAACGTTCATATTATACATGGACATAAAGATTATGGTGTTTTTAGTACCTTTTGAAAGAAAAAGTTGAAAAAGTTAGCCAGAAATTCCATAGAATAAAGCTTTTAATATAAGTTTTTTTACGGTAAATAATACCAATTAATTGACAGGTAGGCCTAACAATAGAAACTTGACAACAACATCTACAATGCGTAGGACCAAAACAAAGTACTTGCAAAAGTAAAGATTTCCCACGCAAACTAAAAAACTTTTAAAAGCTCATCCATCAACTCGGCGGGACTTGAGCGTTTTCCTAGTTTAATGAAAAATATCGTGTTTTTTTTATGTTAAGACAATATTTTCGTTTTTAAATAAGGTGGGGCATAGACATTAATGCGGTACAAATGCATGTAAATAGAACGGTTTTAATATAGGAAAGGTATGAAAGAATGTAGTATGTGTGTAAAGTATGTAGTAACAAATAGTAAAATTTTCGTTTAGATTTCTTAAATAAAGCGACACATTACAAAGTACTCAAATATAAAAATGGGAAATTAAATTTTAAAAGGTATACTTGTCGCCGTCGGGAAAAAACAGGTGGGTTTGAACGTGCATTCCACAAGTACCAAACGTCATCTTAGAGTTATTTACTACTTGGATGGTATATACGGAAGCCATGTGGGATATTTCATTTCGCCTGTGGTTTGTCGACTTCCTTCACGATAGTCCTAGCTGCATAAACATGAGACGGCTCTTACGTCGGCAATGCCCGGGGGGTGAGGAAGTTTCTAAGAAGTCCAGCCGGGGGAGGTAAGTCCGGCTGACCAGTTAGCAGGGTAATTGAAGCGAGTAATGAATAAATGAGTGAGTAAACGCAGGAGGGTCAGTCGGGCGCCCCCCCCCCCCCCCACCACCCCCCGCCCCCGGGGATGTGGAAACTCGGTTCAAAGCTTCCAGGAGACGGAAGTTATGAATTCTCTGCTGCTGAGGAGGAGGGGGGGGGGGGGGGGGGGCTCACCGCTTAGCTATTTCATTAAAGCTCAATTTTGATAGTTTGCTCTTGAGTTAAGCAACCCCCCCCCCTCATCGTTCATTTGAAGCAACTAGCCCCGCAGACGTTCAAATCTAATGATATTTACTTAGAGTGACCCCCTTCCTAGTAACGCTAAGCCAGTCACGATATTACATTATAGAACAAACACAACTACTTGTTTACCAGCTTTTGAAAGAACTCTATACGCCAATATTGTACATTTCGCGAATAGCGAGCATGAAAGTTCAACAATGGTCAAGTAACTTCATTCATCATTTTACTCTGTATATAGAGGAGGAAATCGTAATGGACATGTTAAAACTTTTGTCTATGCAAGTGTAAATTATCTCTTTCTTCAAAGGCAAGAACACAGATTATTGGGATCATTTTAAATTCTTATATATCTTTATACAAGTCTATGTACGACGGAGCTACACTTATTTTGCTTTACAAATTAGACCCTGGTTACCCTGGTATGAATTTTCAAGTTACCTTTCATTAAGGCTATTAAGGAAAACAGATCAGTGTTCGAACTCGAAGGATTAACCCGAAGAAATAATAGACTAGAGTTTTGTATTGCACGATTATCATCGAAACATGAGGTCCAATAGCTACTATTTGAATTGAAATTACTAAGAAGGGAAGAATATATTAAAATGTGATCTCAAATTTGGGTTTTCCTGGAAATTCTCACAAGTCCTTCGACCCCCCCCCCCCCCCAAGGCTCCTGCATTACGCCCATGAGTCGGACGACAAAGCCTCCCTTTCCTCTACCCTCTTCCTAATTCAGACGAGCAATTAGCGCCTTTAATCGCCATCTCGAAAACCTCTTTCTCGTCCAGTTAGCCAGCCAGCCTGAAACCACTCAACAAATCAGCCCCACATACCTACGCAATCACACTAGGTACCCTCCCATGCAATCGCACTTTCACCTACATTATTTAGTTTTTAATTTCACTTTTTAATTTTGTTTACCCATTTCATGACAAATTTATTTTCTGGTATCGGTTGAACTTTCATTAGGCGCCCAGTTGCACTTTTAATGACTCTAATAAAAGCCGTTTTCAAACCCTCACAGAGTGAGAGAGAGAGAGAGAGAGTGAAAAAAAATCGGAATAAAGGTCTGGCAAAAAAATAATTGAAATTCAATTGATGCGTGTCTGTCGGGCTATTTGAGTAGCATAATGGGTGTCCGTGCCGGGGTCCCGGCGTAATGTAATATTGATGAATCACATGAGGAACATTAGTCAGAGTCGGGCGGCCTAATGAGCAGCTAGCTGGGCCTAATGCAGGGGATAATGGATAAGAGATGTACATCGCGCTAGTTACTACTTCATATATCAGCACTCACTCACTGCTCAGTGCTGCACCGCGCGGCTAATTCGCGAAACAGAAACAAGTGCTGCTTCATTTAGGAGCGGCAGGGTGGCGAACTAACGGTTCAGCAAACATCTCGCGCCACGTTTTGCACGGACGAAAACATTACTCGAAATTTTGAAATTTTAGTTTTGGGTTGTTAGTTTGTTTATTGTATTGTTGATGAACGTTTCTATTTGTAAATCATATTTTTCAACTAGCTGCAGTGTACGGAGTAAGGCAATGGCTTTAAATAACCAAGTATAATGTCGGACGAACTAGCCTAGGCTATACCTTTTAAACGTGGTAAACGGAGGCAAAAAGTCATTAAAATTACATCTTTGTTTTAGAAAAACCTACCCGGGAGCAATTTCCTCTTTCCTCTTCAGGTAGACATTTTTTTTCTAAACAAGGGTATATTTTCATGAAACCGAGTATCAGAATTAAAAAGAGTAAAAAAACTTTAGTCAGGATTGGCGGTGGCTGCAATAGATCCTAACATAAGACTAACATGTTTGATATGAAACTGTACATCTTTGCATAATCTACATTCACTTTTTTTTAAACGTATACGAGTATAAATATATCCTTGATTGACAAATTAAAATATGTATGTAATTACTTTCCACTGGAATGAGACTAAATCTTTAATTAAGAAACATCCAGTATTTTAGTCTTGGGAGTCTAAAAGTCGTATAGTAACATGTTGTTCAAGGTAGGGGGTTCTATGGGAGCTTATAAACGGCAGGGCCCAGTATTTATGTCACACGCTTTATCAGCAATGCGGGTTTTAGTATTATTTCCATATTTACATATATATGGATTCGAGTTGTTATAAGTGATCGCGTAATGTGCCTACTAAAATATACAATATCAAGTTAATTGAATTTTTGTGTATAATAAAGTATAAAATTGACAGGAAATTAAACAATTTAAAAGCTGTGCTTCCATGCGGTGAAATAAACCGTCATTCTAAACTTCTTTAATTAACAAATGTGGCACCAACTCACAAAGCGATCATATGATACTCCTGTCACTCACAGGGCTCGCATTATATTACAAACACAGAGGGTTGGCCTGCAGTCACTCACACTCGCACACAGAGGGCGTAAACAAAGCACAGTCTAAGCGAGGTTTTTAACTTTTATACTTCACATTGTAATCATTCTCCATTACAACAAGTAATATAGTACATGAAGACTGTTTGATTAGCTCAGGAAAACCAGGTTGCTATGCAGAACGCAGAGATTAGGTCTGGATCACTTGGAAGCTCTATCGTTTGTCCTATCGAGTTGTGGTTTGAACCAAAATGTTTAATAAGAATGTGTTTGTCGCTACCAGAGCATATTTTCATAACTAGGAAAACGCTAAAGTCCCGCCGCGTTGATGGATGAGCGTTTTTGTAAGTTTTTAGTTTGAGTGGGACACTTTTCCTTTGCGCAAGTGCTTTGTGAATGCATTGTAGGTGATTGTTGTCGAGTTTCAAATGTTACTTGTTAATGATTATATAAACCTAAAAAAAACTCATATCAAAACCTTTATTCTATGGATTCTGGCTAACTTTTTCAACTTATTCTTTCAAAAGGTACTACATCACCATAACCTTAATGTTCATGTGAAATATGAACGTTGTTGCCCCACCCGTTTGGTCAGAATCGGCCCAAATGTCACGAAAATATCGCACTAAAATCGTAAAAGTACGTTTATTTTATGGGTTCTGGTTACCTTTTTCAAATTTTCTTTCAAAAGGTACTACATCACCATAACCTTAATGTCCATGTAAAATATGAACTTTGTAGCCCACCGTTTTGGGCAGAATCGGCCCCAAAAGTCACGAAAAATATCGCACTAAAAATCGAAAAAAATCGTAAAAGTGCGATATTCATGAGAAATATTTCTTCGATTGTACCCAAAAACGTGGCACGTCTAAGTTCAGAGATTTCGAAGGTCCTGTCAAATTTTCATCAAGATCGATTTTGCCGTTTGCCCGGAATCGTGCGAACAAACAGACAAAAAACAAACAAAAAAAAACAATACAAACAAAAAAACATTGGAGCTAAATTTTTTGAGGGGTCAGTGAAATTGAAGTTTTCGCTTCGCTCGCTTCGCTCGCTACGCTCGCTACGCTCATCCAAAAAAATCCTCACTTGTTTTTAACTGACCGTAAATATGCCATCAAACAGGTAAATTATAGTTATTTCGCAAGCTTGCGTTGGGGAAAAATAATTGAAATGTTAAATGTGCTCTGATAGCGACATGCGCTCATCCCTTAATAACATCGTCCCCAAAAATTAGCTGGATTTACCGATCAAGCGAATTTGTAAATGGACATTTAACATGACTATGTTAGTTTAGTTCTAACAGTTTATTTTCTTCATTTCATTTATTATTTCATATACGTCATATTAACATAAGACTGATTTCGTCATTTTACAAAAATAAACATTCAATTCATAGTTATATAACAGTCATTACAATATCAATCCAAAAAATCAGACACGTTGTAGAATACACTTATCCAATAGATAGAACTACAAGAATGATTCGAAGACCACATGGGAAGAGGTTTATTTATTTATTGTAATGATTTTTTCTCGCCGTTCAGCGAGAAGGCCATTGTAGGGCACAATTCCCTCTTTAGCCTGTATTAGCGTCACAACAAACAATACATAAGTTACAAGAAAACAAATACAAAATAAACAAAACAAGCTGTCATTCAGACATAACGGAGAACATAATTTGTAAAGATTATATAGTAAGTAAAAAAAGAAACAGTATAGTCATTTTGACAAAGGGTGAACACAAGCGATACAGTTATAGAGGAAGTTAAGGGAGAAAGGGGAATAGGTGAAGACAAACTAGATACTAGACTAGAGAGGCATCTATGAAATCTACTTGTGACTTATGACAGGTTACGGATGGACGATCCCAGGGATCGTTCAGAAAATACGTTTGTACTATTACAAATGGTTTAAAAGCTGAATCTCTAATATGTGTATTACGATTTACGATGATTCATTCGTATTTTTAGAAACCATTTGCGATAGTTAGTAGGTTTTATTTGTTTTGGTTAATTTTAATTGAATTCCAAATTTATTGGAAAATTTGCGGGTTATTCTGTGCAAAGGGTATAATAATTTGAACTGATACAATTTCACACTTCTTTGGTTTTGAGTATAATTCATTTTGATGTTTAAATCGTATGATCACTCGTTAATGTACATTAAAAAAAGTTTATATATCCACCCATAGTAAAATGTTGACATATATTTATAATAGTACATGGCAATTAAATTTGACTAATTATTATGACGTAATCGATTAAACTTATAATACAATATTTCTTTTGAACACAACAATGGAAATGTCAGTTAAAACGGGAGATATAATACCATTTTCATCAAACTTGTATCTTTGTAACTCTCTGCTGTTATATCATATTATGCATTATTGATTTCTTATGATGGATTGATAGTGATTAATACATTATTGTATAAATACAATTTTAAAAAAAAATACTAACATTATTAAATTAAGGTAATTGAACAGTATCACGCAGTTTCATTTTAAATAGAATATTACAATAATGTAATATTACTCCAGTAACAAAACATGTAAAACTTCCTAAAATAACGTCAGAGGGTGAAGAATTAAAACATTTCAATAGTAAATGTTTGGCAGGGATATATTTGAAACTGCAAGCTTGACAAATGAAAATCAAACGCAGGAGCGATCGAGGAAACACAATAAAACGCCTAAATATAAATTCCCCTGAAAACGTAATGTTGGAACGTTGCCTGTCTCCAAAAGCCAATAAGTCAAAGTCTCCTCGCAGCATTACCAACAGAATAAATATTCCATTTCGACAATGTATTGGCTGGGGCTGGCCTAAAAGCATACCACCAACCAAAACACCATTCCTAGTGCAGATAAAATTTATCGTTGCTTTGCTCACTGGAGTCTCCACTTCGAGCCAAAAAAGTGGAGTTGTATCTCATTGCCATAGTTACATGGCCAACCACAAAAATATATGGCCTACATAAACTGTTATGAATGGAAATGAATCTGTTATTTACTTAAACTACTGTTTCTAAATGATTGATTTTACCAAGTAAAAGATAAAAACAACAAGAAACAATATATGTAATAACATACCAATTACTTAAGTAGCTATTAAAAACAAAAAAACAATATTCTGCACTTTATAGAATACAAAGCAATATCTATATCCATACCTCTAAAACAAAAAAAAAAGATTAAATAGCTTAGTAAATACTTTCCTTCAATACTTACTATTTTATTGTAGACACAATTTTTTAGCCTTTCATTGTATAAGTTTGTGTTACGATTGAATCATTGTTGCTTTTCGTATTGTGTGTTCCTAATTTAAATGTAACAAATTGATGCTTTTTATTTTGTGTTTATAAGGTGATTTTCATAATATTACGTATTTAGTTTTTGATTGTAACAATACAATAATTGCTGCTTTTCATATATTACGTTTGTCACAAATGGATCAATAACTCTTTTTCACTATACTTCCTTTTTGATTGCAATAAATTGGTGATTAAAAAAGTGTTTATGTTTTCCTATTTCCATACCCAAACCGGCGTCGGTGGTATCAGCTCTCGACTCGACGCCCTCGCAGGGGCTTACGTGCAACGTCTTCACGCAGGCGGCCAGGAATGAGCTTCACGACCTCGTTTCGCGTCCACGAGCCTTCAGGCCCTTATCCGCCTTTTGCCTTTCTCGTCGACAAACTCTATAAATGTCATGTTCTCTTGTTGTCTTTTGTTGTACTGTTATTCTGAACTTGTAACTCTGTAATCACTGTGTCAGGCTACAGAGGGCCACACTTGCCCTGCATTAGCCTTCCTGCCCTATGGGCTGGTAAAATTCATTAAAATAAATAGCGTTTGATTGTCGAACTGCTTTGAAAGTATACCTACCTAATAGTAATACTACATTCTCAGCAACATAATTCCTGCCTCCTGACCACGGATGCTCATCTACACCGGCTACTCTTCGGGTACGGTTGTATTCTGGTGCATATTCCTCCTTCTCCACCCTGACTTCCAGCTACGAATGTACCGCCAGTAGTTTCTCTACGTCTCGCCAGTTTATTGTCTTGTGTTAATTATCATTCATCAAGGCATTGTCGAGTGGCTACAATTGCTACGTACGGGACTACTTGTGTGCAGAGTAAACGCACCCCCCACGCGAGCCAGTTAATTCGAGCATTCAAAAGGAGCCGCTTTGTGTTTCACCCTGCACAAACGTTTCAGTTGGCCTCGGGCTCACAGAGTTCTATACACTCCATGCCAAGTGGACGGAATTAAGCTGTTTGTTTAACTATAACATTAATTAGGCGAACATATTCATGAGGCAAGAGAGCAAACGGGCGTCCATTGCGATAGTGAAGTAGTTGGGTTTGTTGGACCTCGAGCGACTTCGGGTCAAGCGTATAGAGTCTGTATATTCCCAAGAAGTGATGGCCTCGAGCATTCGTTGCCGTTTGTATGGAGTTTTCAGAGGGTGGTAATACTGGCAAATACAGTGTTTGTGTTCGGTATGGTTAGTTTGGTCGAGTGGAGATGAATTTACTCGGATAAGCATTGACTTGAGTCGTAACTTCATGTTTAGTTTCATACCTTGATCCACACACCCATGCCATTCCGCTCCCACCGCACCCTTTACATCTAAACTTGCGATAGAGCTCCGTAAACTTTTGGTAACAGTTCATAATTAGGAGATGGATAATCAGGTAGCTAATTAAGATAACTGAGGTAGATTTGTAGCTATTCGTAGAGTCTAATGCGAATTTTCAGCCGATTACTATAGCAAGTAATAGTGTTCAATTGGGGAGAAGTTTCCAATTGAAAGTTTTCAACACAATATGTCTGCTTATCCCTCATCGTATGCGTTGGGTAATGATATTGGAAACGAATCAACCCAGACACATCTTAGAAATTCGGGAGTTCTCCCTGCCCATCTTATAAATATATTATATATAAATATACAAATATTATAAATTTAATAAAACCACACGGACTACCCGAAAATACAATGTGTACTTATATATGTTTTGATTTAACAAATTGAATGTTCATTGTTGAATATTTAACTGTTCAAGACGATATCGGTGTCGCGACGCCAACTACTTGTAACCGACCAGCCATGTTCGCCACCCACCCTGACACGTGATACTGTAACGCTAATTAACCCTGTGTCCGAGGGGGTGTTCAAGCCAGAGATGTGAATAGTAATATTGTGACATGACACGGGTAGATGGACTAGTGATATGGATATCTTCTCACAGATGGAGCGAGACAGTGTTTCGGGAGGTTTTGTGGAAAATTCCAATTACCAGCACTCCTGACTAAGTATCTCATAGGTTTGTACGGTCGGTATGCTCCGCGGTCATCGAATCTAAAATAGTCATTGGCAGTCCAGACTCGGAACTTATCCGGAGTTTTTTCAATCATAAGCAAATGAAGTGTTTCGAGACAATATCCATAGAAAATTATTTATTTTCTTCCCGTAACAGCTTACTAGTTACTATACCCACGACATAATGCAATCTAAAGGGCATCATCCCTGTTGAATTGATCGTTACAGACAAAATAGGGGTAAAGTTCTCGAATTGAATTTACCCATCATGTACTTTGAATCGGAACATCAGGCATATAGTGGTCCCAACGAAAGAATGCGGATAGCTCGGAATTGTTTTCCCAACATAACAACTTTGACAACTCGATTCACGCTAGCTCAGCGTGGATCTAGCACACGGAGGAAATTCGTGACCTAGCACAGATAATTTTTGCTTACGTTGGTAAAATATATTTACCTTTCATATACAAAGGTGACATTCCATTTTCCACGCATTCATACTACCCCCACCACTGCAAATCATCTGCATTCTTTCGTTGGAGCTAGTATACTACCGAGGTTCTACTTGCCACATGAATCAAGAATAATGAATGACAAGGTAATGATTTCAAAAGCTAATACTTTTATAAAAGAGTATGCATCTCGCATAAATTTGAAAAAATCTTGACATCTCGTATATCCACATCAGAATCAACATTTTTGACGAATTTCACATCTCATGTTATTCCTCTTTCTCTATAAAATAAAACAAAAACAAACACAGGCAAATTCACAGCATGCTTTTAACATTAGCAATATCATCTTATATTTATGAATGCAGAGTCTTTCGAGATCCGAAGCGAAGCGGACTTTATCGAAGATAGCCGAGTGCTGTCAGGGCATGAGATTCCGCCGGAAAGCGGGGCACTCAAACTAATGAATCGAGTAATTTACCCCCCCCCCCTCTTCCCCCCCAGCTTCCCAACCCACTCTTCCTCTTCTAACTCTCCAATTTTAATATCAATTTCCACAAGTTGTTCGTTGCTAGATTTGGCAGCTGCCTAGACAGACGTAACACGGTGAAGGAGAGGGGGGTATTTACCCTACATGGTGGGGTACAGTATGTAGTGAACATTTCTAGCCTCGAACCAGTGCGTCGTTGTCATGAGTATGAATACGTTTACTATATCATAAGTATAGGCCCCATTTAATAAGCATACATTTTGTCTTCTGTACAGCATCAATTTCCCAAAAATTAAGCAATAATCTCCAAATAGCCATAAAACGTCGTTTTTAATAGAATTGCAACATAAAACACCTCGTTTTACTTTTTAATGTTTACCAAAGAAAGTTTAGTCAGGAAGTTAGGTCCAAAGAGGAAAAAAATGATAAAGTAGGAAATTTTTGCTCAAATTAGCCTAAAAGCCACATCTTTTGAACAAATTAGCAAAAGTTATATAATTCAGTATCATTTTCATATTTTACCTTAATAAGCAAAAATAAAACTACCTATTAACACTAAACAAACTATCAAGAGTTTCACAAATAAGCTCTCCCCCATATTTAACATAAAAAGTGTGAACTAATTTCATGAAACGCTAAGAATTAGTTACTCTCGCGTAAATTGTTAACTAAAACCATCTGGACCTTTGCATGGTATCGGCTGAAACCTGTAGGCAACATCTTTGGCATAGGCGATAGAGATATATAGTAACAGGGCGGTAGTGCAAAGTTTACCATTATCAGGGACTCGATATACGATAGACCCGGCTACTTTTTAACATGTACTCAGTCAGTCACAAGGCGAGTACCTATTCTACGGTCCAATGATCACCAAAGCCATCGTCACTCGGTCAAAATTTCAGGAGGGCCGGTATGTTATATATCACTTATTGTATCCGCCACTGCATAGGTTCTAAATTTGTTGGCGAATGAAGAGCCTCTAACCCCGTCCCCATTTTATTCGTTACTGCCTAAAAAACAGGAATTTCACGAATTTTCTAAATTACTCGACACAGTTTCAAAGGTTTGGACGAATAGAGCGCCTACATGCATATGCCTACAGACAAACTAATACCAATTAGTCAATTTCCCGTTCACACCCTTACAAACATTCAAGTACACCAGTCGGGACACAAACCTAGGAGCGAATAGAGCTGCCCGCGTCGAGTATAGTCGGGGGTGGGTGTATGGGGTGGGTGGGTGGGGGTGGAAACTCTTAATAAGAGGTCCGGGATTTGAGCGCTTAGCCCCGGGTTCACGTGCAGGCTGGGGGGTGGGGGTGGGGGGGGGGTGGACATTAATTAGGCCTGAATCCGAGCGGGTTCGAGCAGAAAGTTTACCAGTTAATTAGCCTGCTACTCCAATGTAAATGCCGGGCTAAGGACTAAGGAGGGCCTGCCACTAGACGGGACAAAAGATCCTCGTAGCCGACATTGTTACACTGGCTCTACAGTCAACAATACAGCCAGGCAAACAGAGCGGTATTGTCAGCCGGTTGCAACAATATTAGTGTGGTTGTGTATGAGAGCAAACATTACGTTAATGCGCGCGCAAGGGCATTTTTGGAAATAATATTTAGACGAGGGAGCGCAGCGAATAAGTCTTACTGTCTTACCATTCAACTCAAACAGTACAAGATCTGTGTTTTTGTCTGTGAGTGAGTGAGTGAGTGAGTGAGTGAGTGAGTGAGTGAGTGAGTGAGTTCTAGAACGGCCGAACGGCAGAACAGATTGAGCTGAAATTTCAAACAGACATCCGGTACAAGACTTTAGCGTGCAGTTAACATTTTGAGCAAAATCCGTTACAATTTATACTCACAAGTCACAATAAATAGTATTGAAAATCGTCTGAGAATGTCACATTTAAATTAACGACAGTGTTTTATATTTTTGATGATATTTTTGATTTTTTTGTTGTTTTTTTTATTTTTTTCGTTTTATTTTTTATTTTTTTTATTTTTTTTTATTTAAAAAAAAAACATATTTGCATGCAGTGACCAAGGTGTATCGAATGTTGCACGCTAAAAATAACCCAAAATTCCGCTCGGAGATTGAGTAAACCATACAATAGTTACTCGTACTTCGTATTGGCTATGTTTTCCACAGTATTGTTTCATTTAAATAATTTTCCAGAAATAATAAAATAATCCAGAAATAAAAAAATTATCCCGGCCGTTGTTTGAACCCGGATCTCCGACATTCCGGGTATAAATGCGCCTTAGGCAACTACAGACTAGGAAAACGCCAAAGTCGTTGTTAGACGAGTGAGCGAGTCATGTGTTAAGTACTCGGGAACATTTGCATTTAAATTGATTGGGATATAAGGTATAAATGATATAGGGGTTTGAGTTGGTGGCGCGTCAACTAGCCTATTATGATAGGTTTGGGAGGAAGAACCATGCTGGATAGAGCCTTAGGTAGGAGGAGGAAATGAAATGTTCCCGGGTACTCAACACCTGACTCGCTCACTCGTCTAACAACGACTTTGGCGTTTGCCTAGTGTAAAATAATTACACGTGACCCCCTACGGCTGTAGCTTCAAGTAACTGCAACAGTGCACGTACAGCTAATGTGTAGTCTTAAATTTAGAAGTACTTACTTAGCTATAACAGGTTTTGTTAATAATTTGCATGATGAGATATGCGAGATGAATGCAAAGATGCAAAGTTGTTCGTGAATTTAAAATTACCATTAGCTAAAATACTTTAATTTGGACTGGGACTATTGCAGTAACTTGTGATAATTCTGTGTGGTTCCAGAGAGGACGTGTGGATGGATGTAGTAGCGAGCACCTACTAGAGAGAGATGGGAGATAACGCAAACACATAAAAACAGCACTTAGAACGGATTGCACTTATTGGCATGGACAGCCCTCGTTTCGTTTAGCGAAGGTTATCGGAGAGTGTTCCAGCCAACAAAAATGGAGTCAGTCCAACGGGCAACATTAAAATTACTTCACAGCCATCAATCAGTTTTCAAATAAAAAACAGTATTGTTTACCCAAAACTCGCTACCAGAGCCGAAAGTAAGAACTTGGCTACTGACAAGAAGAAAAAAAACTACATGGCTTTTCATTCAATTTAGCAGTCGTCTCTTTCACGTAACTAATGCATTTTAATACTTTTTGTGTATAGCATCAGCAGACATTTCTGATTAATCACGTCGCGCCTTTCGTCATCGCTAATGGAACCGTTTCACCCAATGTTCAATTAACCTAATTGAAGCATTTGCATCCCCCCCCCCCAACTCTAGTCTTGTCTTACTCCGCCTAATTGCCCGCGCTACGTCCATACACACCTCCCGGGCACACTGCAGCACCCTGCACTGCAGATCTGTACACACCTCCCGGGCACACTGCAGCACCCTGCACTGCCGATCTGTACACACCTCCCGGGCACACTGCAGCACCCTGCACTGCAGATCTGTACACACCTCCCGGGCACACTGCAGCACCCTGTACTGCCGACCATACACACCTCCCGGGCACACTGCAGCACCCTGCACTGCAGATCTGTACACACTTCCCGGGCGTACTGCAGAACCCTGTACTGCCAACCAACTGTCCATTCTACAGATTTTAGAACCCTGTGCCACAGATAATAATATATACATTTCTGTTATCTGTGCCTGTACTGCTGAACATTATTGCCTCACCTTCCATTCTACATACTGCAGGACCCTATATTGCCGATAATATTACCTCACGTTCCATTCTACAAACTGCAGAAAGCTGCAATATTTTTTTAAATTTATTTATATTTGTTTATGCCAAATAAATGTACATTGGACATTTAAATACTGTAAATAATCTAACGATTGAATCAAAACGTACACAAAAATAACAACATATATATCTTTCTATCTATAACAAACTAAACATACACTAACAAAGCAAAAGTAAAAATGCATACAACTCTTAGATATTAAGACATGTTTTAAAATCACACCAGAATGTAGACAAAATTCAGATTGTGCTAAACTTAATAGCGATCAGTCGTTCAACCAGTAATATTATTCTTGATAGGAAAATGTACGCTACGCCACAGCTATAAAGTTAGTGGGCCTTCGGTTAATGTGGTAAAACTAATCCAAAAATAGATCCAAAATAATTGTTTTTGTACAATAGACTAGTGGTGTGCGGGTACCCGGAATTTCGGGTTGGTATTTGAAGGCCTAACCGAAAGTGAAGAAATGGTACTCGATTTTCGGGTAAAAAAATATATTTTGGGGGATGGTGGAGGTGCCGGTCCAGTATTTACAAACTTTATTGGTGGAGGTGCCGGTCCAGACAAATTTTTGTGTATGGCTTTTATAAAAAAAAGTCATTCAGTAAAAATACAGACATAAGAAAATGATTAGGCATAATGTAATATTCTTCACAAGTAAAATTCAAAATCCATTTTCACAAGCAGAAATTCTTGTTAGAATGTCATATTGTAGGAAAGCAATATTTAGGACTCCCCCTGTCCCTCCACGCCCCTCTAGCACGCAAACAACCACATCATACCCCTACCCACACCCCCACCCTCTCCGTCACCTTAACATTATCATGTATGAGCAAGGATGTAAATAAATAAAATTACATTAAGCTTAATTAAGTAATTACTTAGCTAACCCAAATGTAATTGAGTACAACGCCGGGGGCTAGTGTTTGGTTAAAGCTTAGTTTTGTTTGTATTTGTTTCGTTTACCGGGTGTTCGTTTAGCCCACATTGCCATCCTCATTGTGATAGGGGAAGTACCGAGCGCGTATTGGAAATAGTTGAAAGAGCGGCAATCAGTCATTACACGAACCAATTACTCAGTGCAGCAATCGCTCACTGGTCTGTTTCACTTGCATTTATATGAATTTGTTCAACAATCTTCTACAACTTTAAAAATGCGAAAAAGATTACAATAATGTTTTGGTATTTCATAAGCTGCAATGGTCAATTTTCCAAAAAACAAAGTTTTATTTGTGTATTTTGAATTTTGAATTGTTAAGACACAAAATTTCACGCACTGTCTTTGTACCAATTTTAAAAAAAAACACAATTTTATATTAATAATTCAAGAAGGCCCCATAATGTATTTTTAAAGAAGAGGGAGGGTCAAATAGATGCCTCAAGTGTACAAAAATGATTTGAAATTGCACATTTTCTTAAAATTTCAGATAGCTATAATTATAACAACCCATTCGCAGTGAAATTTACTTATAGATTGTATGGCCACCTTATGGTAGTGCCACACTAGCCACTGCACACACAGTTCACTGCAGTATAGGTTGCGCAGTACATTCAGGCAAAACTTTGTTTGTTTACCATTTGGTTGTCATTAATTTACGTTATGATCTGTGATGATGTGCAGTAAAACTCCATGACGCGACACAACTCAATTTAGCTAAAAGCGTTGAATCTGGTGATTGGTTGGCAAGAGCTGAGAAACTTTTGCTGCAAAACACACTCTCATTCGCTAGAGTTGCAGCCTTGGAGTTTTACATCTGTTTTGTTACTTGTTCAGCAAGACAATTATTACCACTGGCCTGGTTGGAAGACATTTGACGTACGAACTGTGCGAACCTTCTTCCATGAAGAAGTATTGTTATTAAATTTAAATGGAAAGGATCGTATCGGATTGTCATTTGACTGAACGTTTCGTTTCTGGTAAAAAAATTTAGGAGTGTCAACTGTCAAGGAACAAAGTTTATGTTTTTTGTTGTACAGATCTCGATTAAATGGAATATGTTTACAGATTTCTAAAAAAAGGCTTTAAATATTAATATTATGTTTGAAATTGTGTTCTATTAATTTTAGATGTGACTATGAGGATGAAAAACAGTGTTAGTTATATGTTGGTGTATTTTGTACATTTATTCATAATCAGTTTTAAATCGCTTCAGTACGCAAAAAAAAATAGTGTGCGTGGAAAAGCGTGATATGTATGTTATTAATGCATGAATAACGTACTCACTATCGAAATTTCACTACATTTCAAATAATGACAGTATTGAGAAATATATTGGGGGGATGGTGGAGGTGCCGGTCCAGTTATTTTTTCATTTATAGCTTTACAAAATTGCACTCAATAAAAATCTAGACAATTGAAAATTAATAGGGAAGGCTCCTTAAACTCCAAGTGATGACAGTTTATGATTGTATTGTTAAGATATTTGCATACGGAAATAATTTAGACATTAATTTGAATAGAATTGAAATAAAATCATTTTTATTATGCTAGCTGCAGTAAACATCCTCAATCGAGTGCAACACACAAAACGATTAGTAACAATAGTAATGTCCAACAGCCCCGTGCATTAGTGTAAGTGCAGGTCCAATGACAAGTGGTGTGTTGTTCACGTTTAGAAGGCGGTGAAAATACGTATAGAACGTGACAGTAGAGCTTGCAAGGCGGTGAGTGTGATAAGCGCGCTGGAATTAAATAGCACGTAATTGGTTGTG
The DNA here is from genome assembly GCA_024449915.1 of Sweltsa coloradensis. Taxonomy (NCBI): domain Eukaryota; kingdom Metazoa; phylum Arthropoda; class Insecta; order Plecoptera; family Chloroperlidae; genus Sweltsa; species Sweltsa coloradensis. The sequence goes on along the minus strand of JAMZAV010000157.1, from coordinate 460,442 downwards.
AGCGACAAGACATCTGTCTGCCTGTCTATCTGTTTTATTAGGCCAATGCATTATCTCAATCAGTTCAGTAAGGCTTGCTCGTCCAATTTAGAGATATGCCAGGCTTGTTAGCAACGGTCTTGCGAGGGGTGGGAAGGGGGGGGGGGTTCCTTCACAGATCAGGGGGTGGAACTACACCTCGTCTAGCCACGGGGGTGGAGGCGGTAGCTGTTCGAAAAACATCGCTCGGAAGCGTAATTGTAATAGATTACTCTTGCAACCACACTTGTTGAGTAAAAGACTGTAACCTATACTCCATGTGAGGACATTTGTAGTGGGAAATGTTCATCACCATGCTGTATTCAACTAGTTTTCTAACACGCTAAACCGGCGTAAAAAGTCCGTGCCAGGCGATTTACTACAACACAGTGAATTCGGTTCGGGACGGCGAGGTTGTATTCGGCCTATTTGAAATAAAATATGTTAATATAATATATAATATAATAATATTTGAAATGGGCCAGCACGACAAGCGTAAGAATGGAGGTTACAATAGTCCAAAACACTCATCCACCAACGCGAATGTAAATGTTGCTTGCAAACAAATCAGTCAGTAGAAGAGAATGTAGGTAGTCAAGAGGTAGACAGACAGGAATCGTTACTAATGGCGAGCTAGCAGAGTATTTTACTTTTAATCTCCATTCGGGGCAAGATTCATGAAAATTTGCAATTAAGACACTCCTGTGATCGTTATTTTCTAATTGAAATTCAAGTTATTACTATTGTAGTGGTATTTGGATACCCGAAAATTCGAAAATTAAGGGGGCAAAGAAATGTATTTGGAGGGATGGTGGAGGTGCCGGTCCAGACAATTTTTATATAAATACAGACAATTGAACATAAATTGGTAGAAAACCATTATGTAAAATTATTCAAGCAAAATTCAATATCTATAATTAATTCACATGCACTATTTTAACGGCCATCTTTTAACTACCCGACCCGACCCGAAAATCGAAGCAGTTTATTACCCGACCCGGGACCCGACTGTTAAAACATCTGCCCGCACAGTTCTATACTACTTTTCTAGTAAGCAAATGATCTTTCTAAAATTATTACTATCCCGTCCGCGCTGTTTCATACCCAAAGCGTTTGACGCTAGGAGGACGCGGGTTCGAATTCCTCATTGGTTTTGTGTAATTATCCCTAGTCATCCTCATCTATCCCGAATAGCAATATTGAAATAATAGAAACGTTTACAACAAAAAATCATCTTCGTCAACGAACCGAGTGGCATTCAACCACAAAATACGAGTGTCATTCTTCCCTGCAAGCTGTATGGGTTTACTTATATTCACATTAATTTACGAATTATTCGTCGGCACAAGGGTTTCATTCATACAAAAACAAAGATGGCGTTCACAACTCCCCTACAACCCCACCCCCCGACTGCCTTCAAAAAACAATTAAAACTGCACCGCCATCCGTAAATTAGATTTAAATTACTCCGGTTAATTACTTTAATTAATTACATTAAAATGAATCGGTTGTTCGTAGTCGCCGTTGCTAATTCTGTAGCGTATCACCGAACAATGGTATTTATTCAGGCCCGGGTAGCTTTGTTTCTCGGCAGCATCGCGTGATAACCAGCCATTGTTGGAGGCTGTAGTATAAATTCTTCTTCGTCGGCGAGAAGGGGAATTAGTCCACGGACCCAGTGGATTGTGAGGCACACGCACTGGGGAAATATGTGATGCTGTCCACCATGTATCTGAAGAGGGGCGCAAGATTGTAGCGAATCTATGGATGTAGCAAGGTGATTAAGATAAAGCAATTTTACACTTTATTGAAAATCAGTAAACCATAATAGTATTTTTTCGTTTTTTGACAGTTCGAAAAAAAAAATTCAGCCAATTAATTGTGGGCCTATGGAGTTCGAAAGTTCAATTCTGGTTATAATAATATTTTTTTTAAATTTTCAGTCACATTGTCAGGTTTTATGCCTTAAATTAAATTTAAAATCGGTTTATTCGTACTAATAATCTAAAGTTGTATTTTATAAGAATTAAAAATAAAAAAATAAACATTTCTTTGCTGTTGAATATTGAAAGTTTCAATAAGTATATATTTAAAAAGTTAGGTCACCCTTGCCAGCAGGGACCAATGAGGTGGAAGGCCTTACTGTTCGGGACATACATAAACAATATGATTCAGTGCACGCAAGTTTGATAACTAGAACAAAATAATATTTACGTCAACTATCACCAACACAAGAACTGCGCAGGAAATAGGATTGCCACAATTTTGTAATTGCTAATTAGACGTGTGATCAATCAGACCTGAGAAAGTTGGATCAACAGTTAATTAAATTCCAAGTAAATAGATGAGTGTGTTGAGAGAGAGAGAGAGAGAGAGAGAGAGAGAGAGAGAGAGAGAGAGAACGCTACATGGCAATGTTCACAATCAAAATACCAGTTCGTTAAACCAGCTAACGAAGGCAGTTGCGTGATTGTGAAACATGTGTCCTGGTAAGGGGTGGGGGGGGGGGGGACACACGTCAAGATGCTGTCTCAACTGTCCCTCTAGTCATGTCTAGTGAGAGACGAGTGTCAGGACTCTAGGGAAACATTAGAGTGCGGAAACGCTAGAGATAATTAGTAGAGGTGCTAAAAGACTTCCCTACTTGTGTCATTATATGAAGTAATATTTGCGAATACTCAAGTTATGAATTACCTCGTTTGACAGAAGGCTTAATTGGTATTTGTGGAAAGCAGTTTTTCCTACTTTGATGAGTCACTTCCAATCTCTTGATTAGGGTACAACACCTTCATCAAACTGTGTAAATGAAGGTTAGGGAGAATTTGTGTCAAAATATATAATTTTACAATTAAAATAAGGGCATTCTTGTGTTTTATTTTCGACGTGATGTCGATCATACTATTTACAACTAAAAATACGACAACGACGATGACTATAGAAAATATTCATCCTGCATCACTTATAGCCAAAGTTTTAGTTCAAATTGATTGTGTTCTTGTAATAGTAATCCATTAGCTAATGATGTCATCTAATTTCAAGCCCCCCCCCTCCCCCTCCCTCCTGTCACTCTAATGCATTAACAAGTTGTTGTTTTGTTTCTGTTTTAGTGGATTTCTTTGTTTTGGCCTGTCTAGTATAGAAGTTGATCCATTACACCACACTTCACGAGGAGATAAGGAACAGAGCACACATCGTGGGAGGGGGAATATGAGGGGTGGGGGAGGGGGGAAATACCCAATATGAATTAACACAAATTAGGTTACGATAATTGGATTATCTTCCAGAACTTTCCAGAATGAATCAACTAATGTTTGAGAACACAGAAAGACTTTTGTTGATAAGCAGTCTGCCAAATTATAGTCGGACAAATACTGAATCTCTATTATTTCGACTTTCAAAAAAGAAACTGTGTGTGTCTGTACAGAGTAATTATTTAAAATACACACTAAGAACAAAAATGTATAAGTAGATAACTAACCAATGAATATTGAGCATGCATCGAGAATTTACACAATCAATTTAATCTTATTAATAAATATTGATTTATATTATAAAATATTTACGAAACAGGGGTCGTCAAATTAATCTTTTAGTAATTTGTCGATCCCCTCAGTCACTAACAAAACGAAGCCACAAATACTTCGATCCAATCAAAATGAAATATAAAAAAGTAATTTCACATAGCAACCAAATTACCTTGGTCTGATCCTTGATGCCGTCGATGTTTTCCGCTAGGGTAGTAGCAAAACGTAAAGCCCAATCTGAGGAAGTGCGCGGCCGGGGCCCACTCATTCCGGAAGTGGTTCTACCCCCCCTCCCCCTCCGCCCCGACAACCCTTCCAAGGCGGAAAGCAAATAAAAAGAATGTAAAAAAGCTCCCACTTGTTCCATTGACGAACTTTGCCATCAAATCTGCCAGATTATCTGCATTCATTTCCTAATGTGTCCAACGTCGCGTCAGACAAGAACTGAATCAACTACGAGTGTACGTGACAAAACATGAATTATTATTAGAGGTGTGTTTGAAGGTTTTGATGCTAAATTGGAAAATCAAATATTTAGTAAATCGCTACAAGATGATAATTTACCAACAGTGTTGGCTCGAGCGTATAGCGCGCGACTCTGATTCGGGAGGTATCGGATTCAAATCCAGTCGAGACCGGCAATCCAAAGGTTTTTCCTAGGAAATCCTCAGTCGTTAATGCGAATGCAAGGGATTGAGTCCCATAAAACGGCCCTCGGACATCCGTTCATAATTGTCCTAACTCTAATATACCTATTAAACACCAGTCATGCTGCACCCTAGCAGGATTCCCATAAACCAAAAAAAGTTTTTTACATTAAAACAGTTCAAATTCTAACGTTTTATGTGGCTATATTGAATCGGGATGTTCTTTTTATTTATCATTACCCGACAGAGGTGCAAGAAACTCCCTACATTCGGGTTTTGACAGAAATGAAAAAATAGACGCTAAAAAATGATAAATTTGAAAGAAAAAATTAAATATTATTTTTACCTATCTCTTATTATTATTTGCTATGCGTCAGAAGTTGGCAGGTACCCTTTATCTGTTGTATAAATTAACTTCACATGACATACGACGTGTTCTTTAAAAATAATTGGGTTATGCTACTCATATTTTGGCATGAATCCAACTCAAGTAATCCATTTACAATTCTGGAATCGAACCTGGAACCGTGTTTTTCCAGACCAAAGCCATGACGACTAGTCTGACTTGAGATAAGAGCAAAATGGATAGTTATTGTTATTCAAAAATTGTATTTGCTTGCTTCAACATCCTTGCTACAGAAATCAGAATTGTATATCACCTGACATTCTAAGAGTGTCGAGCCTGCATTCCGATTTCTCAAATTCACAAAATTACTATGTGAATATTTTTTTTTCTTATTTTAAATTCGAGGACCATGCAAGTAAAAACGCTACTAAAATAATTATTTTTATAAGGCCTACTAAACATGTGTTTATAATTTTCTATAATTGGCAGGATCGTGAAATAAAATTTCGCTTGCCACACTGATCCAGTCAGCAACATGACGACAACTTGAATAACTCAAAATGTGTTTATAAATTAAAAAGCAAACGTTTTTGTTAAAAGAAAGCGCTAAATAATACCCCTTTAGCACTAGTAAATATAGCGTGTCTCTGTCAGAGGCCTCTTTGATCTTCCGTGAACGACAGCCGAGCTCTGGTTTACGCTCTCACGGACAAACGCAGGGGTAAATAATACATTCCGGGTGAATATTTCAAGCGTTTAGATATCTTTATTGCCAAGAGCCATCGATATGGAAACAGACATCAATCACAAGGCTCCCCACACGCAAACAAGACTTGTGAAATGTTTTCACATGTGTACATAATAGTCCGAATATAATCTATATTCTCTAAACTATAGCCGCCTGCCGGGCTGTGGTGTGTGTTTGTTCAGATATTTATTGAGACTAACAGGCGGGCGTCCCCCCCCCCCCCCAACAAATACATGTATAGTGGACGTAAGTAACTTGAAGGTAGGGTATACTAACCTTCTTGTAGTCCTATACCTACTATTTTCTAATATAGATAAAAAATATGCAATTGTTTTAAATTATGGATGAGAAGTACAGAAAAGTTTTAAAATAAAGTTTCTCTTCTGATTTATAAGTAGGTGTAGGTTAAAAGACACATAGAAATGTATTGAATTGAATGATAGATGATTGTATTTCCTTTTGCTACTATTGAAAAATTTTAATAAATTGTGTGCAGAAAGTCAAGAATTGAAAGTAAAATATAAATTGATCATCAAGACTATGCTTGAACATGCCGCAAATTTACTGCATTTCGTTTGTTTGTTAATTTCTAAATTTTAGATTGAAGAGCCGATCAGGGCGGATTTATTATAAAAGTAAACAAAATAAATTAAAAATATAAACATTATTCAAAATTTCTCGCGTGCGGATTCCACGAGGTAATTTTCATAATTTTAATGAGCAGGCTGTCTGATTTTATCCAAACTTGACGACTTAATTAGGAGATTAAATTAACATTTACCTAAGTTTTGTTTAAGAATGTTAAGGTTCACTCGTATTTTAAGATCCTATAATATAGAAACTCGAACCAGTCCCTTCTCCTTTGCCTCAGCCGATAATCAACCCCCTAATCGACGTAAGCGGTTAGAATTATGAATAAACCACAGTATTGTAAACTTCATACATGCTAATCCAATCATTATTGTGTCAAGTCCAGATCTATACAAATTTGAGTCGTTATCTTGATCTTTCCTAGGGAGTAAATTATTTTCTAAATGTTAAACAAATTAATCCCTTAATTAAGATTCTGTAGAGGGTAATCTATAAATAGAATACCATGAACACTATCGATCATTAATTTATGGGAAAATGAGCGTCACGCCTAAACCGAAAACAGGTGCTATTTAATAATTGACGCAATCTTGCATGAGTTAAACCCTCTACTCCTCCTCGTCCAGGTGTATCGCTCCTGGGGGTTTAGAGGTCAGTGGTCGAGGGCTGCGAAGCCGAGGTCGTGGGGTCAATATCCAGTAGGGGCAAACAAAAGTTTATAACACAACCGACAGTGTTGGCTCGGGCGCTAAGCGCTCGACTCTGATTCGGGAGGTCCCGGGTTCGAATCCCGTCGAGACCGGCAATCCTGACTGAAGGTTTTTTCCGAGGTTTTCCTCAGTCGTTAAGGCGAATGCAAGGGATTGAGTCCTCTTAAACAGCCCTCGGACATCCCTTCACAATTTCCTATCCGCACATACCTAGTTCACCTGAAGAGGGGCTAATTGCACCCTATAACAGGTTTCCCACGATAAAAATTAAAAATTAAATTTATAACACAGTCCAAGGACCTATCAATTCATTAGTCAGGGGATGATAACTGCTCGATCGAAAGATTGCAGATGCTAGCGGCATCGGCGGGGCTGAGCGGGCCAATGAGCGATCAGTATTTTAAATTAGAGGCCGCTGATTGGCTAGAACTAGCCGGCCGGTGACGTCACCATCTGCAAACTTCCGATGGAGCAGCTATAGCAGCAATGTTAGTGTATAATGTTATTTTTATTAAACAAAAATGAAAGATGTATTTTATTTGTATTGTTTATTTTTTTAATAGTAATGTCCGCTGCAAGAAGAGAAAAGTTATACCCCATGTTGTCACCTTCGAAAGACTATATAGGTAATTAGGGGAAATGCTGGAATTTTGTACCCTGATAAATTACTGAACGGTTGAAATATAATCACTATAGGTAACGCATAAAAAGCCTTGTATAAAATAACAAGTTTTTTTAAGTCATCAATGATAAAGTATGTGTGATTTATTGCTAGTGCGAATTCAAAATCACCGATTACATAACGATTGATCATTTCATAACAATGGAACAGACGATTCTTTAGAAGTATAAAAAAAAGAATCGGTATTAAAATTCTGGACGTTCTGCTCTGGAAGAAAGGACTCACCCAGGACACTAAACACAACGTCAATCAGAGGGGCGAGGGGGTTGAGAGAGGGGGGGGTTCTACAGCCGGACGATCATAATACACACACAGCACACGGAGAGTTTAATGAATCGCGAAGACTCGTGATATTATTGGCAATATTCCGGCGATCACGTCTCTCCCCCTTGACAATGTGCTCGTCGTAGCAACCCCCTAGTACGCGCGGGGGTGGGGGTGTTTACACGGTAGCAACACGACACGCGGATACACACGGCCGTGGACACTTGTGCACACAAGACACAAGTGCTGAGGTTGTAGCATTGTATCCCATTCATGTCGCAAACAGAAGAAGGTTTTGACACTGTTCACCCACTTACTTACTTTATCAACATTAACATTGGATTATTGACAGAGAATTATTTATGATAATTACTAGGAAAACGCTAAAGTCCCGCCGCGTTGATGGATGAGCGTTTTTTGTTTGCGTTTTTTGCGTTTGTTTGCACTTTTCCTTTGCAAGTGCTTTTTGAATGCATTGTAGGTGATTGTTGTCAAGTTTCTATTGTAACTTGTTAATTGGTACTATAAAACCTAAAAAAACTCATAGTAAAACCTTTATTTCTGTGGATTCTGACTAACTTTTTCAACTTTTTCTTTCAAAAGGTACTACATCACCATAACCTTAATGTCCATGTGAAATCTGAACGTTGTAGCCCCACCCGTTTGGTCAGAATCGGCCCAAATGTGTCGAAAATATCGTACTAAAAATAGAAAAAACTAATATTAAAACCTTTATTTCTATGGATTCTAGCTAACTTTTTCAACTTTTTCTTTCATAAGGTACTACATCTCCATAATCTTAATGTCCATGTGAAATATGAACGTTGTAGCCCCTCCCGTTAGGTCAGAATCGGCCCAAATGTGACGAAAATATCGCACTAAAAATCGAAAAAAATCGTAAAAGTACGATATTCATGAGAAATATTTCTTCGATTGTACCCAAAAACAATACACCTCTAAGTTCAGAGAAAACGAAGGTCCCCTCAAATTTTCATCAAGATCGCTTATGCCGTTTGCCCGGAATCCTGCTAACAAACAGACAAAAATACAGACAAAAAAACAAAAAAACAAAAAAACATTGGAGCTAAATTTTTTGGGGGTCAGTGAAATTGAAGTTTTCGCTTCGCTCGCTCGCTCATCCAATTAAGGACTAGGACTGTGCGGTTAGAGATTTTAACAGTCGGGGGGCTCTGGGTACTAAACTGCTTAGGATTTTCGAGTCGGATAAGGAAGGGACGGCCGTTATAAATCCGCGTGTAAAATGGATATAAATTGTGAAGAATCTTAAATCATAATTTTCTTCAAATACATTTTCTAATGGTCTGTATTTTTATTAAATGGATTTTTGTTACACGTAAAAGCCATAAAAAAATGTTTGGACCGGCACCTCCACCAATAAAGTATGTAAATCCTGGACCGGCACCTCCACCATCCCTTTAAAACAAAATGTTTTTTTGTGACCCAAAATCGGGTACGCTTTTTGACTATCGTGTTGGCCCCCAAATACCAGACTCGACATGAAATTTCGGGTACCAAAGCACAATGGGGTAACGAAGTAGGTATGTGACATGCGTGCATAATACACAGGAATATATTTCGCGGGGAAATGTCAAGATCATCCGGAAATTAAATATCTAGTAGGCCAAGCTGACTCCACGCACTATGTAATGGTAGGGTGATGTATCAAACAGTTTGAGCGCCTCAGACAACATTTTAAAACTTTTAAGTAAGTACATGTTGTTAGACCACTAGAAATTTCGTTTAATTTCATTTATTGCATTGTGCATAAAATAAATATGATTGTTATTGGGGAATTCATTGTTGGGCAGAGATTTAAATGGCGTGGGGAAAGGGGGTTCAAACCTTCCACTCCCATTCTGGATACGACACTGGCAACTGAACATTACAAGTGAACAATATTGTCTAGCTAGGGTGAGAAAAGTATAGCGAAGCTATAGAGTATAAAGCAGAACTGTGCGGGTAGGTTTGATTGTCGGGTTGGGGTCAGTTTCTGGTAGGGTCGGGTGACTCGGGTCGAATATGGTAAAGGCGGACGATATAATACTACATGTTGAATTGATAATGAATGGTACTTTATCATTTTCTCCAAATTTACTTTCTTTTGACTGGATTTTCATTGAATGGCATTTTATATGAATAAATAAATAAAAAATTGTCTAGACCGGCACCTCCACCAAAAAAGTTTGTAAATCCTGGACCGGCACCGCCACCATCCTCCAAAATAATATTACTTGGTTATTCGAAAATCGAGTACCGTTTTTGATATCGGGTCACCCAAAATTCCGGGTATCCGTACATCACTAATACAAAGTAACAGTAAACAGTGAAGCTTGGGATATGATCGAGTGTAGACAAGTGTGAGGGCAGCATGGCTAGATATAGGTAGAGACGTGCAAGTGAACACTGTGGAGTGTACCTCAGTGGAGTCAAGAGTATTGGTGAATAGTGCAGAGTGTAGCTGGGAAGAGGAAAGAGGAGAACAAGCGAACAGTCTAGAGTGTAGCTGGGTAGAGTTAGGTGTATGACGGGTGCACCCGGCTGATTAGAGCAGGTCGGTGGGGCAAACTAGGTGTAACCTTCAGGCTGAGGAGGCTAGAGGATCAAGTGAACCGTGCATAGTGTAGCTGGGTAAAATGTAGCACAAGTGTACAGTGCATAGTGTAGCTGGGTAGAGTAAATAGTAGCACAAGTGTACAGTGCAGAGTGTAGCTGGGTAGAGTAAAGAGTAGTACTGGTGATCAGAGTGGAAAGGTGGTGGGTAGAGTTAGGTGTACACTTGGGCCTGCTGGGTAGAGTAAAGAGTAGCACTAGTGAACAGAGTGGAGTGGTTCTGGGTAGAATAGGTGTACACATGGGCCTCCTGGGTAGGGTAAAGAGTAGCACAAGTGAACAGTGATGGTTGCCGGGTACGGAGGTATAGTCCCCGGATATAATCGCATGTTCGATACTGGGGCATAAGAGTAAAGTAAAACAGGAAGCTGGGTATGATCGAGTGTAAAAAGTGTGTGCGGGCAGCATGGTAGTATAGGTAGAGACTGCATGTGAACACTGGTGGAGTGTACCTCATGGAGTCAGAGTATTGGTGAAAGTGCAAGTGTAGTGCGGGTAGAGTACATAGTAGCACAAGTGAACAGTGCATAGTGTAGCTGGGTAAAGGTAGCACAAGTGTACAGGCATAGTGTAGCTGGGTAGAGTAATAGTGCAATGAACAGGCAGAGTGTAGCTGGGTAGAGTAAAGAGTAGTACGGTGAACAGAGTGGAAAGGTGGTGGGTAGAATAGGTGTACACATGGGCCTCCTGGGTAGGGTAAAGAGTAGCACAAGTGAACAGTGATGGTTGCCGGGTACGGAGGTATAGTCCCCGGATATAATCGCATTGTTCGACACCGCCAAAGTGGACCGCCGAGCAGCGAATACGAATGAAATGCATGTAAGCTGCAGTAACGAGGTCATGAAGGCCCCGTCATTGAATTACCGTCGAGTAGGGCTGCTGAATAATTCAGTGGGGCTGGCTGAGTGGGGTGGGTGCGAGGGTGGCTGGCACGCGACGTCTGCGGGACAAATAGGGGCTGCTCACGCGACGAACCCAGGACTGACAGACAGACTAACTCTCCTACAACCACGATCACTTATACGTGTGTGTTCGTTGGTCTTGGGGTTAGAGGCTCCGCTTCCAAAGCAGAAGGTCCAGGGTTCGACTCCCGCTTTAGGCAGAAGTTTTTAACTTTCGATGTGGACTCAAGTTCATCAGTTCTTGGCTTCGGAACGTGTATAAAAGGTGACTTTGAAGCTTAGCTGTAGCAACAAGGTACATAATAAGTTCTATTGTTGTTCCAAAGTAATGTTGATTCTGGCACTGTCCGCGGTTGGAATCGTGTCCAACTTGATTGATCGTTTTTTCCTACATAAATAACATGTCGGTCTTTATTAGATCATTGTTCGCTCGTCGATGGTGTCGGTGTCTACAGGGTTGGCTTGGTCTGCTTTAAATTAAATGTCCTCCACTGAAAAGAGTTATGGGATTGAGTGGGTAAATGTATTTATTTGTTTATTTTATTTATGGCTAACTCTCATATACAGCTCTTACCACGTCTAGAAGGGTAACTCTCGTACAACCCTTTCAATGGGGTTGTTGCTACACTACTGTCTCTGCAACGATGTTACAATAGCCTGTCAGAATATCTTAACTTGATTGTTTGCGATGCCAAACTGATCGTGTTGATAGCAAAATCAATCGCTGTGCATTTGTGTAAGTGCAATGAAGCATTAGGGTGATGACAAAATATTGTGAACGTTGCAAGAATATATCTTCTAGCCAGGGCATTTTAAATTGCGTTTAGATAACATGCTGCCAGCCCGGCACCTCCACCATTTGTGACGCCTAAGTACAGAACAAAGTAGAGGCATGTTTAATTAAAATCTGTTTTCTAAATGGGAGTGAATTAGTGGTTTTATTGGTGGATAACATTGAAACGTCTATGAACCAAACAAATTACAAAAAAGTGGCGTCTTCATAATTACACATTTACATCGAAATAGTAAAAAAAATTAGGCAAATTAAATCAATTATTACTGAATCAACGTGAATATATTTTAGGAAAATTTAAAACACAAATTACAGAGAATTGAGACCATGAAACTTGCAACACCCCCTGTAGATTCCGCACTAACCGCCTAGCACGTAACGTATATAATCTCACAGTAGATAGCGTATGAAAGTATGTTGGAACGGTCGTTTAGCGAGGATTTACGTGGCGTGTCCTACACCACAAGTGCGGCTATAACACACGGCGACAGTTCCCCACATCAAGGCAAGAAGCGTTCATTGCATGCACGGGGTAGAGTTGTGACTCAATTCTGTCACGCGTTTGCCTTTGAAGTGGGTGTTGCGATATTTGTTTCGTGTGCTGTATTTCATATTAGTTATTACCTATATAAAACAATTCAAGTCCATTTGACATCTAACCTAGTATGATAATAGTAATAACAAGCGTAGAAATATTATTTCTAGATTAATTATTTTCAGCAAGGTATAATCAAGTTTGTTTAAATTATTTAATAATTATTATATCAATTAGTGAATCTGATTTTCAAAGGGCTGGAGTAAATTCAACAACATATTAATATATAGGCCTACAAAGATAATCCACAAAATGTATATATTCATATTGTGGAAAATAATTTTACACACTTTACTAATTACATAATATTATTAATGTATGCACCTCACTAAATTATGATGATAATATAAATGTTGTTAAAATGTATACGTATAAAATATGTAAATTTATTTTAATTGTTATTCTGTGTCGTAAAAGCAATATTATGAACAGGCAGAACTTTAATTCATATGATACAAACAAGTTATACTATTCAAAACAATTAAATTATTAATCAAAATTCAATAACAAAATTAAAATTAAATTATACATTGTATAATATATAATAAATTTCATTATGTAACCGCTGGAAAGTTGAGGGTTAAACAAATGTCGTGAATATTTAAGATTTACACATATATATATTTTAGACTAATATTTTCTAGGATCTATAACGCCATTTTCAGTGATCAAGAAAAATAACTATTTATCCAATAAATGTGTTTGTCTGAGCACATTTATAATTTAAGAATTTTCGAAAATAAGGTCATACACGAAGCTACAAAGATGTGATGTTACATGATGTTATCTTGCATTTTAAACAATGAAAACTGTCACACATACACAAGAAAAGATAACAAACGATACATTTTTAATCCGGTTTGATGCCAATATTCGATCAACAACAAAAAGAACACATTTTCATTCATAATCTCATAACAAAATGAATGTGCATCAGCCAGTAAAACTATTCTGGGCCTAGCAACAACACAAGCAACTAATTATACTTGCCAATGTTGTTAGATATAATTAAGCGACAACTACCCATATTTTATTACTAACAAGTTACTAACCAACACAGTTAGGTTCACTTATCACGAACAACGAACGAAACGCGGCCTGTCCGAAAATTATACTTAAAAAGCTTCTCTTTGCATTTTAAATAATAACCGGAAGACGAACATCTCCAAAACCCAAACTTCCGTCCGTTTTAATTTCGACATTTTACCATACATAATTGATGAAATTAGCACACAAATGAAGCACATGTACATACGCGTCCCCTGGAGCTCAGGTGCAAGGTTTACAAACTTCTGCGACAGAGTGTACCCCATCCCTACGTGAGTTATTCTAATAAAGACGAATCACACGAATTTGTCTCCGTTTGGTAGAATTAATTAACAAAATGGGTAACGTTACTTTTAAGAAAATTAAACATTTCTACGATTGCTAATGCGATTGCATTGCGATGGCTGCCAACTACTAAGCCGTGTGAGGCCTAGCTTCAATCAGGAGAGAGAGCCTCCACCACTAATCAATGTTTATGGCGAAGAGTGATTATAATCGGCATGAGTGCGCTAGTGTGTATATAGGGTGGGACACGGAAAGCTCCACCGTTTGGTTGGTGATTATATTGGCCAGGAGTATTTTCCTCCATTTTAGTATGGTTGAGAACACAATAAAATATACGTGTAGAAAAAATTAAAAGTTTTTGAAGCTGTGCCATTGAGTCATAAGAAACCAAGTACATATTTATTAATATTTTAAAAAAATTATGTTAGTGGTTGAAAATAATTTCAAAGTTTATACCACTGGGAAAAAGTCATGTTTGACTGTAATATTAATAAAATTAAGAAGTTTTTCCCGATAGTATAATTTTTAAATATAAATGAAAACCGATTTTGTAACAGAAGCATTAAAGGGTGATTTTAAAATCGAACCGTGTTCATTGAAGGTGAATCCCTTTTGAGCGAGCCTATCCCAACCCCCTGAATGTCAGGGTCACCAAAAACATTCTGTAACCTATCATCATTGTTTAACTGTACTATCAAAAAAAGCGCAAGCCAATCGAAGGTCATGTTCGGTTTTTATTGTGAGGCGTGATACCTGCATATACAGATAAACGGACGGACAGAAAAGTGATGCATTTTGAGGAGCTTTGCTTTCTAGATGCTGCAAAAACCTTAAAACATACGTAACTTTTAATTTGTTTCTCATCCGAAACCCACTCTGAATGTGTCAAGAGTGTTGCGTGCAATCGTTGAGCCACGTCACTTATGAATGGATGATAAAACGTTCTACACATGATAAGGAATACATTGCATGTTAACATCAGCCTTTATGCGAACAGTGCTACTGTTCGAACTGAAATTAAAGTCATAGCATGATTCTCCAACCAACATGCAAGCAACATGATTTACGCCGGTAAATTATCTCCCATTGAAGATAACTCGAATGAGCTAACCGGAAGGGCTATAACTTGAGAGTAATTTGTGTTTCAGTGTAATAATTGCCGTGTTTGCCTCGTATCGCATCTAATGCCCAGCGCACTGGTCTGGCAAGCTCGGGGCTATTAATTTATTCTCCGCTGTTATTGCGAGCAGACTACAAAAGACCGAGGACCTTTTGCTATTTAACTAACTTAATATACGGGATTATTAAATTCAGTGCTGGTGCGGACAGCCGGGAGATCAGAGAGCAGTAGCCATCAACACGCACACTCACGCACAGCGCAATTCGAAACTCGCACGATTTCAAAAAGTGTTTATCAGGAGTAACACATAGTCGATAATTTTTAATTAAAAAGGAACCAGTACGCTTGAAATTTATACAACAAATTAAGTCTGTGTAGTCTTGTTGCCATTAAGAGAAGACAGCATAAAGGGTTTACACAATACACATATCGTCTTGCACTATGCTTTATCGAGCAACGCGTATGCGAAAATTGACATGGTGGCACCAAATGTGAGCTTGGTGAACGAGTAGGTAACTGACCAAAAACAACACTATTTGTTTTGTGGAATATGCAAAGGTACTTTAGAATTAAAAAAATATTCCCCAGAAATAGGACAAACGTTTATATAAGTATGTGTAAAAAGAACATGTTTACTTTTTCCCCATGTTTTCAATATATTCATTTTTATATTGTTTTACTTCCATTTACAATTTAGGCTTTAACTTTGCATTAATAAAAAGGGCAATATAAAAAAGTAAAGAATCGTTTTTTAAAAATAAATTCCAAGATGATGAATTCCTTTGTTCGGAAATCACATCGAAAACAAAAATCAATAACCCATCTCAATTTTTTAGAAACTTGGCTATTTCCTTTGTCAAAATGTTCAAAATCTGCTAAAAATGCATGTTTCAAAAATTGTTATCCTAAGGTCCATTTTCACATTCCACATCACATTTATCTCAAAACGAGCTAGCTATTGCCAATATGTGCTATCCAAGCTGCAGGCTTACCAATACCATGGTGAGCCCTCAAAAAAGTCCCAGACATGCGGAGGGTGCTTTCGGGACTATAGCCCCCCCCCCCCCAAACCGAAAAAGCAAATCCCTCTAAAAAGTTCTTTACAAACCAAATTATGGTCCACATTTAATAACTTTGAGTGCATAAAAATTTGTTTGGATTCTTGCCTGGCAAAGTAGGACTCATCTTATCCTTTTGTCTTTAATTCCTTGATTAGTGTTTTATTTTGATTATTTTTTGATAATTAACTTTAATTATTTTGATGTGTCCAAAACGTGTATTTGAAATATTTTAACCACAAAAATGTCTATGTGCAAATTGTACAAAAGCTGTAAATTATAAATGAAGAAAGATTATATTTATAAAAAATTAAAAATTAACTAAAAACAAGTAGTTTTTGTCCGGCGTCTCTAGCACTGTCGAATGTAGGCAACCATCCACACGACCCCCCCCCCCCCCCCCCGATGAATCTTCAATAATGTCGGGTAAGACTCGCTCCCAACGTGTCGTCACAAGGAAGAGGAACTTTGTCCAGCAGTGACTGTCCGTCTTTGTACCCGGTGGCCCTAGGCACCTCTGCTTCTCAAACGCTGCCCTTTGATGTCCGAATGCCCGACGGATAATTAACCCGCGTTGCATGGAGTAGCTGGCTATACACCCGCTTTGCGCGGCACGCTAGCCACTAAAGACGAAATATTACAAATAATAAGCCTCCCATTTACCACTCATCCGTCCGTCGGCTAGGCGCTGTACACACGCCCGCAAGAGAATGACCCCGCTTGACAGATTGAACCTAACCTAACCTGGCTGTTTACAAAATGAACGAGGACACTATAAAGACGGTATTTAAATAACATCAAACCAAAATGAAAAAAACGGGCATGTGACTTTTGAGTGAATACGAATTTATTTTACAAACAACCCAATTTCCGTTCTGATCAGTAAGAGAACTACGATCTTCTTGGCAGAACATTCCGTATTTGCACTCAATCTGCACAATGCATGCATTTATGTCACCTTGCAAATCACACTTTTATTTAAATACCGGCCCAATATCATTATTCATTACAGTACAGACACAAATATTGCCACAATTTACCACCTTTGCCCCTTAAAATCTAGGTATAACAACAATTCCTTGGCTACTTTTTTGAATGAATAATTGTATTTATTTATACATATTTGTTTAGAAATGTTATTTCTTATTTACGGGAACAGGTTTACCCATAAAGGAGCGTAGCAACTTAATCAACAGATAGTAAAAGAAAAATACAAAAATAAAATTACCACCTTTGCCCCTTAAAATCTATGTTTAACAACAATTCCTTGGCTACTTTTTTGAATGAATTGTATTTATTTATACATATTTCTTTAAAAATGTTATTTCTTATTTACGGGAACAGGATTATCCAAAAAGGGAGCGTAGCTACTTAATCAACAGATCGTAAAAGAAGAATACAAAAATAAGATATTTTTGGTGGAGGTGCCGGGTTTAAGACAAAGTTAAATAAAAATGTTAATTGCTTGCGCTTGCGATCTATATTATAGTGCAAGTGTCCGACTCGGGATTATTTTCAATTTAAATAGTAGAAAAACAAATTAAAATATATGGATGTACAAGAAAACATATAGAAGTTATTCCTACGAAATTTAAAAAAAATTGTTTTAACGGTGGTGAAACAATTACCTAAATAGTAAGTAAGTGTCCCGTTTTACCAGCCGTTTACCTTAGTTACCACATAATGTTAGGTTTTCCATAATTAAGACGTTCACGTCAACACGGTGTTTTAAATGGTCCATTAAGAGTAACACAGGTGTCTGGTTTTTAGAACGAGCTATAATTAAGAGGTAATTTCCATACTTGAAGACATGCTATCAAGTTGACTGTCGCGTTCAGTGCGTTCACAGGCGGTGCATGGCGCCCGGTGTTCGTTGCTAGAGAGGGCGGCGTTCAGGGACACGGGCACAAGTTTAGTACCCGAAACCGAAGCTTTGAGTAGTTAAATTCGAAGTTTATTTATGATTATTGCATATTTATTGGATAAACATAGCGAGACTTCGATTTTACTACCCTGAAAAAAGCTCAGGTGATTTTTTAAATGTATGGTTTTTTTTGTTTTGTCGCTATCACCCGGAGAAACGGCTACTCCGATCTTGATTAAATTTTCAGGATACGTTCGAAATCTTTGAACTTAGAATTGTCACACATTTCGGTGTATCCAAAAAAACAGTTTTGTCTCATGGAAATAGCACATTTACGATTTTTAGAATTTTCAATTACAATTTTTGTTCTGTTTTTTTGCTCTATCCCGGAAAATTATTCCAATCTTGATGAAATTTTAATGGGACCTTTGAAACCTTTGAAATTAGGCGTGTAATGATTTTGCGTTCAATCGAATAAATATTTCTCGTGTAATCGAAACGGTTTTGTGTCCCGTTTCTTAGCTCTGTACCGGACTAACGGCTCTTCCGAATTTTGCGAAATTATCAGAGAACCTTCGAAACTTTTAACTTAGATATGCTATGAATTTAAGTACAGCCAAATATATTTTGCCCAAGAAAATTGTACTGTTACGATTTTTTTAGTAAATGAATGCAAAAGATATGCCAGAAGAGCATCCATCAACGTGATTTTCAAAGCTTTTGCGAGCGGCCTAGCTTAGTACAGAATTATTTAAAAATTTGTTTGTTTTCTGTTGTTGTATGTTGTGGATAATGACTGTGTACATCGTATATGTTAAAATATTAGTCTTAAGGCTATTCGACCGCGTTTTTCTATTTTCCCAATGTCAAAATATAGTGAATGACTTTGAAACCTGGATCAGAAAATTTTTGAAAAATAGTTTTGATTCAAAGCCATTCACTATATTTTGACTTGGTAGCATATTTGGGAAAATAGAAAAACGCGGTAGATTGGCTGAAATAAATTTTAATAAATAACTCTTAGCTTACCTGCGCGTCTCAGTCGCGACTCCTCCGCGGCCTCCCCACTTTGCCCTTCCTGACTGCCCCGGTCGCCGCAGGTCCCGCCCCCTTGAGTAGCTTGTGCCAGTCTTGCTCGCAGACGAGCGAGCCGGCCAGTAGGCAGTACCTGTCGCCGGGCACCAGTGGCGAGCCGCACTTTGAACACGCAAAGCACTTGAGGTGGAAGGTCTGGCCGGGACCTGCGCGCATCACAAACTCACTGGCTGGTATCGCCTGGCCGCACGCCGCACACGCACCAGAGTTGCCGAATAGCCTGGAACAAGGAGGAGCCAAGGTCAAAACAACTCATTCAAGGTCACATTTCAAGAAAAATTATGTCAAGGTCAAATTTATAACATACACGGAGAAATTCAAGGTCAAATGTGTTAAAGAAAAAACAATTCAAGGTCAAATGTCTTAATTCAAGGTCAAATATGTTAAAGAAAAACCAATTCAAGGTCAAATAAAATAAACAAATAGAGTGGTTAGCGAACACTGTAAAAATCAATCTCAATATTGTGAAACAGCAAAAAACTGAAGGTAGCATTTAAAGCAAAATTAATTTTTGTTCAAATTTTGAACGGTTTTAAGACTAAAGTTAACACGGGACAACACATTCAAGGTCCTCTTTAGAACAAATAACTTGATTAAAGGTCACATAAATAATTAAGGGAACTCGTTCAAGATCAAATTTGCATAAATAAAACCTAAAGTTTAAGTTGGAGCCAACAACATGTACAAGGTCAAATGTATATATTTTTATGTATTGCATTGAAATCAATATTGTATAATATACTCAAATTGTGTTGCTGTATAGCATTATGAAATAACGTAAACCATTTTATTTTAATGTAAGCCATGCCATTCTCGTTTTGTATTGTGTTATTGACATTATTTTGACGATGTCAAAATAACTTTTCTTAAAAATTTATCTCATTAAACATCAAACAATTAAAGGTGTAACAATGTCACGTTTCTTTGCTTCCGTTCCATATCAAAAAAATTACAAAATGTTTTAGGCTATCCAACAATCGAAAGAAAAACAAAATTATTTTCCGAAAACAAACAATACAGGTGAAATGTTTTTGACTGTGATCTTTCCATCAAAAAGTTTTCTTCAATTTATATTATGAAAAAATTGTGTTTGAAGGCAAAAACGACAACAATGTTCGGTACACACTAGCCGGTAAGGAAAGTATTGACTGAGCCACCGTAGCATGCGTCGAGTAGGTTACCACACCGCCAAGAGAGTGCGCTAGTGTTCACCGGAGCGCTCGACAACAACTGCGGTGTTTTACTGGAGCCGAGACGAGACGAGGGCAAACAAATGAGTCAACGAATTATTTCCTACGTAGCTTTTAGTGTCTGTTCTACTCGCTCAAAGCACGGATAACTAATTACTCGCAAGCAGTGGACTCGAATCAAGAGAACAACAGACAGGACTTGGGGTGTCACAAATGTGTTGCAATACCCATAATCTCATCCAATTTATTACTTGGGTACCAACAACTCTTAATTATTTCACGAATTATGAGGGCAATCCCCCCCCCCCCATGCTCCACAAAAAATATTTCGTATCATTTTTCGAGGCAGTATTGTTTTCTTAGTATTGCTTGCTTTGAACCCAAACTGATTGTTGTCTGAAACCAAAAAGGAATGTTTGTAAAACAATTTTACAATCAATGGGTGATCCTGCACCCTATCACCCCCTCACCCCTACCACCCACCCCCGACACACACACAAAAGTAGTGGAATATATGTGTATGGTCTATACCTGCGTCTGAAGGTTTGACCACTAATCACATTATGGAATACTCTATTAGACAAAAAAGGCTACATTATAATCAATATGTTCGAGATAAAACTTACTTAGATTTACATAATATTGCTTAGTAATGTCTCTTAGTTGAAAGTTTGATATTTAAATTTACTTACTTCAAAATGGTTGATTTTATTTAGTACATGATAATAAGAAAGCAGATTAACACTTTTTTATTTGCAATTTACGACCCAATGGGTATGTTCTTTGTCAAAATGGTTGAAATTATGTCAATATAGTAGGCATATAATATTGTTAAGGGATTATCAAACTATATGTATGTATTTCGTCCTATAAGCAGCAACTTCCGAATGATAAATAGATTTACGAGAGTCATAAGTCAGAAACGTCAATGAAATACGTGGAAGACAATAATTTACATTTCGATTCCTAAACGTTTCGAAACTTTTGACAAATTGTTTTATGACTATCATCAGTGTCGACTTTTGAACAACCCAGAATAAACTATAGGTTTGGTAGAACAGTAGTAAACGTAAGATATAAATAAATAAGTTGGTCACGTAGGTGATGGCACTTGACAGTTTCCTGGAATGTAATATGTATATTATTGTACAGGATTTCATCATGACCATGCAATGGTTTGAGCTGGAGTCAATGCATCCATGTTCTAGTAGTAGATATTACAATTTCTTTATCGCCATAAGATTAGATAATATTAGATAAGACTTTTATTCATTTGACATGCACATAGTAGTGAAATGAATAAGTTATATATAATATGTAATTTCACCCTACTGACCATCTGTTACTAATATATCAACTTTGTCCTATACCTCTACGATATTTATTTCCACTTTATCATCCTCACTCGAAATTTGTGGTTTTCTCATCTACGTATAATAAAAGTATGTTTCATGACACGATCATGGCTTTATTTCTATCATACACAAAGAAGAATAGTTTATCAAATTCAAGATTAACTTTTTAAAAGCTATCAACAACAAAAATTGTTTTTATATTGTTTAAAATTACGCACCGTTCCAATTTTAGAAGTAATTTTTAAGTTCACACACCATAAACTGTAAATAATATATGTATTTTGCGAATGTCGTGACATCAGAAAAAAATTGGTTGTGGTGGGATTATCACTTCTGTGAAAATCGTAATGGGTGGGGCTAACTTAATGGACCCACTTTTGTGTACCCATCAGTATTTTACTATAATTTTGAAGGTTTGTTTGCAGCAGAAAGTGCGAACAATTCAGTCTGAGGCTACCGTTTACATTGTCCCGTGCTGCTTTTATAGAAACTATAAAACAATGTCATTTATTTATTTTATTTATTTATGGAACGTCTGTCCTATTCAGTTAAAAAACTTATTTTCAAAGAAGGACAACTAAATAATTCCATAAGTGCAGGCACAACATTGAACAGACGAAGTAAAGTTTGAAATAGTAACCATACAACAACACATTATTAACACAATTTGGTAACAAATTCAAAATGGATATTAAATGAAATTAATTTATGAACCAAATATAAAAAAAGAAAAGAAAAGAAAAAAAAATTGGATCGTAACTTTTTTTGAAAATCAATCAGCATTTCATAAAAAAAAGTAACATTATTTAGTTTTGAAGGCGCAAAATAGCCAAACCGTGTGACGCCTCCCAAAACTAAATTAAAATAACTAACAAGAGTGCGTAATTAAATTTATCCATGTTAAACTCAGCGTAGACTCGTTACTACAATGCGAGCGTTCGACTCTGTTAGTTAATCTATCCACCTTCTCCGTTTCAAATTACCAAGACACTTCACCCCGACCGTATACAAATCGATTGTTTCAATTAAACCCACGCCCCCTCCCCCCCCACCCACCCCCCGTATTGACCCCCGAGAGCATCAAAGCATAACGTGACGTAATTTAATTGGCAGTCGAGAGAGAGTTTTTTAATTAGTACCGAGTGCGCCAGTAGTTATTTATATTCCACGGCTGAAAGAATCCAATACTGCCAACATCATTAAACAGTTATAACCGCATTCAACTGCTTTGTAAAGCCGGCCATTAGAGGGCTACCTTAGCAGTATTGTAGTCGCACAATAGCTGAGCGAGACAAAGCGGCTCCACGACGTCACAAAACCAACCAATCAAAACCATTGTGTACGTTTAATAAATTATTCACTAAATAAATAACATCATGCCTTCAACGGTATTGTCGAAATTCAAATCTATTTCGATGTGGGGTTATTATTGGGCGATTGGGTCGTTGTGTGGACGGCGATTCTATGCGTAATTAGTCAACTAAACGACCGGTCAACGGCGTGGGTGTGCTGGGGGTAGCGTATACGTGGTTGCACACAACACACAGGGGAAGAGTGGAGAAAGAGGCGTAGAATGCACGGGGGTGCTGGAGGCGGGGTACCGTGGAGGCCAGGGGTAGCGTGGAATGCGCGGGGGTAGCGTGGATGCGTGGGGGTTGCGTAGAATGCACGGGGGTAGCGAGAATGCACGGGGGTAGCGTAGAATGCACGGGGGTAGCGTGGATGCGTGGGGGTTGCAAGGGTTGAGGGTTCTATTCCCGACACACTCGCTGACATTCCTGAAAGTTTTGTGTTTGAACGATTATTTTGAGTTGAAAGTATTGAATTATACTGCGTTATTATTCCATAGACAACAAATAAAACCAAACTATGGTTCAGTTGCGATTTCCAACAATACAATTTCGATGCGAATTGGTACGAAAAGTTTGATTTTTCTACCAAATAACGGTAACCAATAACCATATAAAATTAGTATAGGTACATACAGGTATACAATCTGCGTTCATGTTAAACGCTATAGTCCCGTACTACGTATAAAAATTCCGTATAATAAAATGTTAAACTTCCAATTAGCAGTTAACACTGAACTGAAAAAAGGTTTAAAAAAAGCTTTCAGTTATGATAAATTTGATGATTCGTTTGTACATAGAGATCCAATGCATCTCTATGGTTTCATAACTGATGGTTCGGTATAGGCCTAAGATCGTTTTCAGTAAAATAACACTAAAATATTTTCTGCTTATAGCTATTGCCCCCTCTATCTACAAATATTTAATTTGTTAGACTTCGAAAACGATCCAATTCGTTGGAAGTTCCGACGAAGAATGAATAACATATTTATGTAATCTAAATTCTGTAAATAGACGGCCAGACTTTAGAAATTACGTCATGCGACCGAAAGAGTTTTTCTTGATATCGTGCACGCCATTTCCAACTAATGTTTTCTACACAGTCATTATAAGTTGCGACTAATTAGTAATATTGTGAACGTACGAACGTACGAACCTAGTGGCGCTGTTTTTGTGTTATTTATTAGTGCGGACGAAAGGTAAATTAAAAACAGATGAAAGACGGAATCGTCGCTAAATTGCTTGACCTGGGCCTCGGAGAAATAATAAACAATCCTCTCAGTTCTAAACGAGTAACATCATTAGCACTGGTCTTTAATTAACGAAGTTCGACGTCGAAACCCAATGAAATGACGGGCACAGAGCTTAATTAAAATATGGATAAATAATTGCAAAACATAAATTAAACAACGTGGGAAAGTTAGACGCGAGAGGAAAACGTTAATTTAACAAGATGTAATGAAATGGGCTGGAGAGAGAGAGAGAGAGAGAGAGAGAGAGAGAGAGAGAGAACTCAGACAGAATCGATCACTACTATTCGGATAGATTAATAAGGTTCACAGACACGTGTTCATTTAATTGTCTACCAATGAACAGAGATATAATTAGAACCACTTTTGCTAGAAGTCTTCGAGGCGGATTTCTTTGACCTGAAAGATGGCGGATTAAACTTGTGATAACCCGCGCTTTCATGGCAACACTGTAAACGTATCAAGTCTGACGACAACCCTTGAGGAAGGCAAAGACATGGGGGACGAAACACGAACACATGAACTTACTTTAGTTTTACTTTTTATCACCTTACGCATTTCCTTTATTAAGAGCACACTAAAATATAGTGGATAATTATGTTTTAGGAATTGACATGTTCTCAATGAGAGCGAAATCGAAAATCTTTTTACCGACTCGTTTAAAAAGTATAGTTTTTTTGTGAAGAGTTAGAACACTTTAGAGTTTAATTAAAAACCAAGACTATTAGACCGGGAATATATTAATTAAAACATAAATACACGAACAATAACCACGGTCAGAAATATAAAACACTTTTATTTTATTTTATTTTATTTGTGGCTACATTACAACAGGATAAAATGTCCCACATGTGCAATTTACCAAACCATACCAATACAAACATAACGCAACCATACAATGTAAAATTAGTTAGTTAAAATGACTATAAAAATTATATAAACATGAATGCATGTGTGTGGTATTGTATGTATGTTTGAGTGAATGATTGTGTGAGTGTGTAAAGTGTACTTTAGGTAAGTGTTTTAGATTTTTATTTATTTCTGACCGTGGTTATTGTTCGTGTGTTTGTGTTTTTACTTTATAGTTCGATGCGTTACGTCATCCAAATACCAACATTACCGAGTTGTAGGCATACGTACGTGTGACAGCAACGTTTCGATAACATTAATATTGTTATGATTTTTATTATTTTAATAAAAGTGTTGTAACTTATCACAATTGATAATCCGAGATGATAAATCACCAGTTAATGCACTTATGAAGTTGCAATTCATTTGCACGTGCATTTGAGTAACATGAAACACTTGACAAATGAATAGATAAGTAGCAATCCGGTGCGCACTGGTATATACAGAAGTGCGGCCAATGGAAAATGCTACTATAGTTTATTTTCTTGTTTCTTTAATAACGTAAGTGTTTTAGAGCTAACAGCTCACGACGCCGTGTTATCTGCAAAATGATTTTGATATGACAGTAGACAAAATGACATAGATTATTACAGTGAAACCTATTGGCTTAGTGCAGTTTGCATGTCTAAGTCAGATATTAGTTCATCGCAACACTGGGCTATTCGAGATAGTAAGCCTTTGTATACAAAATTAGTAGTATGTGTATATTTTGTTATTGTTGTTAGCTATTTTCAAGATTTTTAAGACAATCTATTCCAAGTTCTGAAACATTGAGAATGCAATAAAACTAAAAAAGTGGCATCAACTATTCTTGTGTAATTATTTTAAACTAGGGTACAACAGGTAATTGTATTTAACAATGAAACTTGATAGAAAAGGTTTAAATATTTGATATGAACTTTTTCACTGTGCTTGGATAGAAAATGAGAAATATTAGCGCAATATTTAGGAAAGCTTTACCTTCTTTCAACTTCTTTGCATTGTACTGATATTATCTATCCCCATAACTGTGGTTTACTTTTATTCAAATGTTTGCATTTTTTTAAATGACAGCCGAAGGACGGTGAAACTATCCGAAATATAACAGTATATTAAATCTCACTTTACAATAATTATTTAACAAGTATATTTTTGTATACAAGAATATAAATGAATCGTGTAGAAAAAAATCGCATTTCGACAGTCATTTTTCAGCCACATATCACTTGAAACCTTGCTGTACGGTTCAACCAGCCAGCTAGCTTTGGAATGCACACAGTGCAGCTGTGACCAGGGCTTCCACGAACTCTGACTCAACTTGTACTCATAAAACCGATTAAACGGAAACTTGACTTGACACGATTTTAATTAGCGTCGCCAGCGAGTTGCAAGTTTACAAACTACGAGGCTTCTTAGGACGGACATCGATTTCCAATCCGAACTCACATGGAACACAGAATTGAAATGATCGATATTGTTATTGCTAATTAGTGTAGCAATTTACATAAAATATTCATAATTTGTATGGAGTTATGTAAGAGTTTAATGAAAATAATGGATGGTTAATTAGACACGTGAATATTAAATAATATAATTTAGAGGGGAAAGGTGGGAATAATCATTATAATAATATTATGCGTGCTAAGGAGATAATCCAGTAATGGCATAGAGGAATGGGAATAGAAAATGGGAATATGAATCGGAATAAGAATGGAAATAGAGACATGCCCGACAGGGCACGCAATTTTTGCCAGAGTTGCATCATTTTCTACAGACACAAGGTTGCGGAAGGTAGGGAATTTAGGCATATCGGCTGGAGGTTCTAGTGTGATATTGTTTGGAGAATGGGAACGGAAATGGGATAATGGCAATGAAAATGGGATTGTGAGAATAGGAATGGGAATGGGGGTGGAAATGGGAATGGGAATGAATGGGAATGGAATAGGAATGGGAATGGGAAGCTGTCTCAACAAATAGGATTATTCATGATGGCACGGTGCATGCATAGCATGCAACAAGCACAGTACGGGAGTTCCCAAAATAAGGAGGGAAGCAACAGATTGCCGAAAAAGAAGAAAAAATAAAATTATATTTTTTATTGAAATCTCTTGGTAGCTAGTTGAGGTGACGAGTACGAAAAATAAAAATAAAAATATCTTGGTGGAGGTGCCGAATATGCAAATATGGTCAAATATTTTTCTATAGTGCTTTTTTGCTACGATCGACCATGTATGTAAAGTTCCTTGCACCGCCTGCATCGCGAAGGCCATCACCGCCTATCAGATACCAAGCATCAACACCTAAGTCTAACACGACCGACGATGCGTCGACGACGGCACCTAATAGGTTAATAACACTCCCAAGCCCACTTAACCAAAGACGACGCAGCCAGCCAGCCAGCCACGAAACTAAATAACTAGTTTGCAGTTGCGACTTCCACGTGATGACAGCAATTACCATAGCCAAGAGTTTTCAACCTAAGATACATTGTGCTCGTAACTCATCCCCATGCGCGTGCTCGCACCACGCGAGGCAATTAGCAGTCGACAATAACATTTAATAAATTATGTTTCTGGAGGAAAATGAGAACATTAACAAAGGTAATCGGTCTGGTATTGTTGGCTAGGAAGGCTAGGCAATAATAGCTAGGAGAGTCAAAGTTATGTCGTATATTATATTTCTGTTGGCGCGGGTAGAGACAAACGTGAACAGACTAATATGTAGGAATAATTGTAGGATAGTTTCAACTCTAAAAGGCAAGGGTGGATACTAGTGGAGCTAAAACCACAAAGATTGCGCACGAAAATGTATTAAATTTCTAATTATTATATTTATATTCATATTTATTGATCTCTAACAACAGTTAATTACCCACAAGTGTTAGATAACTAATACTAAACAATTTAAAATACAATCTGAAACAATACAAATGCGTTGTACAAATAATTAAATACATGAACAAGTACTATAAAATAAAAGATTTACAACAAATACAACAAGAAACATTAAATAACAAAAGTATAAAAATATGTGTTGACGAATATGTATAAAAACGGCTGAAAGCCCAAGATAAATGATGGAAAAATCTGATTTATAAAAATACCAAAACTGGTAAAAAAATGAAGTGAGATAGTTAAAGTGATAACCCGAGTCATGTGAAATCACAAACTCGGTAAAAATAATTTGAAAGTAGTGTGTAGCACGGTGTAGTGTACTCATGTTTACGAAAAATAGTTTAATATTCCATTAACTGATTGCAATCAACGTACGAATAATTAATTATAAACGAAAAATAATTGGAAAATGTTATTTACTAATTAATTATATTTTACAAACCACCAATTTATGTATTAATAAAATAAAAACATAATAATAATAATAATAATATTATTATCCATCACCAACAGAGGATCATCACATCACGTTATAAATGAATTTATAACGATAATATTAGTACAAACGTTGAATATAATTTAAAAGTAATTAAAAACTCGTGCAAAATAAGGAAGACAATATTATTTGCAATAGATAGACGAACATGGTAATAGATAAGTGTGAAAAGGTTTCTCTAAGAACCATATTAATAGAATATTCGAACACAGACTTAATCATTTCATCCAATTAGTCCAGAAAAGCTCTCAACGCAATCTCCAACCACTTGCAACTACAGCAGTTCTACCTTTCCGAGAGCTGTTCACCTATATAGCTCGCTAGCAAGATTCAAACGCTGCAGCCTACGCGATCTGAGTATTTTTACTGGTAACAAGTTTCCCCTTGATAATTACCGCCTGGCTTTGCCGGATCCAGATACAACAGCCCGGGGCACTTTTCCAACTAATTAGATACATTCGTCAACAGAAAATAAATGTACGTCCAATTAATTCGGTAAATTTAATTAACAACTTTAGTTTCACTCAATCGTGCAAAACGTGAAATCGATTCAGGTTTCTAACCTGCTATGTCTGATCTAATTCCTGTGATACTGCGTATACACAGGATTCTAGCACTGTTAATGGTAGTTCCTAACGTAAGTTCCACAACATACTCGGGGCTACTTACCCATGCTTTTAAGCATGATGACAACCATTTGCGCTTTAAAATATATGAAGCATCGGTATGAGTTTACTTAAATAGTATAATACTATGATACTTCCTTCAAAATATTTAGTTCATTTAGTAATCTGTATGCTTAATATCCTCCTGTTTTCAAAATATTAAGTGAATCTAGTAACCCGTATGCTTAATCTACTCCTGTTTTCAAAATATTAAGTTAATCTAGTAACCCGTATGCTTAATCTACTCCTGTTTTCAAAATATTAAATGAATCAAGTATCCTGTATGCTTAATCTACTCCTGTTTTCAAAATGTTAAGTTCATCTAGTAACCTGTATGCTTTATCTCCTACTACTGCCTTCAAAATATTGTTAATCTAGTAACCTGTATGCTTAATCTACTCCTGCTTTCAAAATATTAAGTTCAGTCTCTTCGCCCCAGCTGTATCTTTTACTCAATTTAACATTCATCAAGGCCTAAAAAACGAAATATTACTACAGTCGTCCGTATGTGTTATAATAACATAATATTAGGAGTCACGACGATTGGCTGGGTGTAATTGAAGGTAGGTTCAATGGTGGCATTCAGGGTACATCGACGTGATGAAAGGCAGAGTGCGTCCTGATTGGGCAAAGTGACGTTCTAACAGGCGGATGACGTCATTATCGTTGAGTGACGTCACTTGATCCCGGGCACAACGTACGAGGGTGCTGTACCGAGAGTTATGGGAACTGCTAGTTGGTATTTATAATTAGTGAGCTAGGACGAGGGAGAAACGACTCTTGACGAGGGCTAGACTTGACTTGCACCGTTAATTGGCGGTTGGGGCAACTAATTACACGAATTCCTCGACATACTGCTATCACCCGCGGCGATAACATTGCCCTCGGGCTAACCCTTTGAAGATGAGCTCACCTTTACCTTATCACATGATGGTGATCTTCTAAGGTCGGTTTACACACTTGCTCCAAGGTATAGCTAACTAAATTCAATAAAGACAGCTTCCTGTAAGGTTCAAGAGTAATGAATACCTCGACAACTCTAATTGGTGCCATCTCTAAGACCGGTTTATGAGAGACATCCTTTAAGAAATCCGGTATATGATAATAAAATACAAAATTACATCATTTAAACTCTTAAAACTTGAATTTGAAGTTTAAAACCAGTAGAAAAGTGTAATCTTTCGTAGACATTGACCTTATACGAGGGTATACCTAATAAGTGTGTTAGCTAGTCGCGGGTACGAGGTTTTTGGATAACAATTTACATTTTAGTTTTCATTTTAGTAATTCTAATGACTTGACAACTAGTGTTATATTCTAACCCGATAGTGGTCTGGTAACTCATCACTACCAAGAAACATCTAGGAAGGAGTCGGTTCGTTGCCGGCATCGGGCAATTCTAGCAATGCTATCCAACATTCATCCGAGTCCGAACGCGATTGCTAGGTCCGAATTCCTAGACACGAGCATTCTCTGCCAAATATCCCCACATTCAATATACACAATACCTTTTTATATTGTTTGTCACCTGAAGAGGAGGAAGGGGACTGGAAACGATATTTAATTTTTTTAAATGGTTTTTATGTGGGCTAATGTTATAAATTCGCATAGTTGTTTATCCATAGTCGCCTGTGGCTGTGGCTATAAAGCAAGTTCATTGCCTGGCAACGTCATTTCCAGCTTCAGTACTTCCCTCATCACTTCGATTTACACCCACGTTTTAACTAGATATTATGCAATGCTCCAACAACAACATCGACCCACTACTCTGCCCACACTAATGAATCTATGAACCAGTTAACAAAACAATAATCAATCAATCAATTAATCAATGAATTCATCTATTATGCAGCTGTTGTTGTGTTGTTGTAACTGCTATTCAATTAATTAACAGTTCTTAATTACAATGAAAACAACCGGAAATACACACAATACTATGTTGTTTTAGGGGAATGAAGGTTAATTCAAATTGGAACTGGGTTTATGTGTTTTATTGGAAGAAGTGTCAATAATATTCTATCGGGAATATCGAAATGTTTGTTGCGGGGGAGGTCAAAGTTTCAAATATTATAGGGATATTCTGTAAATTATGCAAAACATTTTTGTCCGTCCGACCGTATGTGAGTGTATCACGCCTTGCGTTAAAACTCTATCATGACGTTCGATTGACAAACTTTTAAAAAAAATTGCGATGATGCAGAATGATTGTGGTGACCATGGGTCACGGGGCGATGTTAGGGTCATAAACCCCGGGGTACGTTTCGTTTTGGGTTCTTCGTACCCTTGTCAAAAATGGATTCGTCATTTTTCAACTCAACTACCCGTCCTGATGACCACAGTACAGTTGAATCAAAGCTACTGAAATTGCTACTTTTGACTCTTGGTTTGCAGGACAAAACGCCAATCAAATCAGTATAGTTGACACTTTACATTCAGAATACTCGTATGCGATGTTCACTACAAATTATTTCTCATCGTGTTGCCAGCCTGTGGTTTTTAATGCATTTCATATAAAGAGACCAATGTAATATTGTCAATGCCATGATTGCAACAATAATAACGCCAACAAAGAGATCTCTCGAGATTCTACAGCGTCATTTCCCGGTCTTTGATACAAGTGTTAATTAAACCATAAACACGGAAGAAACAGGAAAAACATGACACACGACCTTGGACGAGAGAAGTAGGCTCTGACATCGGGGAAGTTGTGTTTATTGTCCTCGCCGTAGTTAGCTAGGCCTACCTCTCATACAGGCTGTCAACTTATTTTAGTATTTAATACAATTCAGAAGATTCAAATTCAGATTTTTTAAGCAACTTTTACATATTAACAATTACTTCTACGGGAGTATTTCCCGACTAACCAAATTGAGAAACTTATTTTAGGTTACCGAATTCCCAAATTCCTATCTAGGTTTAACCAAATTAAAAACTTTATTATTTTTTCAGATAGCAAATTTGGCTGATTGGAAAAAATTAGAGCACGAATTTATTGCTGAGACAGTTATGGTTGGCGGTGATGGTACGTATTATGATTTTTTTTTAAAGTTACACAATATATTCGATTCGGTATTTTGGAGGGGAAATTAAAAATTCAAGAAGGATATGAGTATTATTAGTTTTTTTTTTAACACAAAAAGCATATCATGAACTGGCTGTGCGAAAACTCACCTAGAGTCAGATACAATTTTTTTAATAGAATATTGTGTGTCGGAATATGAATAAATGAATCTCCGTATTTACAATTCCCAGAATACTTTCAAAATTATTGTTAGCGTACACTATGTAAAATAAATAAAACCATTTCTTATCAAAACTCTACTACAATGAGAGCATGTTTTATTGCTTGTTTTCATGTACATAAGTCATGCGAAATACCCCCCCCCCCCCCCCTCCCCAACCTAGTCAGCAAGAGCAGAAACTTTTTACCTCAATTCCAGTCGGCATTACATTTTTCATTACAGCCACAAAAACAAATATTGCGTAATATGTGTCTTCGTAAATTGAGTAAATGTTTGTGTTTGTATCACTGAAAGCCGTGAAGTTGATATAATACTCTGGTGTTTGTTTATTAATTCCAGAATGTAGCGTTATGAAGGCTTTGTGTAAATTTGGTATGGAAATATAGACGCCAATAAATAACAATTTCAATTTTAATATTGTGAAATTGAATTGGGTTATGGGGGGGGGGGGGGGGAAGCTAAACGTATGATGGAAACACGCGTAAACAAAAACGAGCGTCGTATATAAGTCAGGGGCGACTAATTAACAGGTTCCTCCATGGAGACGGCGTCTAAACGGAGACTGTTCTGTTTACGGTAGTTACATACATTACGCTCCCAAATAAGCTTCACTTTCCTGTCCGTCCGTCTGTGCGCGTGTCATGTCTTACGATAAAAACCGGACATGACGTTCGATTGATACGCGTTTTAGGCATAACCCTTCAACAAGGATAAAACATAATGTGTTTGTTGACCCTGTGGGTAAGGGGCGAGAGGCTAGCCCCCCATAAAGTTTGTTAATTTATAACCCGTCACCTCCACCATTTTAATTGTGGGGAAACGCTAAAAAGAATCTTCTACGACGATCTGTTGATTGAGTAGCTTCGGTCCCTATTTTGGGTACTGTGTGTACATTTTCAGGTGTATGCATATGTAAAATAATTTTTGAGAACACATCAAGTTTTGCGGTTGGCCAAAAAAGTTTTTGGCAAGCTGATACTCCATGCAAGGTCTACTTAGTAATTAACCATGTAAATTTAAAGTACCTTTTAGCCTAAATACCAACTTTTCGCGAACAACATTTATTTAATTTCTCAAACAAGCTAAATCACTTGAAATTATTGAGCTAAGAATCCAAAGTAATAAAAAGTACCGGTAAATTTCTTGAGTTATCTACTTTCTCTATCTTTCCACCTGGTTCTCATCTTCTCTCTCTCTCTCTCTCTCTCTCTCTCTCTCTCTCTCTCTCTCTCTCTCTCTTGCTCATGTCACGGCCCGGTGGCTGTGCAACTAACCGTGGCACATAAGACACTGGGGGTCAACCTATATAACACCTCACAACACGCTATAGCACGCAGCATCTCCATAGAGAACGCAATGTATGGCGTTATAATATTGATTTAAGTGTTGTTGGCAGTCGTATTCTACTTAGTACCAACACCACCAATCTCTTAAAACATGCTGTAGTTTGCTTTTCAGTTCCCCCCCTTTCTTAATGAGTTCCTCGCTGTAATTTTTTTTTAAGGGAAGAGTGAACGGTAGAAATGACATTTTATGTGAAAGTCAAAGTGTTTTTGTTTATATAGCTCTACCTATATACGAAAGCCCATGTCTTCCCTGTGCTAACTTTGGCAAGCAGGCCTAGCTAGCAGTGTACAACTAAATAACGATTTTCTGATTATATTCTACGATGACAGCAAATGACAGATTGTTTGTCCCGCGACGAAAACAATGAGGTTAAGTACTTAAATAAGTCTCCTGAAGAATGCGATCGCTTATCTGATCCAGCAGTGATTGCGCTATCGCGAGCAAAACAAGGTTTTA
This sequence comes from Sweltsa coloradensis, assembly GCA_024449915.1. NCBI lineage: Eukaryota > Metazoa > Arthropoda > Insecta > Plecoptera > Chloroperlidae > Sweltsa > Sweltsa coloradensis. Next base: position 426,390 of record JAMZAV010000157.1, on the reverse strand, counting down.
GGGTCTTGCCACAACTACGGGGGGTTGCAATAGTGAAGGTCTTCAATCAATCCGCACGGGGGGAGGGGGTTGTGGAGAGCTTGCACGTAATACGCAGGATATCACATAAAAAGTTAGAAGGGTGAAAAAGTGTATGATGTTTGTGTGGCCAATGAAATGCTGTTAAAATTGTTAAAATTAATTGTGGTCAAATGTTAAAAATTTAATAAAATTAAGTAGGTAGTATAGTTGTAAAACCGGATGAAATTAAGTGTATGTAAGTGTTTAAACTGGATGACAAAAGGAAAGTGGTGAAGACACAAATTGCTATTATTTTAAAAATTGAGTGAGCAAGTGCAAAAACAGTATTAAATAAATACATTCAAATTTAGAGTCTATACCCACTCAGTCACATAACTCATTTTAAATCAGTTATATGTGACCCTAAATACGATTTATTAAAAAACTATCCAATTGCTAAAATTAATAAATGGATTCCAGGGTTAAAATTCGGAATGAATTTATTCTTCCAAATTCTATAGAACGACATTATTTCTAAATTAATTTAGTGTACCTACTAAAACAACACAGAATTTAAGCAAAACAAGTGTAAATTTATTATTTTACCGCACGAAAGCCGGTATCGTTCCTTCCTAGCTAAACATCAATAGTGACCGCGCCGTTACCAGTTACCAACCAAACAAGGCTCCAATAAAGATAGCCTAGAGTTTTATGCCTCGAACGTAGATTCCTTCCTAGTCGGTAACTAATTGAACGCTCACCTTATCGCTCGTTCAGGAATTCCAACGGGTTCTTGTGGTAGTAAAACAAATCTGTGCACAGTTGACACAGCGTGGAGGTAAAGCTACGGTCTTTCGTCGTGCATGTGACGTCATAGCTATATGACCAGGGGACGCGGGGACGCTGAATAGCGTCGACTGGAATAGCGTCGACCACCTCGTTTGTACAGGCCTTGAACAACGAAAGGTTAGGAGGAACAAAGAAAGTTCACTTCACACGAGGTGGTCGACGTTGTTCCAGTCGACGCTATTCAGGCGACCCGCGGTTAGACCAGTGGACGTTGAGTCTTCAGTAGGGTGCCGTGAAATAAGTATAACTTACATGTTTCTTTCTGCAGAACTAAATAATTAAAAAATAATAAATTCGTATTTAGAGTTGACCCACTCCCTCACAAAACAGATTTTAAGTGGGATATACATACAAATTTTACAGCAGACCAAGCCAACCCTGTAGGCGCCGACATTTTTGACGAGCGAACAATGACCAACTAGAGACCGGCATTTATTTATGTATTATTTTTCTCTGTAATTTGTATTCGTGATACATAAATTACAGAATAAAACAGGAAAGCAGGCCTATTGTGGCATATTTAAGTAGGAAACACCGATCAATCAAGCTGGACACGATACCACCCGCGGAGAGCGCCAGAATCAACAAGGCTGATTCGGAACCACCTTAGAATTTATTATGTGGCTCGTTGCTAGGACGACCTTACAAATACCTTAGCCAAGAACTGATGTACTTCAGTCCGTTTTAGAAGTTTAAAACTTCTGCCTAGAGTGGGAATCGAACCCTGGACCTTGTGTTTGAAGCAGAGCCTCTAACCTCAAGACCAACGAACGATAACACACAAAAGGTGAAAATACATTAATTTTAAATAATTACTAAGTAATAGTTTCGTTTTACTAATGTATGCCCAAATGCATCAAATTGACCAAAAGGTTAATTTTTGGTAAAATTATAAATTTATTTTTTGTAGCTAAAATATCACATTTTTATCGCATATGAGCAAAAATAAGTATACAAAATACATGTTTTCAAAAGGATACTTTCATGTTGGTATACCGGTACAAAAGAAACTTTACTTGACACAATATTTAATATATATGTATGAAATTACACGAGGTGAGTATTCAGGGGGGATAGGCGATACCCCTAATTTGAAAACCCTTCCTAGGCACTTCTGCTCAAATAAAAATTTGATATAAGCATATTTAACACATTAATTTGGTTAATTATAAAATGTATCATAGATTATTTTTTAACGTTATACAAAGATTGATATAAGGCGCTCTGACTGCGCGAATAAGTGTATAAACAATACACAAATTTGTATACTATGACGACTTATGGCTGGAGTGGCTCGGCCAGCGAAGCGATTGAAGACGTGTGGCCGAAAACCTCCCCAACCATGACCAACCCAATTCTCGCGTGTCCGGTAAACATTCGAACCTCTAGCAATCTCGCGATGACCATAAAACATAGGAAATGGGAAAGTATAATGAGTCTATCACTTACATTTTTGTTGTAACCTAGGGTTTATAATATCGCATGCACTAACATAGGTATTAAGTCTGAAGCATAACCCGAAAGGGAAATTTACAAAGATCGAATTTTCTTTCAAAAGCAATAAGTAATTTCAAGCATAAAAATACACTGGAATCGAAACTTGCCCTACCCTGTAATATCCTGAACTATTCCGCTCTTTTTTACACTGTCCAGCACTTTCCTGCACGGTCCTGCACTATTCTGGACTATTTTGAACTGCCCACCACTTTTCCTACTCTACCCTGCACAATTCAAAACTTTTTAAAAATAATTTTCGTTCTGAGCCCTTGATCTTGACAACACGTTTTTCTTGTCGACTTGGATGTTAAAATTCAACAATAAAATGAAAGCTATAGAGAGTCATGAATTCTCCTTTAGCTATTGAATAAAATGACTATTCTCACATAAATAAAAAATCACCAGTATTTCACTATTAATCAAACTATGTCACCTGAAATATTATAACCCCAACTCAAAGTCGTCATTTAGAAGTATGTATTAGTTTCCGTGAAATAACCAGTTGTTGTCATACCAGAAAAATCACAATCAAGGCAGAGTGCCATTATATTCCCTTCCCCGTGAATGTGCAACGTAATTTCGCTGCACCAACCCTTGCGTGAGAGTGAGAGTAGACAAACGAACACTCTGCTACTCCACTCCACCCGGGAGACTGACAAAGAGCAATTAAGTGAATCCAGCCAAACCAATCAATCATCTGTCTTGAAATAAGTTCAGTCCCCGGGACCGCGTCCAGTTATATAGGGGAGGGGGGGGGGGGGGGGGCAGATGCAGGCAACACACACACGCCGCACACGAATCACACTTCTTTGTTGTGATCTAAGTTTTGACAAGCGGGAAATAAATGGTAGTTTTTGATAAAGAAATATTGTATTGGAAATCTGACCTGTGGGAAATTTCAAGGGTGTGATATTGGTCGGGAATCAAGGACACTTGTGGAAGGGTTTAACACTAACGGTCGGTTTATATCATTAACGGGATGGACAAGCAGAGTGAGACATAGAGGTTCGGGGTGGCATTTGAACGGTGTGTTGAAAGTGAAGGGGGGGGGGGTATTGCTAGGTCATGAATGACACAAACGATTAGTTAATGTCATAAACGATTAGATTTACATGGACGGTAATGCCAAAAAGAAAATGTTCACAAAGGAATTCAGGGTTAGTTTTGTCATATCACAATTTTGTAAACGGTAATTCGAACGCCATCTAAAATTTAAGAGCATATTGGCGAAAGGGAAAATATATCTTTGGTTTATCAGCATTTTAAATAATTTCCAAGTAACGGCTTAGGTGGGAAAATAATACGAATTTCCTGAAAGAATATTTCGATTCACTAGTCTTCATTATTTTTTCACCCCATGCTACGTTTGGATGAAGAGTTCACTGCTGGACGTCATTTCTTAGACAAATACTCCTCAAAAGTTCTTAGTATGAGATTCGTCCAGAGGAAAATGAAGGAGTTTGTGATATACATGACTGAAATCAAAATTAAATATGCAATTATGATTTAAGACTAGAATGACAACAATGAACTATCTAACTTTTACATAATATGCTTTCCAAGTTTCGGAATCCTACGGAAGAAGAACCTTAAAGCATGAATCAATTTACAAATCCATCATCAATGTGATTGCTGCCTTGATTTTTGTTACAAGACAGTTATACTCTATGTGATTGTATATTTTGTAAATTTTGTATTCTTGGTACATTTGGTATCTTGTAAATTTGGTAATTTTGGAAATGTTAATTTAGGAAATTATGTAATACCATTAAATGGTACTATTTTGTAGTATGTTGTATTTCAGAATGTAATTTGTGTAAAAAAGACTAGTTTAGTAGCTAAATTTGACAATAAAGATAAAAAATTAATAATAATTGAAATTAGATGTCTTAATTAACCTTTAGACAATTTTAGAAAGCGAATGTGTGTTATTTTAATTCGCATAAGTGCTCATAGTGTATCGACGACGACTTCTTGACTGCGATAGCCTATAACCTATAGCCTAATACCCTCGGCACTCGCTTTCAGTCCCAGCCTTGTAAACGCCCAGGCAGGCACGGTTCCCACAAGTCAGCCCGGCCACACGTCAACGTGAATGTGAACAGGTGGCTTCCACGATTATAGGATAATACAGATTTCAATAATTGGTCTAACAGCTGAACATGGATTATACTCGAAAGTGCGTTCATATCACAGCAGTACACTCGACAAAATGTAGTGTATATAATAATTGAAATTTGCAATTGTATAACCTATGGAGGTATGCCTCTCTACAGGGGTATGAATGACGTTTATTTTCAATACTTCGTTTGTTCTTCAATAGACAAGTTCACTTTTGAAAAGTTTGTTTAGGGTAGGTTATGGTTGAAGACGACGAAAAAGTAGTGATAAATGATGAAAGTTCAATTCTCCACCTTAATTGGGATTCGAACCCATGTCCCATAGTCCAATACATGTCACATACGATCCACAAATACAACCCAAAGATGTAGTTTTAAGAAAAATCAAAAATATTACCGAAAATAATTTTAAAAAAGTAAGTTTTTACAACACTAATGCTGCCCTTGATATCCCTCAATTCATTAAAGGGGTATTCACCCGCTAAACTCAAAATATATATTTCATTCAGGCTAACTAGTTATGAATTTATAAATGACAATAAAAATTATTGGGTCCACCATGACTGGGAAAAAGATTGTCAAACTTGCTATTTTTCGTGCTAGGTCCCATCGGCAAAAATCTCCCATAAGAAATAACATGGGGACGATATTTATGCCTCGTGACATTGGAGGATTTTGATTCAAAAACATATTGGCCATTATTGACTTACTCGGTAGCCTTTTCTGTAAATCCCCTATATTTTGTTTTGCAATTTGGGCAAGTGGTTCGTTCAAAATATGCTATTACTAAGAAGGGTGTGATTTTGGAATGCATATTTTTGCGTGTTTGAGAGTATATTTGTGCACAGTTTCAAGACACGATGTTATAAAGAGCCATTTTAGATTGGTCTGATGCTCTAGTATATATAGTGGAACAAAAAAGAAACAGGTTAAAGCCGATTTAAGAAATTTCCCAAAATGTCAATTTTCTCAAAATTCTGGATTTAAAAAAAAATGAAAAATTCATTTAAGTCACAGTTATAAGATATAATTTTCAAACGGTCATTTAAGTGTAGAATTATGCTATAGATTATGTGGTAAAAAAATTGGTTTTGGGGTAATAGCCCCTTTAACTACGAGAAGACCTAAGCCTAAACGAAAACAAGAAAGTGGCCCAGAGAAGACAGTCGGAGATGCACATCCCAACCAAATATTTCGTGCAGCCACCAGTAGAATTTTCTTCCCCATCCTCTCTCTCTCTCTCTTCCTCCTCTCACTCCCACGTCGAGCATGCTACGAGGTCCTCCATCCTCCTTCCTCTTCCACGAACATCGGGAATCGAGGAGCGAGCGCTCCAGGAAATGTATGCAAACGGTGTTAGAATGAAAGTGGCCATGTAATTGGCCGCCCCGCGCCGCGCGGCTATTGATTGAGCGGGGGGGAGGGGGGCGCCTCAGACCCCGGGGGGGCCCGAACCCTGAACCATCAGATGCGTGTACACCCCGAGATGTTCGACATGCTAAACCGAGCGTCAGCATCTTGTCGACAATGTCAACGATGAAGCGGAGAGGATAGTCGCTTACGCAAATCCGGGGTGGCGCTTTTAAAACAGTTAGGGGGGATTCTTTTCGGTTTACTTTAAGAGTAGCACACATCCACGTGGTAGTCTGCACAGATATGAAACCACTATACCATCAAAGTGTATATTTGAGCATTATTTCTGAATAGACAGAATAAATTAGGGAAAAGCACGTTTTTTGATTTTATAAAAAAATTACAAAACTCGATTTTGACTTTTATCCCTAAAAGTTTAAGCTAAGTGTTATTACAAAATACTTATTTATGTGCCCATAGAATCTTTTCAATGTTTCTTACAGTGGTTCAGTTAGAGTCATGGTTGGTGTTAGCAGAGTCGATAATACTTCTTTATCGACTCTGGTGTTAGTAAATATCGAATACAACTACGAGACACATTATTTCAATTGTTTAATACATAAATAACAAATTTTAAAAGTGCATTTACGTTGGTAAACGACAAAGTAACTGTCGATGGCAGACAAGTCAAGAAGATGGCTGGTTCATGTGGTGCTCTTCCAATAAGATGTATAAATACTATTTTCTGGAAGGCTGCGTCTTCGTTGGAATAGTACACGGTTACCTTTCAGTGTGGCCAGGGTAAATTTATAGAGGGGGATGGTGCATACGTGTAAAATAAACCCTAGATCAATCCATCACATGGGTAGATTCTCACCTTCTAAAGTGGACAAAGATGAGTATGAGAGTGCAAATTTTCAAGAGACAGCTGATTTTTATACGGGAGGGTTGTAGGAAATGAATAGGCCAATTTTGAAAGTGACCCCTCGTCCCTATACAATCCTGGTATATATTGTGTGGAATAAGATGCAGTATACAGTGTGACAGTACTACCAACTCTTACCTGCAAAGATACCCCCCCTTATAGTAGGGCCAACAGTGAGGTACTTGAGCGGTGAATTTCTAGGGGTATGGCGGAAGAAAGATTTAGAATGCATTGCTTCTCTTTACAAAATGTTATGTGTGTTTTAGTTGAAATGATACAATTTTTAAATAATATTATAAAGGCGTAAGAGTAATTCATAAACGAGAATATTATCGATTAGCAATACAAATTTACCACAATGTGAGAAAAGTTTGCTATTTTATTTTAGCATTGCTTCAGTTTACAGAATTACATGTTTTGTTAAATTAGAAATGAACTATTTTTTTTTTAAATTAACGTGACACCTAGGCGTAATTCGTGAACGATTATATTATCGATTAGCTAAAGGCAAATTTACCACAATATACTTAGTTATTGTATTTTAAACACCATTAAAAATGTAGACATCATATTTCTGATGCTACAATAAATATGCAGTGTTTCAAACCTCTAACGTCAGAGACCACCATCTCTAATCGTATCGTTTAGCAGCACCGCAAACAATAATCAATTAATCAATCAATTGATAAGTTGTATATCGCGTGTACAAGAAATCCAAGACAATTCTCCCCGAACGAATTACGTCTGGCGATGTGGAGGGCGTCGAGTGGAAGACTTTATACGTCCCATTAAATCGGCTGTAAAATGGATGGCTGGTTCATTGCCTCAAACCACCCCAACTATATACAGCCATTTCCTTGTTATTCATAAAGTCCGTATAAAACTCACAGAGCGATCACGGAACTTGCAAGCACTCGTTCGTAAAACGTTACTTACTAGTGCTTTCTGCTAAAACAATACTAACGCCACTATTGTATACACAATCTTGAACGTTGACTTTGTTTTTGTGTAAATAGTTGCTTGATATAGGATATTGTTGATTTGTTGACGAAACAAAAACAACATTACCTTTATAGCAAGGTAATGATATTTGTTTATAATGAGGATCGACCAAAGCGTGCCCCGTTAAAAATCAACCTTGTGACCTTTCACCCTTGTCGCTTGCGATGAACAATGAATACAACAAGATATCGTGATTTTTGACATAAAATTTTCCAATACCTTTTTGGGACTGAATACTAGGCAGTCCCGGTCGGGACGGACTTTTTTAATTTCTGGATAGTATTAAATAATAATGTTAATTCATGTTACAATACATGCATATGCCTTTATGTGTTAGTTTGAAAAGTGTGGTGAATAATTCCTTGTTTTTCGATTTACAAAGTGTATTCTTTGTGAACAAATGTTATAATTGGTCTAGTAGTAAAAGATTGCATAGAAAAAAATATGGACTCACAAAACAGTGGTAGAATTACAAAAATGCAATCAAATAAAAGCTGAGCAATATAATTGGGACGTACTACTTTCAAAGTCTTAAACCGCAGAAAAGCACAGTTGTATACGAACGAGTATGCAGTAAAGAGTTGACCCATATTCTCAGAGAAGTTAATAGAAGTAATATAAGATGTGTCTCCTTTAAATTGAAAACAAATCGATTCAGAATAAGACTAAATCTCAAGACATCTGCAATCAAAGTCAATTCACAACAAAAAGTGTTTAGTAATGGAGGTTCGTGCACGATCTGAATCAATTCCCATAAACATTCATTGACATCGACTTAATTCATCAAATCCTACATATTATAATTCACATTGTGGATCCAAGAACGATAGCAGGGCTTCAACCTTTTACTGAAAATGTATAATATTCTATACACACAACCATAAAAATAATTGGGCCTGAATACATTGCAAATGTTAAATATTGCGTGATAAGTTTACGATTTTAAAATCTATAGTGGTCACGGAATACAAAAAAGCACAAATATTAATTTTATTTGTCTGAGCATATTGATAGCAACAAGAACAAAAGGGCAGAGCTCAATATCACAATAATGTCTTGTTACCATTTTTTACTACAAGATTACTACATTGAGAAAGTAACAAAAATGATTCACTATAAACAATTTTAGTAGGTAACCAAGTACTTTTACTATCTATAAAGTACAAAATTAATAACCTAATAATAATATGTTAAAATTGGTATATCCTATTATCGACTTCAATAACATTTTATTATTGATGTCCCAATCTTGAAAATACACTTTATTAGGGAGCGAAGCACCCATATAAACATTACATTTATGCCCGGCCTTCGACCGTCTGTGTATATAATATATATAGAGAGCACATTACATTTTCTCAATTCACCAATTTGTAATCCTAGCACAAGCGTAAAACTACTCTGAAATCTAAAGAACTAACTATAATAAAATAATACAATACGTGAACATTAGGCCTAATAATTCTTAAATATACGTCAAAAACAATTGTAAATAAATAATAACAGTTAAAATACTCCCTCATGGTTCCTTTCAGTTTCTCTAGTACTGTCGTCTCTAATGAAACCCCAGAGCGCAGCCAGCCAGTGTCACCAACAGTAAAATCTCTAACAAACGTATAACTCCTACGAATATATTTCTCGAACACGTTTCTCCAGATGATGACGTAGTAGATGTAAATCTACTCCACGTGAAGTTGTGCAAGGCCAGATTTATATAACATACATTAACTTGATGTAATACATTATTAGATTAATTAATTAGATAAACAAGAGGCTTAATGAATGTCCCCCACCGCGAATCAATCTCATAATTAAGTTGGCAGGCAGTAAATACGCATTAATTAACATTTATTAGAGCACTAATTACTGAATCTATTCACTGTTGCTCAATAGTAGTAATAGTACCTAAACTCGAACAAGGAAAGACTAAAATATATGCAGTGCAATTTCAATAAGGAGAACGATTTGCCTATTTGATTGGATATTTAGTTATATTTAACACATATTTATGAACATGGTGACAAGTACCTTATTAATATTTTATATTTACGAAAATAGTATCCAATATATCAACCCTAATATCAACATTATTATTTGCGTCATATTTTAATCAAAATCTCTCATTTCCTTGAAATTGCGTCTTTATCCGTTGGAGTGAAAACAAGTGTATAGGTAATGACATTTTTTACAGACTGGAGCTATTTATTTGTTATTTAAGTCCTGAAGACTAAAACTGGCTTAAAAATGGCGTTAAATATGCATCAAAACCATTCACTTAGCCACTTCATGTAGTTGTATAAGTTTTCATACAATGTAACCAATTTGTGTATTATAGGTATACAAGTTTGTGATACACTTTTTTATTTTTCCAATATTGAAGTCCGTTCGTTATTCTTTTTTTTAGAAATTGGATATTCTGGGCATGCTGAGTAACTTCACGACGACGTGACAAAGTACAAGAAAGTGTTTTTTGTATCACATATTTTTACACTTTCTCTAAATGGTTAACTAATAAAAAATTCACAACAAGCGTACACTATTATGCATTAATGTAACTGATTTTAAACTACAACGTTAAAACAAAAAGCTAAGGAGTTCGTTAAATAAATGCTCACGTTCAGTAACATTGATCAAGTAAGTGTTCTCGATTTCATTCGCCTTTTCTGTGTTGCTACAGTGTTGCTCGAGCGAGTGTGAGATTGCGAGTGTGCGTGAGAGTCCTCACTAAAGATAGTTCTATCTGCGTAAATGGCTGGAATAGATTCCCTGTACTAATTTCACGAGACGATTACACCGAAATCAATGGCGAAAGCAGAACATCTGCCTCTAGGATGTAAACAGGGGTAGTTCCAACAGACAGACGGACAGACAGACAGACAGCGGACGGATCTGCAATAAATCGCTTTGCACTTGCGGATAATTAGAAAGGTTGGTAGTTAAGTGATGTTCATTAATCAGTGTTACATGTCAGGATATCCGGCAGCCACAGCTCAGTCCAGCGCGGACGCCTGAGAGAGAGGGGCGTCGCGACGCCTTGGAGGGTGAGAGAGAGAGAGAGAGCGAGAGGCACGTAGCCTGCACCCAGCGAGCAACAGAGGGGTCAGCACACCAGCTCAGTCCTGAGAGAGAGAGGGGCGTCGCGAACGCCTTGGAGGTGAGAGAGAGAGAGAGTGTAGTAAGAGAGAGAGAGCGAGAGAGAGAGGCACGTAGCCTGCACCCAGCGAGCAACAGAGGGGTGCAGCCACAGCTCAGTCCTGAGAGAGAGGGGCGTCGCGACGCCTTGGAGGAGAGGCAGACAGACAGACAGACAGACAGACAGACAGACAGAGGAGGTAGTGGCACGTAGCCTGCACCCAGTGAGTAGCACACTGGTAGCATGCTTTCAAACAAGCCTGTTTACTGCTGACAAGCCTCTTCAGGATATGGTTAGTTAGGAAAGAATATCCAGCCAAACCTGTGTCGTCGATGACTGAGACAATCTTGGAAAAGCCCTTTGATTCAGGTCTGCCGTTGGCCGGTAACGAACCGATGACCTCCCGAATCTACCAACAGCGACTTGTTACCTCTATTGATGTGACTAAAAAGTATCATATAGACGAGGTTCCCCTTCTGTGAGTTCTCGATGAAGTATTTTTTGTAAAGCCTAACGTTAAGTTAGTAACTTCAAGCTAGCAATATTCCATATGAACAATTTACTGGAAATATAAGGAATAATTATCATTCCTTGGCACATTGAAGTACATTACGACTAGGATGTTAGCAGGTGTTTCGAGGCCTCTCCTTCCTTGAACCCCTGATCTCCACGACTACCAACCTGTAATTAGCTGTTTGGTAGAACTACAATTATTAATATATCTCACAATTATAAATTTATTAAGGCGTGCCAGAAGACTGCACACAATTATTACACAACTCTAATGTAATTCCGGATGAATGTATTTCTCTAAGAGAATTATCCATTCTGCTGTCTGGCACAGTAACAAAATCGACTACTTGAACAATAGTTCAACTTTCAAAAACAATTAAAACAAAAAATAGAAAAACATAAGTTGACAATTTTGTCAATAAATAGGAAATTATTTGCATGATCACTATGCAACACAAATATTCAGAGCGTATTTGCTCAAAGAATTTAGAAGTTCGCAGCTAGCATCTCAAAACTTGAAACTCGTATTTCTTTAGAAATTATTCCTAAAAATGTTTAGTCTCAGCAGGTCCACTTAAATTATATTACACTATTTAAATGTAGGTACATCAGTATTTGTGATTTTGTATCGTCACCTCCTTTACGACATCGTATAGGAGGGTTTCCAAGGTGGGTATAAATCAATAGTTTGTTAAAAAGGGGGCGGGGGGCGGGGGGGAGGGGTTATAATGGAAAGGGGTATCATAATTAGGAATTTAAAAGATACATTATAAAGAGTGACATGGTGAAAATTTCATTCATAAATAAAACAATATCTGAGTTAAATAATTTACCTGAGAGCATTGTGGAGGATGAGGAGTTAGTTAGTAAATTAGTGTTGTTTTTGGGTACTCAACAGTAGAGTTATCAGTGCCCAAAGATATGACAAAGTTGTTTGAAAAAATTATAATAATATGAATATGTGCTTAGTATTTTCGGAATTTTTACTTGTTTTGACCTTAGCATTTTACAAATTAATTGAATGCTGTAAAATGTTTTTCAATAAAACAGATTTAGTCGCATGTGTCGTGTTATTCGAGTATGTTGTCAATGGTTTCCTGCTAGGGTCACCGTTCGCAGCGCTCGACACGACGAAGCAACGAACTACAACCACAGAGTCACGCACCATACACCGTCAATGATTGCCTCTATGATTACCATCCGATCACCGATAAGATACATCGTACTGGTCTCGAAGCAATGCCCCACACACTCGCTTCCAACTAGCTTGGAATTATGAAATTCCGACAGAGCCGACGGCTTTCCTAGGCTCCAGACCGATAATATACACTGCTTGGCGCGTGTCCAACATATTTGCATACCACTGCCAACTGCCAAGTATCTCAACAAAGACGACAATATTTGCTGTCATTTACAGGTACATTATATACACATGGTGCGGCTTGTTTCCGGGCATGTCGTTTTAGACTGGCCGTTCTTTAGCCCAACATGGTGCCGATTTTCTACCTCAAAACAATACACCTGTTTTTTATGATTTGTATTCAAAACCAAACAGATTGCTTCCATTTGATTCGTGTTCATACTAAGCGAGGTGTAGGGATGTCCAACCATAATGAAATATCGATATTTGGTATTTTATGATATTTTTCTGTATGATTCGATATTTAAAAAATATCGGAAGCAAGTATCAAATGATGTATATCGATATATCGAACGGAATATATCGATATCTTGAAATATCGCCACTATTTTAATTATCACTTTTTTGTGACTTGTGGGCAAATTTTTATAATTTCCCGCCATTACGTTCTTATGACTCTTTTAAGAACGTACAGTACGCACCAACGAGTCAGTGAAATTTTAAGCTTACAAGGAACAAAAACAGGCGTATTTTAACAACACAAATTCTATCTACAATAAGTGAAAATACATACGTATATAAATGCTGTCGATATTATACAAATTTCCCCCGATATATCGTAAAATATCGAAAGGCAAGATCAAATGATATATCGCAAAATATCAAAAGGAAAATGACGATTTGTACAAATATCGATATTTTGTTGACATCCCTGGCGAGGTGTACTAGAATGAGTTATGTGTTGGTGAACATGTCCAAAGTGACGCGATATAAACATACTCGTTGTAATAAGGCTGTGTTGTTAGTAGAAACATAATATCTGGAACATCGCATACCTTTCATCTTTTGAAGATAAGACGATATTTTCTCACTTTCCAATGCATCGTGGCGTTTCACTCCAGGTGGTATAACTGACTATAAATCTTACGTACCATGAAGTATAAACTACAATAAATTATTGAGTTTGATATATAATACTTTTGAACAACTGAAACAATATAATATGGTTTGTTCTGCAATAGGCCGCGCTAGAATGGTCTAAAAATTTTCAAAACGCTTTGTACTATCGCTTCTTAATAAGGCACAGAGCGTTCAGGCGTATGATGTAGGCCTAATTTGTATTTTTTTTTTCGAGATGCATATTTTTACATTGCTCTGTATTTATTTATGCACAGTTATGAAACATAATTTTTGAATTGGTGCTAAGTGGTAAGCACAACGTAAGCAGGTTAAATAACATTTTATAAATTCACCGATATCCCAATTTTCACAAATTAAAGGACCAAGCAGTAAACTTAAAAAATCTTATAAAATCGCAGTTTAAGAAGGGCTAGACTATATTTAACGCCATTTTAGTTTTAGTATTTTGCTTTAAATAGAAGACGTGGTAAAATATTCTTGGTGGTGATAGCCCTTTCAATGATGTATGATACTAACCAACGCGTTGAAGCGTATTCCTTACTTTGTGACGCCGATAGTATAGGATATATTCGTTCGGTCTAGAAATGACTTGAGGCCTAATTGTCGAGTGCTAATAAAGCCTAGATTGAAATAAATAATTAATCAATCAATGTCCTGGAAACGAGAGGGGATCCGACTGCTGGAATCCCCCCGGGAAGTTTTAATTAAACAAGCCGGGTTTTGTCTTGGTATTATTTCTAGACTCAAAGCGCCTTAAAAATTGAAGCTCGCGTTCGAAGATACTGAACAATCAAACACGCGAATAAATATTAATTACTAACGAATAAGAATTCATAATAACCTAATCAAACGGTTAATTAATCTTCTTGTGGACTTTTCTAGAAGAGTAAATGGTGGCTGCAACCTGCGGCTCGACGTCCAATCAAACCAACAATCAATCCCAGGTTCTGGATAATCACACTCCAGGCGGGTAAACAGGAGGGTTAATTAGCCGATCAAACGAAGGAGTTCGGGTGTCCTCGGGTAGTTCACGAGGCTCCCGCTAGATGCCTCGTCATACTAGGCGACTACCAACGATCTGATGCGACTTTTGATCGGCTTCTATACCGGTAATGTTAAAACTCTCGCAATAATTGTCGTATATGTTGATATTTGACATGCATTATCTATGTAATCTTTATATTTCTTACTATCTATATTTTAGATATTTTGTTAACTGTTCATAACCATCTCCTTTATCTCTGTGTATCATTCGCCATGTCATAACATCTAGTCATTTATAAAGATGTAGTCACAGGGTCTTTGTAAAATGGTACTAACGTGCTGTTTAAGACTTTTTAAATGATAAATAAAATAGGTATAATTTCTCAGGAATTGTCAAATCAAATACTCCCTTTTTATTTTGGACGTCTATCACATTCAGTTATAAACTGATTCACAAAGGAGCACCAGAAAGTACATAAATGCACACAAAACATAATAAACTGTAGTTAGAAAAATGTTGCATTAACAATATTAATTAACAATAATGTAAATAATCCAACAACTGATAACAATTGTTCAAATATTTAACAAATGTGAAATTAAATGATTCAAATAGAAATTACGAAAATGAAAAAAGGTGTTTATGTTTACTTGTAATCGATATACTACCACGGAATAAAAAATTTATGTCATATTCTTCTTCTTAGATCATTCACACATGATATTGGTGACAAATTTCAATGCGATATGGGAATAAAACCCTTAAGTACTTATTAGCAAGAAGTCGTGCCTCAACAAACATAACAAACTTCCGATGTTACCATGCTCACAAGACAAACAAGATATATCGGCCACGCAATGTGCCCAGGGTTTGATGATATAGACCTGACTCTGGTGGCCTGTTGATACTTGACCCCCCTGTCACCCCCACATCAGTGTATGTAGATGCGTTTAGACAGGGTTACCGCAGTATTAATCAGTGTGGTTTCACTGTTTAGCGTCAAATAGCGCTGCCCGGACACAACGGTATAACGCGCTGCTACACGCGGGACTATGTACAAGGTAGGGGCTAAGTAGCCACGTTGTGCCCAGAGTTTGATGATATAGACCTGACTCTGGTGGCCTGTTGATACTTGACCCCCCTGTCACCCGGCACATCAGTGTATGTAGATGCGTTTAGACAGGGTTACCGCAGTATTAATCAGTGTGGTTTCACTGTTTAGCGTCAAATAGCGCCGCCCGGACACAACGGTATAACGCGCTGCTACACGCGGGACTATGTACAAGGTAGGGGCTGAGTAGCCACGTTGTGCCCAGAGTTTGATGATATAGACCTGACTCTGGTGGCCTGTTGATACTTGACCCCCCTGTCACCCGGCACATCAGTGTATGTAGATGCGTTTAGACAGGGTTACCGCAGTATTAATCAGTGTGGTTTCACTGTTTAGCGTCAAATAGCGCTGCCCGGACACAACGGTATAACGCGCTGCTACACGCGGGACTATGTACAAGGTAGGGGCTGAGTAGCCACGTTGTGCCCAGAGTTTGATGATATAGACCTGACTCTGGTGGCCTGTTGATACTTGACCCCCTGTCCCCCGGCACATCAGTGTATGTAGATGCGTTTAGACAGGGTTACCGCAGTATTAATCAGTGTGGTTTCACTGTTTAGCGTCAAATAGCGCTGCCCGGACACAACGGTATAACGCGCTGCTACACGCGGGACTATGTACAAGGTAGGGGCT
This sequence comes from Sweltsa coloradensis, assembly GCA_024449915.1. NCBI lineage: Eukaryota > Metazoa > Arthropoda > Insecta > Plecoptera > Chloroperlidae > Sweltsa > Sweltsa coloradensis. The sequence goes on along the minus strand of JAMZAV010000157.1, from coordinate 409,988 downwards.
GAGTAGCCACGTTGTGCCCAGAGTTTGATGATATAGACCTGACTCTGGTGGCCTGTTGATACTTGACCCCCCTGTCACCCCCACATCAGTGTATGTAGATGCGTTTAGACAGGGTTACCGCAGTATTAATCAGTGTGGTTTCACTGTTTAGCGTCAAATAGCGCTGCCCGGACACAACGGTATAACGCGCTGCTACACGCGGGACTATGTACAAGGTAGGGGCTAAGTAGCCACGTTGTGCCCAGAGTTTGATGATATAGACCTGACTCTGGTGGCCTGTTGATACTTGACCCCCCTGTCACCCGGCACATCAGTGTATGTAGATGCGTTTAGACAGGGTTACCGCAGTATTAATCAGTGTGGTTTCACTGTTTAGCGTCAAATAGCGCTGCCCGGACACAACGGTATAACGCGCTGCTACACGCGGGACTATGTACAAGGTAGGGGCTGAGTAGCCACGTTGTGCCCAGAGTTTGATGATATAGACCTGACTCTGGTGGCCTGTTGATACTTGACCCCCCTGTCACCCGGCACATCAGTGTATGTAGATGCGTTTAGACAGGGTTACCGCAGTATTAATCAGTGTGGTTTCACTGTTTAGCGTCAAATAGCGCTGCCGGACACAACGGTATAACGCGCTGCTACACGCGGGACTATGTACAAGGTAGGGGCTGAGTAGCCACGTTGTGCCCAGAGTTTGATGATATAGACCTGACTCTGGTGGCCTGTTGATACTTGACCCCCCTGTCACCCGGCACATCAGTGTATGTAGATGCGTTTAGACAGGGTTACCGCAGTATTAATCAGTGTGGTTTCACTGTTTAGCGTCAAATAGCGCTGCCCGAACACAACGGTATAGCGCGCTGCTACACGCGGGACTATGTACAAGGTAGGGGCTGAGTAGCCACGTTGTGCCCAGAGTTTGATGATATAGACCTGACTCTGGTGGCCTGTTGATACTTGACCCCCCTGTCACCCGGCACATCAGTGTATGTAGATGCGTTTAGACAGGGTTACCGCAGTATTAATCAGTGTGGTTTCACTGTTTAGCGTCAAATAGCGCTGCCCGGACACAACGTATAACGCGCTGCTACACGCGGGACTATGTACAAGGTAGGGCCGAGTAGCCACGTTGTTCCAGAGTTTGATGATATAGACCTGACTCTGGTGGCCTGTTGATACTTGACCCCCCTGTCACCCGGCACATCAGTGTATGTAGATGCGTTTAGACAGGGTTACCGCAGTATTAATCAGTGTGGTTTCACTGTTTAGCGTCAAATAGCGCTGCCCGGACACAACGGTATAACGCGCTGCTACACGCGGGACTATGTACAAGGTAGGGCTGAGTAGCCACGTTGTGCCCAGAGTTTGATGATATAGACCTGACTCTGGTGGCCTGTTGATAATGTTGATAATTTGTTAAACACATTTTAATTCAGTTGATATAATTTCAATTTGATGACTTAATTTCGAAATAAAAATATGAAAAAAATAAAACACAATTTTCTGAAAGTGGCCAGAAAATAAATGTTATAAAACGCCTATAAAATGACACTTAAAAATGTTATATACTCGTACCCCTATTATTTTAATATATGCACTGTGATTTATACTCAAAATTGGTAATTTTATAAGAAAAAAGGGAAAATAAAATGAAAATTACAATGAACATACTTTATATTATTGTATCACCAATGAGTGACAGTAATTAACAAGTTATAAAAGTATCGGTGGTGTTTTTTCCCCGTTGTAGCTGGTTGTATTCATATTTGTGTACGAATTATCGTACTTATGTTCACATAATAATTTAACACAACCAAGTAAAACATAGGCAAGAACGGAAATACTATAATCATTAACGCATCGTTATAAGCTCGTAATTAAAGAATTTGCTATTAATCACTCGCAATCAATCATCTCTTGATCAACTGTTATTTTCTTTGTGGTCTCTTCATGGTCGATCATGACTATTCTCATTTTATGATTATTTGTTAAGAACAAGTTAATAAAGGTTTTAAAATTAAATAAATGATACAAGCTTATTTTGTGTTTTGCTAAAATATTTTATCTTGACGAAATGATTGATTGTGTTTTTTTATTGTATTATTTTATTTGTGCATTTAATATTCTTCTCAACAAGTTTTTATTACTAATCCAGAAGATGTAAACGAGTACTTTAAACTTGCAAGTACCCATCACTACGATTTATGTAGCTCAACGAAGCATTATCAAGCGATCTCGAGAAGTATATTAAGTTCATCCTTAAAAAATACTTTACCACATAAATTATAAGTGCATGGAAGAACTAGTTTTGTTATTTTTTACATACAGTTTAAGTACGCCATGTTCATAAATCATTAGCAACATACGCTAGCGCAGTCATCGTGTTCGATCGTACTCATTATGCCAGGGTAATAAATAATACTCTCACAATGTATATTTAATTATGATTCCATACATTTTAGTGTAATTTTATTGCTCATTGTAAAACTGCATTTGTGCAAAATGTAATTACTAAATGTTAATTACATGTAAATGCTTAAAAATTAATGTATTTAAAGTACCCAGCAACGGATATTAGTTATAATTAAATGGTAACCGCAGGCCTACAACGAATTGCGAATAATCGATATAATTCATAAAAGCAAGGAAGTGTATCGTGGTTAGTGGGTAAGCCATTAACGATTTTTAAACCTACTTTACATGATAGCTATAACTTAAGTCTGCCAGCATCTTCCGACAGTTCTGATTAGCACTATTAATCACCTACAACCTACAACTTGAGTCCTCACGAACAGCATGCAACGTACAATGATAATAACTGGTTTTATTGTTTAGCTGGAGGTCACAAGTAAACCACTGGCCGAAACTAAGGGGAAACTAAACGGCATTTGTTGCAAGTATAAACGTGCAGTAATCAGGCGACTCGCTAGAGGGATCTGTCGGCAGCGCCTATCTTAGTTGGGTTAATTGCGAGTAAACATGCTCTAGGATTATATAAATAACTCGTAAACGGTTGGCGAGTGAGCAACGGGTGAGATTGTTTGAAAATGTTAGATCTATGTAAGGCTTGATAAACAAATTAAAACAGAGTTGCAAACTAATAAAGTAAGAAAATTGCAAAAATCTTATAAAAATCCACTTATTCTTAAACGTGCATATTATAATTATATTAAATTTATAAATGTACAATCTTGAGTCTACTTTTTAAATCACCTTTACTTTATCCGTGAAGCAATTAATTTAAAACAACATTTGTACTGCATTATTTTAGATGATAGTTTATAAACTGTACGTTCTTTAATCCCCGAGTTTCAAATGATTTGAATACCTTCAAGTGCCCTGAAAGAAAGACATTGCCTGCCTGCCTAGCTGAATGATCGACTGACTGACTGACTGACTGACTGACTGACTGACTGACTGACTGACTGACTGACTGACTGACTGACTGACTGACTGAACTGACTGACTGACTGACTGACTGACTGACGACTGACTGACTGACTGACTGATGATGACTGACTGACTGACTGACTGACTGACTGACTGACTGACTGACTGACTGAGACTGTGACTGAGTGACTGACTGACTGACTGACTGACCTGCTGACTGATGAGACTGATACTGACTAACTGACTGACTGACTACTGACTAAACTGACTGAATGACTGACTGACTGACTGAATGGCTGACTGACTGACTGACTGACTGACTGACTGACTGACTGACTGACTGACTGAATGACTGACTGACTGACTGCTGACTGACTGACTGGACTGACTGACTGACTGACTGACTGACTGACTGATGACTGAACTGACTGACTGACTGACTGAATGACTGACTGTGACTGACTGATGACAACTGACTGACTGAAATCTGATGACTGACTGATGACTGACGATGACTGACAGTAGTTTCGTGACAAGATGTCCTACGGTAGAAACAGAATGTTTTTTTTATGATTGTTGAGGTCCTAAACTAACAGCTCTATATGAAATTCCTTCAAAGTATCCAGTTTCTATATAATTATCTATTATAATAAGTCAAAAACAGGGTAACATAAAACTAATATGAACCGTCACTACAGCCTGTTTTCCTGCTAATGAGCTTGATTGAACAATGGTTTTGCTAAATTGCCTATGAATGTACTATACTGAAAACCTACATGTGCACTATTGCCCTGAAAACAGTATTTTGTGTTGAAATCGCATGTGCACCCAACTTAATATTTTAACGTTGCTCTCCTTCATTGGGCCTGGACTAACATTGCATTGCCGCAATGTGTACTAGGGTAGCTATGCGACAAGTGGATTCGGTGCCAATTATCGAGTGTTTCTTGCTTTCCACGCGAACATGCGTGCATACAAGTCGATGACTGACAGTGGGCTAATGTTTGTGAACGCAATCTTGAATGTGCGTGCGTTAGTAACAGAACGTACAGCGACACTGCGTTGATTGATTGGACGTGTTTCATATTTGATTGTTGAGGTCGAGGGAAAGTTTGAGCATCCTGTGTCAACTTACTTACCATTCCAATAACTAAAACGCAAATAATTAGACATTTAAATGAGTTTTAACTATTTATTAAACTTAGGACAGAGCAATATTTCGTCCACTTTCAAGCAGTTTTAATTAAAATGTAACAATTTTAAAAAAATCAGACTAACACCTTTCTCAGGTGGGTAATATGGGTGTTACATATTAAGTAATAAAAGTACGTAATAACAGTAAAATGCACAATTATCTGCCTTTCAAAAATGTAAGTTATCATCTGTTACCTGTATAGTACCTTGTATTGTAATCGTTTAACGAAGTATGGCAAGGGCGAACGTGCATGCAAACTACAATGTTATTTATAACAAAACGCAGTTATTGAACATCAATAGTGCAGTTAGGAAAAACGACTTATTGAGATTTAAAGTTGAATTTCTTAATATTTTACGTTATAGTATACAGCCTGCTGAGGGAGATGTCTCATAACCCTCACACCTCTTCACAGAAATATTCATCTCCCCATCCATAACGCTGTGAAAATGAGCAATATCCGGCCCATGAAGATTTCCAAGGGAAACTTGAATTATGTTTTGCCCAACCGAAAATAAATTAAATCAGAAAATGCTTCCTGTATTTTTTTTCCGAGTCGTTCGCATACATACGTCTCGCCAAATATGACGTTCGATTCGAATTAAACTCGGTTGGGAATAATGTAGGTTTTGGTGGAGGCGCCAGGTTTAATTAGCATTGAATTCGAACAAAAAGTTATGGAAGATTCTCGCAGATTTCCAATATAAATCGAAATCGAAATCAACATTATTATGCCTTATTAACGTTGGCCAAAACACAAGACGAAGATAAAAAAAAAAATGTAAAACTGAACCTAAAACAAATCTATCATTTTTGTGAGTAACCGTTAATACTCGCAATTCACATTACTCCCTGTTTGTAATTGTATAACAATCTTTAAAAATAAATAAAAATTCAATCAAAGATAAATAAAAATCTAAAATTGTGATTTGGTGTAGGTGCCGGGTCAAAACTACGAGTACGAATTAGGCCAAATTTGGGAAGATGTTATTATTTTATATATCTTTTAAAACCTCCAATCAAAATACATCGCCGAATGGAGACTATTGATGGCCAGGGTAATACTACCACGTTCAACCTATGACCTACTCCTACATGGTATTTAACTGTGACTATTGTATTCTCGTAAACTGTTTAATTCTGACCCGCTTTTATGAATCAAACTATGATAGTGTGAGGTCGAAGGAGAAAGGTGCGACGATGTGATACCCCAATCAACGAACACGCAATACTTGTAACATTTACACTTTTGTTGAAGGTTTTCAAATGTTTTTACTGGTGCGTAGTAAAGGTGGAAACGCATTTGTTCTTCGGTTTTTCAGAGAAAATACAATAATAGTTATGCTTGGCGTCTCAAGTGTAGTACTTTCGTACTTTCCATATTACGCAGAAAAAAAACATACACATTTCGGTTAATTTTTCACTCTACGATAGATAGTTAAATCTTTCTCGCCCATTTCTGCTTTGGCCACTTTTTTCTAAGAGTTATCAAAGTTCACACATTTTTTTAAAAATTCCAATTTGTAATGTTTTATTTGACCATATGGGAGCAAACTTTTACAAAAACAATTCGAGTACGAAGATGTTACCTTTCTGATTATGTACAAAACATTTATCCGTGATTATTGTTGCTTAACGCATCATTATTGCACTAAGGCTATACGAGACGATGAGTGGTGATAGATGCCGATGAGGACGACTACAGAAATCCCGTGCCTTATGCGGGATTCGAACCCACGTCCTCGTAGAGCCATACGCTTCGGACCAGCACCCTAATCGAATGAGCCACCGCGGACGGCTACATTTCTTTATGAACGATTTAATAAACGTATAGAAAGAAGTAATTCGAAAAGTACGAACGCCCATGTTAGGCTACATTCTGTTGTTTCGTGCTACTTTCATTGTGATAACGCACAACGCACTACCGATAGGATGTCCCGGGTTCGAATCCCGTCGTGACCGGCAACCCTGACAAAAAGGTTTTTCCGATGTTTTTCTCACTAATTATTGCGAATGCAAGTGATGAGTCCTCTTTTACAGTTTTAGTACATCCCTTTACAATTGTCCGATCCGCAACATACCTATATTGCACCTGAAGGGGGACATACATTGTACCCTATAAGGTTTATTTATTTCGGTAAAAATGTAAAAAAATAACGCCCCCTAGAAGCGGCTTTCTAGTTACTTCCCAAAGCACAGACTTAGATCAGCACAAGACCTCGTCGTTGTCGTGTCCCACCCCCCGTCCCGTCGTTAGCGTCGACATATATCGATCAATCGAACAACTCGCCTAATCGCCCACGCGACCAGCAAGTGCATGCCATCCAACAAACAACAATAAATCTCTTTTTGTCCTAGCGGTGTGGTCACTTAATTCCCCGTCCTCGCTGGCTGTAGTGTAGACTAGAGTACCACTTGACCCTTGCGTGACCTCGCGTGGCTGGCTTCTGATTCGCCCGCTGATAACGTGATAAGTGCCGCTGCACGCACTCTGGTGACACGCAGGGGCGATAGCGCACACGGAGAGAGAGAGAGAGAGGGACTTTGTAATTAGGAGGTGGACGCGGGTGTTGTTGACCAGCTGGGCTCGTCCGATTAGAACCCCCTCCCCTCCCCCCTTGGAGCTGACCACGTGACGGACGACCGACAACACTAACTTCACTCTATAAGCATTTCTCACTTTTGAGCCAAAAAGCTGAGTTAAACTTCAAAATCATCCCCTAAATTGTTTACCTCAAAATAGACGTACTAAACATTTAAAACATTTTATTTTGTTAACCGTCCGCGGTGGCACATACGATTGGGGCGCTGGTACAAAGCGTACGGCTCTATGAGTACGTGTGTTCGAATCGTACATTAGGATTTTTTTGTAGTTGTACTTCATCGTCATCTATCACCACTCATCGTTATGAATAGCCTTAGTACATTAATAGTGGCGTTTTAGCAACAAAAATCAGCATCTCTCGATTTAGAAAAAAAATTATCATCATATTTTTTCTGGTCCCCTCTGTTAAAATGAGGAACCAAAAAAATTGTTGCAGTAGTTTATTGTCGATAACAATTTTTTGTCGGCTTTGTCATTATCACCCTTTTGACAAGGTTGAAAGCCACCCTTCTGCATAATTTATTTCTTAAGTATTTTTGTCATCATCAAATCAGTTTAGTGTGTGTTCAAACATAATAATACTTGAATTCAGAAGATAAATAACATGATGTAGGAATCTTAGTAATACAATAAAATGTAAACTGTGGGTCAATTGTCTTTAGAGCCCCTCCTCCCACCCCACCCCCTCTACTCGTAATTGCGCCACTGGACATGTATTTGAACAGAGTGGTGCCGAATTACTAAAGTAGTCCTCACCGCACGCCACTGATATTATTCACCAACACAAGATCAGTTTTCATCCACCGAGTTTGAAATGTATAAACAACGATAAATTCCCCTAAAGGTTATAAGGCCCCGCACCCCTATCTCTGTGTTTCACTGACAAATAGTCGAACTAGGGGTGGAGGAGGGGGGGGGGCTACAGGTCATCGGAGTGCTTTTTATTGCCTGACTATTAGTGAAATTAAATTTGGAAAATCAATTTTTTATCTACGAAGGGCGAATAAATCATACGAAAATCCATGAACTCGGCTCGTGAGGGTTGTGTTTGAATAGCGCGCGTCGGAGTGATGACGTAGTAGGTCACGTGATGAGACCAACACGAAGCGAAGTTCAGAGGTTGACGAGAGAATCGCGCGGTGGGCGAAATTGCTATTTAACACTTTTTTAAACAAAAACAATCCAGTACATGTGCATGCATTTTTATAAATGAATGGAATGCAATGCAGGTAGCAAATGACCAAAGTATTTTAATAGAAAGCTAACCTTGTCCTCGAAAACCACCTGAAATCCTAGAAACTATAGAGAAGTTCTAAAACGGACAAAAGTGCATTTCAACTCGCACGCTTCTATCACTCAGCATATTAGGGGAAGATCTACACTTGGCAGCAACCTACACACATAACACTATCAGGACATAGTGACGTATGCTCACGTTTCCATAACCACGCACATGGCACCACTCTGACGGGTACTTGCGAAGATCCCGGTTCCCTACCTTACAAGTTCCGATAGCACGTTTGTAACACTTCAAACCTACATTCGTTGAGCTTTTTCACGTAAATTCGTTACCGGTTAGAATAAAGCGTAAATCATGTTGTTCCGTTACATTTTCTCAAATTGGCACGTAGCTTTCTCCAAGCGAACAAACCTCAACTGTCAATTCGGTTACTTACTACAATACGTCGGACCTTCCACTCTTGTTTCAAGCTCTATATTGGGCCTGTCTTGGAATATAGAACTAGAAGCTGAATCTTGTCTGACGGTATTCCTGATTGGCAGTGGGGGATTGTTGCAGTAGCAGGGCGGGTGGGTGCCCTGATTGCCCCCTCCCCCCACCCCACCCCTTCCATCCCTTCAAATCAGCTGATTGTGCCTCCCTCGTCACTTGTGCCGCCCGCCGCGCTAAATCGAGTTTTACCCCTGACGGCCGCTCGCAGCGCACCACAGCGGCTCGATCCTCCAACTACCGCCGCGGCATCTACCTTAGCGAGGCAGCCACCAGTCGCGGGCGGAGGAGAGTAAATATCGGCACGCCGCCGAGCGGAGACGCTAACGAAGACGTACAAAGACGACGAGAGTAGCGTCCCATCGAACCGTCCGTAACTAACCGCGTATACTAAGTTCATTTCCAAGGCGGAATGTGTCTTTTACGAGTGGCGTAATCAGAAATATGCAAGAACTCTGTGGGCAAAGGTAAATTGGTTTAGAAAATGGTAGAAAAAGACAAAATATGTTTTTTAATCACGATAAGGAAATAGTACCACAAGGCAGAAGACCCGAACACATATGCTCTCCGTGTAATACACACTTGCCATATAGTTTCTTAGTATAAACTGTACCCACTTCCAAGTTGTCCAATCAATACAAATAAAACAATACATTTATTCATGCCTCGATTGGTCAGACTTTACCAATAGAGGTAGGTGGGTTTCACGCCAAAGACTAACGGGTATTGTCGGTTCAATGCTGCAAGTTCTCCCCAAAATGTTACCAAATCCAAAGGTAAATTATGTGATTTAAGTTAAGGCAAATGAGCGTTGTTCATTCCCTCCCAAATCATCACGCCAGTAGCTACAGCCAGTCTGACAAAAGGCAAGCCTTCATTCGAGTATTGCAATATTTCGATTGAAGTACATAAATAAAGTTATGATCGCTACATTTGTTTGCTAGTGTGTAAATGTGCAAAATATGTGCCTATTTTGTCTACATGTAATAGGTAACCAAAGGCAGTACTACGGCAATAATAATATAATGTGCGAAGCAGTAGCTATTTTAATATGATAGCATATTTTGCATTGAATTTGATCCAGCCCACCTGTTAGACTGTCCAGTGTCCCCCTAGTGTCCCTATATTCCTCATGAATGTGTTACAATTTTCAGACGACTTATGGTCGTATTCAAGAATTTGAGAACATGTAAATAAATTTCCAATATTATTTTTTATGACATAATCTATAAAAATTACCCATACCGAGCTTAGCCATACGGGGTGACTTTTGGAGGCACAAGTTTTCGTGAAATTGCCTAGATATAGGTTGGTTGAGAAGATAAGGGTTTTGTTTTTGTCTTTGTCGCCGGAAGTGTTTAGTACTTTGGGGTGGGGAGACACAAAGATGATATTTTATTTTGACACTGTTGAAATTAGCCGGGGATGTGATCGGAGCACTGCGCGAGGCATTTAAGACAATCTTGGTACCTAATTATGAGTCGAGTTAGTTCATCTTTGGACCCGTCTCCTCTTGGAAAGCATCGTAGTTGCATACTGGTATACCACTATATTCACTTCACTTTTTTATTAAATTGCCAAAAAATCTTATAACAAGGTTATAAAACAAATGTTTTTAAAAACAATCAGACATAGCACGTTCGTTTATTCCGTTTATATTGTTCATATGTTTTGCATCTTTGTATACCTGCATATGTGTGCAAAGCTAGAACCACGCTTTATTCCCACCTACCCCACTCAGGTAAAACATATGACGGCCACCTCGTAAGTCATTACACCAGCCATTTATTGCCAATAAAACAAGAATATAAATCACACGTTAGTTCTCTGAGCCTTCAAGGCTACAGCCAGAGGTCATCAAGACATAGTTGCAACAAGTAATAACAGATAGCGCCCGCGGTCGGACATACTCCGACTGAACGTTATTATTAATAAGCAGCAAACGTATTACGTATGTTACCGGTTGAGAGCAACTGTCGTAAAAATCTACCCCGACTGGGGATCGAACCCCGAACCTCCGGCTCATGGTATTATGTTGAGTAAAATAAATTCAGTCGTTATCGAACGACGGCTGGCCAATTGTTATTGGACAACCAAGGGGTTCGGCGTAAAAATCAGAATAAAGAACTTATTTTACGAAAAATGTAGAGAATTAATTATTAAGAACATTGTTTGAACATGTTGAACATGTTTCAAAATCATGATGGAATGCTTTTAGTGGCAAGAATTTTTTCAATTAAAGAAAAGATAATGGAATAACAAATAAAATAAACAAAATGCACAATATTTTATTTATGAATCCACGTCTCCACAAACACCAATCAAAACAGATTATCTATCCCAAATATTCGTAACAAAATGTGAATGTTACTAATTTACTAAGAACATTTCATTTTACTCAATATTTTCTCGTAATATTAACGATTTAAAAAATTATTTTGCCCTCACCGTCAGAAATACAATTTAGATCACCAAATGTGAATACAAATGAATTGAAATTGGATAATTTTAAAGAGAGCCCACCAACCAACAAAACTGAAATTTCAAACACGTTATAATCCTAGACTTGCTTGGGTCACACTAAATTAAAAACTGGTTAAAATATTCTTAGATTGAAAACATTTTACATGTTGTCCATATAGCTGTACTTGAACAACACATGCAACACTAAACAGGGCTTCACTACAAATCTGTCTTGTATCGACACAAATCACCTATAATCGCACATTACACTAACTCACACTAATCTCCATTATTGCGGCGTTTTACAATAACGTACAAATTACAAGCATTTGATCCAACAAATTATTTAATCCCACAGAATGCAAGTTAATTACTATCAAATAGTTTAACTAAGCCCTTTAATTAATCCCTGTGTTCTAGGCAAGGGTATAAATCCAAATTGCAGGTATGATAATCAAAGCTAGGCATCATGTTTGTTTATAGTGTGAGCATTGGATTTAGTTACAGTGGTGACAATTAGCAATTCAGGGCTTTGCCAGGGCTTTACCGGGACAACAAAGTGAAAATACATCAATCCGGTAGGCAAACTGCAACCAACCACGGTCGGGATATTTCAAATGATTACAAGCACTTTAAAATAGCATTTTGTGTTGAGAAAACGCAACCAAGATCATGTTTTACTAACGGTTCTCCACAAACCAACTAAAAAGTGTTTATTGATTTCAATCTGACATCAAACCCATTTCTTTTACACAAAAAATGCACTTAACTCCCCTATACAGTACTATTTTTGAACGTGCTATTTCTCGAAACGTAATTTCTATACACAATTAATTCTAAGAAGCTCGTTTTTATGGATTCAAATCAAATCGTAAATAGAGCGAAAATAATGTTACGTAAAAACATATAAAGTGCAAAGCTGTAGTTTTCAAAAGGTAACCTGCACAAAATTAATGTGCCTTTCAAATAGCAAGAAATTCAAACATCATCGTATATAATGTTCAATAAGTCTCTGTCAGGAACAAACAGCGTACTTCGCTATTGATAGTGTACAAATAATAATAACAAATCAATTGGATTTAGAATCACTCAATTTCCGAATCATGGTTTGAAGTGTATAGAAAAAAGTGTAAGAAAGCTTATAGAAAACGTTATTCACGTGTCCATTACATATTATGTTCGTTTTCAATGTAAGTTTCATAAATCAATTGTTTGCGGGCTGCCGGAAATGCACCTCAAAATATAATTCTAATGCTGTATGCAATCTCTACGCTCACCCTGTTAGTGCAATACTTTCCTACTTTTTTTTAAAATTACATTCAGGAAAATAAAAAACATTTGGTTCTGTTTCAACCTCCGAAAAGTAACTTATTTCTAGTATCTACATAATATACGAACCCAACAAAGTCATAAACTACTCATTTCTGGTCGATGTTCACATATTTTCGAGTAACCAAATGAGTGGAAAAATACTGTACAAACTTAGACAGCACATTTCTGAGTATGACCATTTATCGTGATCGATGGAATAAAATTACAGTTAGAAAAGTATACGAACGCAAATTTTCGTCTTTTTTCGCGTCGCGTTTCTGTAAAGACCCAATACCAGACAACGAATTAAAACATTTAGAATAAACCGTCAATGTGACTTGGGTCCTAGCTTCGAATCCCGTCGAGACCGGCTATTCTGACTGAAGGTTTTTCCCGAGGTTTTCCTCCGACGATTATGCGAATGCAAGGGATTGAGTCCTCTTAAACAGCCCCGGGACATCCCTTCACATTTGTCTTAAGAGGATGGGATAGTCGCGAAATTAAAACCACGCGAAATTACAGTTTTTCGTGATATCTCGAGAAAGATGCAAAATATCTAAAAAACTGATTCTAGACCGAATTGTGGTTTTGTTCGAACAATATAATGCAAGAAAAAATATTTAAATATAATAATCAGTGCGGTTTGTATGAAAGATATAAATTTAATTAATTAAATTTCTAATAAAAAACTTAATAACCATCACATTACAATATTTTTTCTTGCATTATATTGTTCTAACAAAACCACAATTCGGTCTAGAATTAGATTTTAGATATTTTGCATCGTTCTCGAGATATCACGACAAAACTGTAATTCCGCGTGGTATTAATTTCGCAACTATCTCATCCTCTTAATTCCAATAAACCTAGATACCTTAAGAGGGGCATACATAGCATCCAATAACAGGTTTCCACCAACATTTTTTTGTTTGTGGCTGGAATCAAACCCACAACCCCTGACATCGGCTAACCTCCTTCGCTCCCCTCCGTGTTGACGTTCTACCCTCTTAGACGGCAATGGGAGGGTGTAAACGCGCGCTCTCGCGGCCAATGTAAGTGATAAATGACATTTGTTATTAGTCTCGTAGCAGGTTAGAAGAGACGGGCGAAGAATGCAAATACGCGATATCAAGCGTCCCGTTTATACGTGTCGTATTAGAAGAAACGCGGGGTGAAATGCACGGACATACCGGAAAACTACTCATAATATGAACTCTTTCAAGTTACAATGTTATCAAAACAAAACAATACTATACCTCTTAGGCTCTTATAGTTAGAGGTACGAGAAAATAGCGTTTTGTGAATAGATGGTACAAAGCGCTGTTCTTTTTCACTTAAAAAATTATTTTCAAGTCCTATTTTATTTTATTTTTCATAGTATCTTTCATTTGTTTATTTTTTAGTCAATTGATATTAATTCAATCTTGATGACATAATTCCAAAATAAAAATAAGAAAAAACTTCACACATATGTTTTTGAAGGTGGCCAAAAAATAGATACTGAAAAACGCTATAAAAATAACACGCAATATATACACGTACCTCTACTTATAGTCCTCTCAAAAGACCGTATATTGGCGTTTGAAAGGAAAAAAAATCCATTAAAAATCTCCTCTATGATCGGACTGGAGCTTCGGCCACCTCATAGGAAAATGGCACCTAAGAAGTGTTTGCTATCGTATACAAATAAACAAAACGTTGTCTCGGCGAAAATATTCAACTCAAATTTTCCACCACCAATTTAATATTAGTGTATAGTATATTTAATTCAAACTAATGTATTTGACTAGTTAAATAAATGACTATGGTCTTTCAAGGCTACCAGATAAGCTTGACTATTCTTCATTATAATTAATAACTAAAACGTTAAGTATATAACTTATCCCGGGAAGTGTTTAATTATAAATAGTTTAGAGCTTAGTTACATCCACTTAACTTACAATAAATTATGGTATAATTAACAGGTAAATCATTCACACACATCACGAGTTTATCGCATGTTCCAGTTTGAAAATGGATTATCGCAACTATCACCACCGAGAAAGTATATTATATTTTAATATACGCTGAAAGAAATGGTATTCGAATTAGGATTTTGAGTTAAAGAGTATGCAAAGTTTTACCATATATTTGATTTACAAGTGACATGCACACGTAAAACAGATTACATAATATTATTTCTCAATTTCATTGAATCGGAAATCACGCCCGTAGATGTAATTGGTTTTATGGAATTCAGCCCAGAAATTATAACTCCATCTCAGCGGGGTATCGAACCCCGGTCTCCCAATTGCCGGTCGGGTGCTTTATCCCTTAGTTACCAAGACAGTTAACTTCATCACAATATCTGGATTGTTACTTCAAAACTAAAATTTTAACTTAGCTGTGTGCTTTGTTAGAAAATGGGATGTTTTATTATTCATTTTTCTATTCAATTTAAAAGGGAAGCTTGGCAGATAGGGCAGTATGCACCAAACATAAAGTTTCTGCAAGCATCTAGAATGTAAATTGTAATAGTTAACAAACCTAATCAAATGTAATTGAATAAAATACTATCAAGTTATGCAATCATAACAACAGAGCAGAGAATAGGTCTTTTGAACGGAACAAATGAATGAATACAATATAATCTCTCGATTTGGATGGTCGGGAAACACTCCCGTAGGTGGAATTGATAATATTTAATACAATTCAAAAAAGAAAAAGAAAAACTGTCGATATGGAATTTTTTTAATTTCTAAGTTGTATTGGTAATATTTAAGACAATTCAGCAATTAAAAAAGAAAAAGAACTTTTATGAATTTTTAATTTTATTTTTATTTAACATTCAGAATTAAAAAAGCGAAACATCGTGGACTTTTTTAATTTCTAAATGGTATTAAATATTAAGTACTTCCTAAGTTAGGCTGTAGTTCCGTGTACTGGCAGCTCTGGAGTATATACCAGTACCACCGAGGCAGGCAAATGGTGGCGTGATCGACACAGGCCAAAGGTTCCAAGACTTTGCCTCCACCAAAGTGTACGAAGATCATGCCCGGGTACGGGAAGGTGGATGGTAGATGGAAGTAACAAGTAATGCAGTTCTTACCTGATGTAGTCTGTTTTACAGAGGATCATATTCGCCTTGGTGAAGCACGATCCGCCGATATCCGCCAGCATCGCGCCACAACACGAACACTTGAGGCAACCATTGTGCCAGTACCGGTCCAGTGCATGGAGGAGAAACCTCTCCACAATCTTCCCCCCGCACCCCGCGCACACCTTCACCGTCGGGCAGTTGTTATTCGTGTTGTTATTGTTGTTGTTATTGTTGTTATTGTTGAGGTGGTGGTGCGGATGGTGTTGGCTGTGCTGGTAGGGGTGTCCGGTGGGGTAGGGCTGGTGCGGCCCCCCCATCGCATGGCCGTTGGACATGGGGTGAGGGGGGCCCGCCTGGGGGTGCGTGTGGTAGCCACTGTTGTCCGGGGGCGGGGAGTGGGGGGAGGTCAACTCCGTGTAGGGGTGGTAGTGGGGGTTCATACTGGTCACCGTGCTAGCGGCCAGCTTGACGAGGTGCCCGGGACGGTCACAATTCACCTGAAACAATGGGAGAACACAGAAGTAAGTTTAAAGTTTTAGGAGAATTGGGTGCCATGATCAGATATCGAAACTATAGGTATCCGTTCCAATTTAATAAGGGTTTACTACCCAGGCGAGTATACATATTCAAAACTCGAACCAACACGTTGGGCAGAACAGAGTACCTATGTTTTTTGGGAATAAATACAATGACCTGTATTAGACCTATGAATAAGAAACTAAGTTAACACAAAATAACACATTAAAATATCAATGATAATTTCCAGCACTCAAGACAAATTGTTACAAATATTTAGAGAAAAAAATATTGATAGAGGATAATAAAATAAATCAAATTTCGTTTTAATTCTGATTTTGTTTTATCTTAGAATTGATTTTTAGTAAAGAAAGGGTTATAAGGAGACACTTTTTAATTTTTAATTTTTTTTTACATGCGTACATATACATTCATTATCATGTCAGATGAATTGAATTGGTATGTGGTATCAAAGGAATATTAATTTGTTCAGACTTGTAAGGGAATATGAGGTGAAAATATAGCAATGAGGCGGTTAACGAATTTATTTGTATATTTAATACAATCCAGAAATTAAAAAAAATCCATCCCGATTATTTAAGTTGCAATGTAGCCTATTATAGTATTAACTTTGAAATAGAAACCGAATGAAGATTCATTTCATTCCCCGGCTGTTGCAACCATCAAAAAAAATATATTTTGAAACTAGCATGGGTACGTACCCAATAAAGGGTGCGAAGCTACGAGAAAAACAACTTCAAATTTCCAGAATATTTTTGGTGGAGGTGCCGGGTCGTTATCAAAATTGTCCCTTCCGATTGTTTGGGCCGATAGCTCCACCCCCTTACCCTTGGGGTCACCAAAAACGTCCATTACCATCGTAATTGAAGGGTTATGTAAATAGAAAACGCATGATACTGAATCGTGAAACGTGACACACAAGGAAAGACAGAATTAAGGACAAACACAAAAGTGATGCATACAGGAAAACTTCGCTCCCTAATATTAAACCAAAAACAAATCAAACATTGAACAATGTACAAGTAAGAAATTCCAAGATTTCATGTTTTCATGTTGGTCTGTGGGGGTAGTGGTTTTACAGTCGGGTTGGGTTCGGGTACTAAACTGCTTCGGGTTCTCGGTTCGGGTCGAGTCGAGTAGGGGAAAGATGGACGTTGTAAAACTGCAAAAGATGTATATTGAATATTACTTGCAAAGAATCTTACATGATTATTTTCTACTAATTCTTTTCTAATGTCTGTATTTTTATTGAATGTTATTTTTATAAACTATAAATAAAAAAATGGCTGGACCGGCACCTCCACCAACCCTCAAAAATACATATTTATAGTATCGGAAGATTGGGTACCTGCCGACAAATATCCCATCCAGACAGAAATTTCGGGTACTCGCACACCTCTATTAAATGAACACAGTACACGAGCAGTTGTGTTGTAGTTAGTCGAGGAAACTAGACAAGTCCTAACTTGGACTCACTTATAGTGAAGACAGCCACCAACATGCAACAATATCCAACCTTCCTTGGGAGAAACAGTCTTGCTCTATGCAGAATAGTTGTCTTACCTCAAGCAGACGTAATTAATAGTGACGTAAATTTAATTAAATGCTATTACGCAAACTGGTGGCGCTCTCTGCAGACTTTCCACTAGCTGTTGTCCGGACATGGGGTGTTTTCCTCACACTTATCAGTTAACCCTCTTGGAAGTTGAGCTTATTTTTTTGTGCGGATACATACTGTTCGTGATACCACGACAAAAACGTAGATATTATTATATTTGATCAAATGACCACAAGTTACAATTTCAATCAGTTATTTGTTTGTCAATCGATTTTCGATTTTTCTATAATAAACATAAATAATGTCACCACACGTAGCATTTTAATACATATTTATTTATTTAAACGTCTATCTGATTCAGTTATACAAACTCATTTACAAAGGAGGACAACTGAATAGTACTAATCGCAAAAAGCAAACAAAATAATGACAAGTTAGTAAGATAAGTATTTTGATAATATGCGATTTTGCATCTCCTTTTTTTATTTATCAACAGTTTTAGAAGGTTACATTGTCCATGAAGATGGATGGCTGGGTTAATAACTTAGAGATTTACAAACTTTCTCACATTTATGATTAAAATATGGGTCCTGTCGGGATAAAATTATAGTTTCAGGGGTGAGAAAAAAAGTGGGATGACTGTTAAAGTAGAAACAGATGTATTAAGTTTGTATCAAATTCACCCAAATATTAGCAATAAAAATGTAATTTTCGAAGCAAATATTTTTAGAATTTTTAAAACATGAAAATATTTTCAACCAAATAATGATATTAGAACACCATTTTGAAATATCAAACTTTTTGATGAAAACTGCTGTCTATAACAGTTTGTACAAAGCTATCAACATGAATGAGGTATTGGCGTTTGAGTCCCAATTATTATTGGCCTCTTCCCCCCCCCCCCACTCGTCGCTTCTACTAGAATAACCCCCACCACACCGCTATCGTTTCAGCGCACACGTATTCTACCAGTCTGGTTTATGTTTTTCTAAATCTTGAGTCGATTATTTCGTTTGTAATTAGCCTGGACTATCTCCACGCAAGGTTTCACAACACCTGCCGGCTAATCTATCTACCCTCACCCCTGGCTCTAGAGATGTAGGGGGGGGGGGGGTGATTGGTGGGAGAGGGGGCCAGGAGACTATGCAGGCCAAACTTTGTAGGTCCCCGTAAGTCTGTGCTGTACCTAAAGTCTATCCATCCTTGAGGTACAAAGTGACCATCGGCGGACGAGACGGGATCGGTCGTCCGTCATTGTCTGCATTTTTCACTTTCCACCTTTTTTGGCGTGACCGAACTTGGGAGCGAACATGGGTTTGTTTCAACCTGCCTTCGCCCATTTCAAATCTATTGTGATGAAAATAATTTATTCAGCAAAATATTTTTTTATAATTGCAAATATTTCATACGTGGTTCAAATGTGTAGCTTGAGTTATGAAATGTGTTTTTTTCCCTAGTGTCTACGATCAAAACTGACTGAAATACATAAATATTATTATATTATTATATAATATTATCAAAATATGTTATAGAAGCATTATCCGAAACTCAGTCAGTTTTTATCGTAGAATTTCGTCCAAAAAAATGAAATTCAAGACGCACGCTTAATATTTCAACAACGTTATTAGATATTTGCAATTAAACAAAAAAATCAATAAATAAATTAATACAGCAGGTAGAAAACCCTCAGCTTCTAGGATGGTCTATTTTACGACTTCACGCGACAACCCTTAGCAGCTGCCTCATACCCATACCCGACGCGTCCGTCGATGGTCACTTTGTACTTCATGGATAGATAGACTTTAGTACTACTACTCCCTATAAGTGTTTACAAAATT
This sequence comes from Sweltsa coloradensis, assembly GCA_024449915.1. Taxonomy (NCBI): domain Eukaryota; kingdom Metazoa; phylum Arthropoda; class Insecta; order Plecoptera; family Chloroperlidae; genus Sweltsa; species Sweltsa coloradensis. The sequence goes on along the minus strand of JAMZAV010000157.1, from coordinate 390,280 downwards.
ATTTGAAATGAGTGTTGAATAACTATAATTATTGCTATAAAGATACATTGATTGCATTGTTATTTTTATTGATGTAGGATTAAAAAAATATTTCTACTAACTTAATCCAACATTTTCGTCAATTTACCAATATCTGTTCATATATTTTACAAACATATATTATACTCTTATAAACAAACATAATATCGTATGGACATTTTCATATTTCATCATAACATGTTTGTATCTATATGCCTACCATATTAATATATCATTAATCTAACTAATATTTAACCAAAGTTGTACTGAAAAATATGTAGTTACCACAAAATGTGAAAAAAATAAAAAATTGCCAGGCCTTTGTTAAAGTTTAAAAAAAATGTATAATAAATAATTAGCGTTTCTCAATGGCATACGATAGTTCATGCGTAGGTAAGTCCCTCAAAGATAATAATTATAGCTATTTGGTATATTTCTTTAAATGATTAAAACCCGACACCGCCAAGGTTAAGGTTACAGGTCTCTATTCCGCGCTTCCCATGTCAACAAGGGTAATCGTGACGCCCCCCCCCCCTACCCGCCCGGCCCCATGAATCGGGAGAGGGAGTTTCTTTCCACCCAGCAAGACCGTCTCTCTCGCTAGCTCGGCCGGTCGGTCGGTCTTCGGCTCTTTCATTAAATTGTTTTGCCTCGGTTACGGTGCTCAACCGATAATTACAACTTCAACCTCAAGATCCCACAAAAACAAGAGATAATAAGCCAATTATTTTTAAAGCACACTTGCAGCATTAGACGATTTTCCTTGAAGCAAACTCGAATGCCTTTTGTTGGCCACTTGTACGGTCTGCAGTTGACAGCGATAACCACATTTATAATATCATGACTTGCTTCTCACGATAAGTACACTTAAACATTGTGCACTATAATTATAATAATTAAAATTTAAAAATTTTATTCTAGTATATCCTCAACGGGAAATTCAAATGTTTTTTTGGTTTGAAACCCAAAACAATTTGTTTATTGTACTTTACAAGATTACAACCATCCTTATAATGTTGTAATTATTAAAATAATTTACACATATGTGCCCCAAACGAGGATCGAAACCTAGACCTCTGGTTCGATGTATAGTGACACTATCATTAATTCTGCATTGTCCGCGGGTGGAATCGTGTCCAGCTCGATTTATCGGTGTTGGTCTCTTGTTGGTTATGCATTGTTGGCTCGTCGATGGTGTCGGCGCCTACAGGGTTGGCTTGGTTGGCTTTAAATTACTGTCCCCCACTGAAAATCAGTTATGTGTCTGAGTGGGTATAGACTTTTAAATTCGAATTTGTTTATTTTATTGAGCTCCGGACAAACTTTCACTAAACATTGTTTTGTTTTTAAAAAAAAAATATTCGCCACCCATTCAAAACTGCCATGATAAATAAAATATAATATATTCATGTAGGCCTACTTAACGTCTATTTATAATTTAAAATACATTCACAGAGGAAATTAATAAAAAATAATACAATTCATTATTAGTTTTACGCCGTGGTGAACCATTTTTTTCGACATAAGAGATAATTTAAAAATATATGTTGTTTACTAGCAGGAATAAAAGCAAAGCAACAAAAAAAGCTAAGTTTTGTAAAAATAAATGAACAGAAAAAAGTGAATCCACGATGGTTGTGTGTGGGCGCGTGATATCATGTCTTACACACAATCAACCTTCTACATATAGTTCTCGGTCCCGTGTATCCTGGCCGGCCTCTACCCATCGACCCAACACGTATCATCCAGTATCTCGAGGTAAAAACACTTGATGATCCCGGGAATATCATCAACTCACAATAGTAATTTGTGAAAAGTAATTAACCGTAATCTTCACGAGCAGGTGAGTTATCTATTTCCCACGCTCGTTAGCGTATTAATTATATAGGACCACTTAATTTCACAATTTGCTTTAATTAGAAATATCGTGAACTTTTCGCAATATACACTAAGTGGTTTTCATTGTATTTTCATTTCATCATTGAGTGTTTTTGTTTTCAATTGGATCCAATATAGAAATCCAATTAACTGCACTTTACTTTCAAGTACATTACAAACCAGTGAATTTTTATCAGGATCACTACCTAAAGCCATTAATTAACAGATTGATGTGAAACTTTGCAAAGATGTTACGGTCATGTATATTAAGTGTTCAAAAGTCACATCAAAAAACAGTACCAAAAATATTTTTTAAATGTTTAATTGATTTTTAAGGATTTTTGATTTTGTCAAATCATCAAAATTGCTAAATTAAGGTTATTTTTCTGACTAATCTACAATAGGTTTTAGCAATCGAGAAAATATTATAATGTCCATGCTTGATGACCACCCAAAATTGCATGTCTGGATGCACGGGCAAGCTAAAAAAATCTCAAGTGAAACCAATAAACTGCATCTGATTGAATACAAACCCAATTAACTGCATCTCATAGTGAGCGTATTCGCATCATTATGGTTTGGGTCGTGGTTTGACAAAGGAATTTATATGTTAGATAATTGATCATTATTTTATGTTTTACGTAACATTTCGAATATTTCATTATAGGCCCTACCCCTACAGATTTTAAGGGAATGACAAAATACCTTAGGCATATTAACCCAGGCTTTGTGTTACCAATTTACTAATGAATGACTAAATACAACTGAAAGTTCAATGAAATGAGACGAAATATGGAAAATATTCAAGACAAAATCAGCAACAAAATTAAAACACAAAATTACGAACCACAACAATTAAGAGCAATAGTACGGTACTAATTATTAATATATTCAATTAACACAAGATTATGAAAAGCTTTTGTATGACAATGGGTTTTTAAATTTGAACGTTGCTTTTTGCGTACCTACTTTGTATGACGTACTTTACTAGAAGTCAGTAAATTGATTCAATTTTCTTAAAAATTGGTTTGTGTCGTTATGAATTCTAATGCATTAGCCATTTCTTAGCTAGTCCAGACTGCAATATTTGTGCAGCAGTTTTGAACACTGGGACAATACCTACCTCATGAAATGTCTGCAGCACCAAACAATACCATTGCTGTACATTACGAAAAAAGAATATAGTAATGTAGTAATATAGTAGTAAATAGTTCTCATTATCTCAGCTTTTACAAATGAATATCCAAGCGTTACGTGTATTGTGTTACGGGCCAGAATATTCTTTATAGTAGGATACATTCTCACTTATTTTTATCTACAATTTTAACAATGTCAACTTCCGACGTTTTCAGTTCCGAATAAAATATAACTTATTTTCATATACTGTTGTTTCGATGTATAAATATTTTCGAAATTACTGCAATCTTAAAAAGAAAATATTTTAAGAATTTTTAAAGGAAACATTGAACAAAGATTTTATTTTTATTTTGAGTCCAAGTAAGTATGAGTAAACTTGCGATATTTTAAGGTTGAGCCCTGTTAGGCGTCGATAGCGTCTTTACCTGCACACGTATGGGTACAAACCCCTACGCAAAGATCACAGCTTGATATAAGAGTGGTATATGGCGATGGTTATCAAAATATAAGCAAGAGTCAAGATTTACATCAACCATAAAAAGTAGGCCTACCTTGCGTCGTAGCCTGACTAATCCATAGGTCATTTCGATATCATAGCTTGACCTGAGTTAACCTCAATGGGATTAATTTCATTACTAAATAACATGAAATACAGATTGCAGGTAATTATAAGAGAATGGATTATGATAAGTAAATCAATCTAAGTATTTTATTTTCTAACTTGAGCTTCAACGTTAATTCGTTTTCTATGTTGACATAAATGACAGCATCGCTGCTACCTGTGCTGAGAATATTAGGGTTTATTACAAATATATTCAACTCAAACACTGAACGTCAAAGCTCAATTATTAATAAGTCTAAGTCTGGCCACAAAAAGGGTAATACAATATAAAATTATTGTCATCAAAATGTAAAAATTGAACCCAAATAAATATTCAATATAATATGATTATTTGAAAAAAAAGATTCAACGTGTATTAATTATGTATTATTATGTTTTATCTTCATTGATGTTAGACGAGGATATATAAATGAAAAATTCAAGGGAGGACCAAACAACATTTTCTTAGAACATCTCAAAAGAACAACCAACTTAGGACGAACCAGATAGGGGAGAGGTAGGATCCTTGAGGAACACCTATTGGCTTTTATTAAAATGTGTGAGATAAAGATCAGTTATCTTGTCGAAACCTCGTGATCGTGGTGTACAATTATAGAAGAAAGAAACACACTCTTCTGTTCTTTAAAATTGTAAAAAGAAACTAAAAAACATCGCGACGATCTTCTAAGAAATCACTTGAATCATCTATTTAGTGTAACACAGAGAAGCCAGGGATCCACCAACCACAATGTATAATCTCAGATATGCCCTGAAGGGAACCTTGGTAGCGGATACTCTCGGACATAATATTTACTATTTTTATAACTTTCTAAAAGGCTATGCATCTTTCAACACGATAGACATTTTAACAAAATCTCGATTTTGACAATCAATACTTAGCTTGAAATTTGAATTTTTACTCATTGTTACCCTGTACTTAGTCGAATTATTGGTCACTTAATTATATCCTTGGAGTTCTATGCACGGGACGGCATAATGATTGTTAGCTGTTATGTTGCCATGCATGGCATGAGGGACTATTATTTTATTATTTATTTACTAATTTGCATTCTTATTAAAACATTTGTGCGAGTGGAACAAAAAAGAGCATCTGTAAGTAAATATCTGACTGTCACCCTGGTAATGATTGATTGATTGTTGATGATTTGATTGATTGTTGATTGATTGATTATGATTTGATTGGATATGCTTAATTCTCATATTTATGCAATTGGCTAATCGAACGATGAGTGGTGATAGATGAGGATGAAGTATCAAAGAAAAGGTACCGGCCAGAGCCTACTGAAACAAGTAAATTATGTTAATTAATATAAAACCACAAGAATCAACATTTAAATTAAGTGTAAACAGGTTTTTCGTTATGACGAATGAAAAGCAAAAAACGTACATTTTCCTAACTGTAGGAGCCACATTGCAACCAACGTCGCATTATTTGAGCGGAGTCAAAAAAATGCCTAGGGCGCATCTTCTTCACTTGCACAACGCAGACAGATGGAACAGAGTCCAGGATAAAACGTGCAGCGCGGCATCATTTTCCTTGAATCTAATTAACTTGTTAAAAACTCTTGATGCGGTTGATACAACGTCAATAGAACAGATACCCCGCACAGATGGGCTAGGGGGAAGGGGGGGATATAACTTACTGCAACATTTTAACATAATTTTGTAACTAAGAACAGAACGATATACTCGAGTTGAATGGCGAGTGCGTGTGCCATTGTTGGAGAGAAAAGTAATAATCCATCCAAAGTAGTGTTCTCGGTTCTCGTAAGAGAAGTTTGTCGTTTAGTATGTATACGTGACGTCGCGATGTGTGGTGTTTGTTGCATCGAGACAGAGACATCTCAGCAACCCACTCATGAGCACACTAGAAATAAATAACTTGTAGACCATGTTCAAATGTTTAAGTAGCGCCGTACTAAGAACGAACTACGAAGGAACTCAATAAACATAAAATGTTGTGTACCCAAGTTACATTAACTAAAGTCGAGGTAGGGATTACAATAAGGAATTTCGAATATTCGTTTTGATAAATATTAGTTTGGGGTTGGACAATGGGAACATTTAAGATATTTTGTAAACTCAGTGCCATATTTTTTCCTAAATTTTATGTTTAAATATTGACGTGTCTTTACAATACGAACAAAACTCTACGGATCCTCAACCAATTTTGACGAACAAATTTATACGAACTTATACGATAATCTAATATGGTGCCAACATTGCTATTTGTTTCATGTTGGCATATGCCTTCATCAATGATGTCGAAAACACACGTCTATGCAAATTGTCATATCTGCCCCCTATCGCATCGAATAATCATACAGCCTAGCTTTGTTATCAATAGAATTAACTCCAGTTCAGTATTCGATTCAATGATTTTACTATCCACACATGTACCTATACGAGTGTACTAGAATAAGAATACGTTTTTATGGAAATCAGTCCAGAAATCTATCCCAGTGGGGTTTCATAAAATCTGCAATTATATACCTACGGGAGTGTTTCCCGATTAATGAAAATGAGAAATAAACCCTCGCTTATATACATGTGTTAGGTAATGTCATTATAAATCGCGTTTAGATAGTTAGTTCAAAAGCAGCAGAACCGTTGCAGTACTGTTCCAATCTATTCAGATCTGCAATGCACCAACAATCCAGATGTTAAGAAGTTAACCGTCTTTGGTAGCTTAGGGGTAAAGCACCGACCGGCAATTGGGAGACCGGCGTTCGTTACCCCGCTGAAGTGAATTTTTTAAATTTCTGGATTAATTTCCATAAAATCAATTACACTTCGTGAGTTTTTCCCGATTAATGAAATCGAGAAAAGAATATGTTTAACGTATATAATCAAAACCTATGAATATTGTTCTTTAGTACTTCTGTCCCAGCAGTTTAAAACGGGTATCACGGCCAAGTGTGATTCAAATTTAAGCTAAGCCATCCATGAATGTTTATAAATTTTATTTTACACCAACGTGTACATATGTTGCTCTACTTGAAAGGAGCATGGAGTATAACCGCTCGTTCTAATTACTAGTTTTCTTCTCTGGGTCCACCATGCAGACGCAGCCCCTGTTAGAGACGACGCCCGCACATGCGCAGTAGTGTTGTGGCTCCTCTGCTCCCTTATTAGAGGCATTATTTACCCCGGGTTATTGGAAACTGGAATTATTGAGGAATCTTCGGTCGGGGGAGGCCTAATAACCACGCGCTACGGAGGTACGGCCGTTCCACGCACCCGGCGCTAGACAAATAGCTCCGGATTATAAGCTACAACATTCACTCACTCAGTCATTCGATTAATTCCACTTTTTTGTGACTTTCCGAACATCCATATTACTTTACCTTTTTAATAAACTACGTTCGATGTTTTTGGCTTAAAAATTGTTCGATCTTCCTCACATTTCACCCTATACTCAAGATACAGAATTAGAATATTATGTTTATGTTTTTAAACTAAGTATTATTATTTCGTTCATTCATTCCATATTACTTTTCATTTTTAAAGTATGTTCGATGTTTTTGGCTTTAGAATTGTACAATCTTATACCCACACTACTCAAGATGCACATTTAGCAAATAGATTTGTTTACAAATTCATTATTTGATGTTTATAATATTCTTTAAAGGACAAAATAAGTAAAATTGATTTGTAGAACTGGAAATAAATGTTAGAAAACTTCAAAGCTAAACCAAATCCTTTTGAAAATACTCTATTACAGTATTTGGGTTAACTATAAATCGAGAGGTTATCTCATCAGGATAATATAATTTCTTACATTAGTAATCTTAACTGAATTTCTCGATTTGTTTAGTCGGGAAACACTCCCGTAGGTGTAATTGTTTTTATTTACTACAATTCAGAAATTTAAAAAAGGTTAAGACGCTCACCTGGAATGAGGGAGATCCGTGGTTCGATTCCCGGTTGGGGCGGACTTTTTTAATTTCTGAATTGTAGTAAATAGTAACTGAACTTGTTAAAAAAAACAGTTAAAATGTTAATATATGAATTTAGTCACACCCTAGTCATCTGAAATGGCTAGTGGGACAGTTTTTCTACCAAAGTACTTATTATTAATATAAATATTAATTTACAAATTATGAAAAAGATAATCCTAAAATACAAGGATTGCTATTTTCTTTATTTCTCAGTTTTAACACAGATAACGTTTTGATCTACCAAGACAAAGTTATTGTTTTACTTCTGTCTACACTCACATCATTCATTCATATTTAAGTATTTACAAAATTAAAGAAATCTCCGAAATGATTGTGCATAATATTTCTTTTGTCAATAAAATGACATAACCTTTCCCAACGAATTCCTGCAAAGAACAAGGCATTCACTCCGCTTATTGCATTCGAATCGAATGTCCAAATTACGTGGACGGCTAGACGACTTTCCTCAAAGGTACAGAAGTCAAGTCGACTTGTGTGCATACTGATCCGCAAGACTTTGTCCAATAAGTTGCAACGATCCAATATGTTTCATCCAGTCACATGGAAGAAAATCATTCACTTCCATCTATTGTCATAGAAATTGTTCTCATACATGTCCTATATTTTCTGTCCAATATGTAAAAGCACTTATTCAGTCTCAGGCTAAAGAGGTCTGCTGCAATATGATGCATATATGAATCAATATTGCTACTCAATCCATGCGTTGTAAGGTAAGTGCATGAGAAGTTATTGGCCTATGGGAAAAGCACTATCTTCTCTCGAGGAACATTTCACAATCCAGAACAAATTAATGGTTCTTATCCAGTGAAACACGAAGTCAACTTAACTTGCAATAAGTGTGTACTGGATTAATAACAAATTATTGACATCGATGATAATAATTCCACGTTTGAACACGATTTTGCAATTTAAAAAATATTATTTAAAACCAACAGAATAATATGTTTTAATGTTTTATTGCCAATCCGAAATATGTGCATGTCATATTTATAATGCAAACGTCAAAGCTACCAAGAAAGAAGCGAAAACTATAAAACCAAGCAAATTATAAAATTAAGCATTTGCTCTATGGTACACCCCCGACCCCCCAAACTTCATACATTTCTCCTCCAATGCAGGCCAGCCAACACATTACATACCCCTCTCATCTTCTACCCCCCTGATATAAATAACAACGACTGCGACTGTGACTCCAGCAATTAGCCTGCTATTTGTAAATCCTCGTGTAATAACCTTATTATAAAGCGTCGCCTCTCCTTACGGCGCCTCTTAACGGGCGCGTCGCGACGGATGCCAGTTATGGCGGCCATTGTTGCACCACACAAACTTCGGAACAAAAACAATCCACATAATGAGTAATTAGAAGTGTTGTAAGCGCATATAACACGTCTCGTGGAATATGCAGATAGGCGAGCTGGGAAACCAAAACGATTTGTTTTATTAAACCAGAGTTAACACTTTCGAAGTCTGTGCCTTTTGAACAATAGAAGTGTCAAAACAACCTAGTACTTGCGCAGTAGTTCCAACATAGTCGCTAAGAGGGTCACATTGTATAGACGATCAATTTTGTGTTACCATTGTCGAAACTAATTTGTTATTATATTTCAGATATCACTATCAAACAGTACTGTCAACATGTAACAAGTCAATCAAACGGTCAATTTTTAGAATTACGAAAATAATATATACTAATTATGTACAAATACGGTATTTATTTATGTTGGTATTTATATATTTTTTAAATTTTAATAATACAAGCATAAATAGGGAGCGTAGCTACTTAATCGAAATATTGCCGAAGAACCCCCTTCGGCTGATTTTATACCTTTGGTGGAGGCGCCGGGTCAAACAATTGTTGACATTTTGAATGAGACTAGCTCTGTCCCTTTACGCTCAGGGTCACCAAAAACATTTTGTTTTCTCTTTGTTGAAGCGCATTGTCAACAAAAGAACATGTCAATAGGAGAGGAGGTCCTGTTCAATTTTTATCGTACACACAGAAGGATAGACAGACAAACAGATGGACAGAAAAAAATGATCCATATCAAACTGCCTTGCAATAAGGTTGTTAAATTAATAAAACAAAACTGATAATATTGTGAACAAAAAGAGGCAGCCCAAAATATTCAATTAACTTACTTTATATTTAATACAGTATTATTAATTAATATCGAGCCCTATTTCCAACTAAGTCGGGTAGGGGGTGGGAGGTTCCCACCACATTCTTGGCTCCTCGGGCTTATCGAAGTCGGCTAGCCATGCCTGACGCTTCTCCCACAAAATCTATTTCTTCCTCTGCATCATCTACTTCACTTTCTTCCTCTTCACTGTTTTCTTCCTCAAGGACCTCCACCAGTTTTTGCCATACTTTTCGTTCTTCCCAACATCTTTCCTGGTTAATCCTTTCCCAAGCTGCATTTCTCCTTTACAAATCCATTGCTATAACTTCTTCCCATCTCAGTCTGAGCCTCCCTCTTTTTCTCAGTTTGTTTTCCATAGAAATAATAACAAATTATAACAATTGGAGACACAAAAATTTATACGAGGAAATTGTAAACGTATTTTACACATGTATATACAGTAGGTATATTATGGAATTCCAAAATGTGCTTTGCAATTGAAGGAAATGAGAAAAGAATCAAAGTAAAAAAAAAGAAAACAAATCATGAAGAAGGCAGGAAATATGAAAAGGTTTAGGAGAGGACTAAAGAAAAAAATATTAGTAAGATAACATGTTATTATGTTTGTAGGCAATAGGCACGTGTTTATACTAAGCGAATCGCAAACTTGTTTTCGCCATCTTGTTCCATGCAACATGGCGCCGACGTGACTAAAACCATCGACTAAAACAGTGTGACGTCGGCAATGGATTCTAAAGCTCACAACGTTGTGACGTCGGCAATGGATTCTAAAGCTCACAACGTTGTGACGTCGGCAATGGATTCTTTAGCTCACTACGTTGTGACGTCGGCAATGGATTCTAAAGCTCACAACGTTGTGACGTCGGCAATGGATTCTAAAGCTCACAACGTTGTGACGTCGGCAATGGATTCTAAAGCTCACAGCGTTGTGACGTCGGCAATGGATTCTAAAGCTCACAGCGTTGTGACGTCGGCAATGGATTCTAAAGCTCACAACGTTGTGACGTCGGCAATGGATGCTAAAGCTCACAGCTAGGTTGACAGACGATCCATCAGCGTGTTCGTGCTACTAGAAGACAGAGCTGAGTAGCCGGAATCAAGACATGCAAATTAAAGACAGTGACAACACTTCTTCTCAAGTGGGGGCGTAGTTTAGTTTATAACGGATTCATCTTTATTGTGTAGAATGTAATAAAGAGATTTAGCGCGTTCTCATAAATTATATAGTCGAGAGGAGTTTTCTTGGATTTGACGAGTCATTGGAAGAAACATTTCTAAATGTTGGGGCTTTACGGTATTAGCATTGGGAACTATAGTTCATATTTGATGGAAACACAAATTCAAACAACGACGACAACGGTGTTTTCTATTTAAAATACCGGTCGCTGATTGGCTGTTGTTGGCTCATTAATTGACTTTACTAGGAAAACGCTTAAGTCCCGCCGCGTTGATGGATGAGCGTAATTTTTTTTTAAACGAAAAAAGCGTAAAATTGCGATTTTTTTAATAGATTATTTTTCGATTACGCTCAAATTTCACACGAATATAATATTTATTCATAAAATTAAAGTTCTGTGAAGAAATCATTACAATCGGATAAAGCATGTAGATTTTATTCGTCGAAGAATTGTTAAAAATTTAAAAAAATCGTAAAATTGCGATTTTCATAAGAAATAATTTTTCGATTGCGCTCAAATTTCACACGAATATATTAATTCATAAAATTAAGGTTCTGTGAAAAAACCATTACAATCGGATAAAGCATGTAGATGTTATAAGTCGAAGAATTTTTTTAAAAATCGAAAAAAATCGTAAAATTGCGATTTTCACGAGAAATAATTTTTCGATCGATTTTTCCCCCCGTGCAGTTCTTCGTTCAAAGATTTCATAGACCTCCATAAAATTTCATCGCAATTGGAGTATTGGTTTAGCCGGAATCGGGGTTCACAGACACACAAAATTACAAAAAAAAAAAAAAAAAGAAAGAAAGAAAGAAAGAAAGAAAGAAAGAAAGAAAGAAAGAAAGAAAGAAAGAAAGAAAGAAAGAAAGAAAGAAAAAGAAAGAAAGAAAAAAACATTCCGGATTTTTTTCTCCAGTGTAGTGAAATGGAATCTTCGCTTCGCTCGCTACGCTCGCTACGCTCATCCAAAAAGCCCATACCATGGAGGAGTTCCTTCTTAAATTTGACTGAAGTGAGAGATTGTGGCTATTAAAGTACGGTACTACCCAAGTCTGATTTTAGCTCAATTCCAATTCATATCTTATAAGTTACTTGCACACTTCTAGTATTCACAGATGTGAAAATATTGGTTTGTTATGTAAGCCTGATCTAATTAACTATATTTTGATTAACCTTGAATTTTATCTTATGTTATTTTATTATGTTAAGGTTATTTTTATGATATTGTTATTATTATGTAAATCAGGCAACACAATATTCACTGATTCTCTTTGTTATACTTATACTTGTATTGTTTACAATGTCAATGACATCGCTGCCGACAGGATTGGCTTAGTTTACTTTAAAAAATTACGCCCCGAAAAATTAATATATTCCATTTCTCTGGCATTATTTTACAAATTTCAGAGTCGGCGACAGCACAGTTTTAATTATAGACATTATAAAAGCCAAAATAATAAAAACACAATACTCAAAAGTGATAGACTGTTTTAAAAAATGATCACAAGACGAGGCCTTAGTTTAATTAATTTAGCTGAGTATGTGTGCTCTTTCACATACAATTGACATATTCCAACATGGCCAGCCTGAAAGTGCCGTCAATGTATACACAAACACAAACCCATCCACATCGCTGTATAATATCTGGACTCGAAATGAAACATTTACCCCACATACATATGAAAAGCACTTGAATGAAAATAGGAAAATTAAAGCAAATTAAAAGCGCTCATTCCCCGAAATCGAAATAATTTTTTTATTCCGCCGACGAAATGTGGATCTATATAACAGAAATTTCCCATGTGGGTACGCGAGGGTAGCAAATTATCGTCGGCCGGTATGTATGTATATACTCGAGGCAATAATAAATCTAATTGGACAGCATTCCGGATTAATTGTATATCTTGCCCCCCTTCCAGTATATTGTCTGAGGCACAGTTCTATAATCAAAACCCCTATATATAGGAGGAGAGGGTAGAGCTAGGAGTTTGTTCCGCCCTTACAATGTACGCCCTTGTTTGGGAACAATTTGTTGCGACTTGCCAGCTCGGTAATTAGCAACGAGTATAATATTGCAGTGGAATTCGCTTCGCATACCGGACCACATTGTCTCGAAATATCTAGCTAATTAATTCCTTGATAAGTTACGCGATGATAAGGGCTAGAGGTCACCTGACACAGGCTAGCCAATCTCAACTTGGACGAAATTAAATTGTTTCATAGTTTGCGCATTGTTGGCAACCTGAAAGTAATATCAACGTTACGAGGGCAGCGGGTTTCGATCGGGTAACATAACTTATACGAATAGAACAAGTGCGCACAAGTACCGAGTGAGGGGGGGGGGAGGGGGGGGATGGAAATATATACACTTGTGCAAGATTCTAATTAATTTAATTAATTTCGTGAGTGGGTGGGGAGGAGTGGAGGTAGTGCAAAGAGGCAATGGTATGCGAACGGTATGGCCTAACGCGGTTGGTCGCTGTTTAGCGTGGCGTCCCCTATATACACAGTGCAGTCCAATAATGCAGCATTGTTATGGAATGATGAATGGGGAGGGGGGAAAACATAACAAATGGCACGTTATAAATACTAGAAGAGAATCGCGGTAGAAAAAAACTGGTCAAAGCAAAAACAAACGCTGTTCGTATTAATTGTAGTGTACCGTAGTGAAATATATTTTGTTGAAAATTATACTTTTGTTATTGACTAAGGGAAAATATAGACATCGAATAAACATTAAAGATGGGGTCTCATTTTTATACAATCACTGTCAGTGTACTGTGGCGTGTATTTATGTACTGTTAATTTGTTGTCGTGTGTAATGAATGGTTTTATGTATACAGTGCCATTGTATACTGTATCTGCAATATCATGTCGATGTACTGTACTACTGTAAATGTACTGGTGAATGTTTTTATGTATATTATACCTTTTCGTACTGTAGTATGTACTGTAGTGAAAATCAACAAGCTGTAAATGTACTGTAGTGTACATGTACTGTCACAGTCAATGTACTGTAGTGAGAATCTACAAGCAAATGTACTGTAGTGTCACTGTCAGCGTACCTTATCTAGTATTCGGTCACTGTAAATGTACAATACTGAATGCTATAGCCCTTTTCGTTCTGTATACGTGCTGTCACTGACATGTAGAGTGAATCTACATACTGTAAATGTTCTGTACTGAATGGATGTATACTGCATCTTTGTATGTTTCTGTACAGTCACTGTCTCTGCACTGTACCTGTGTACTATCATATCAGTGTACCGAAGCGTGTATAACTATGTACTGTAAGGACTGTAGTAAAAGGTTTTATGAATAATGTACCTTTATGTACTGTATATGTATGACTGTCACTGTACTGTAGAGTGAATCTACAAACTGTAAATGTGCTGTAGTGAATGGATATTAATATTGTATCTTTGTATGTTTCTGTACTAACAATTACAGTCAATGCACTGTAGCGTGTATCTACGAACTGTATATCTGTATACTGTATCTGTTTATAGTCCTACTGTAATGTAGCGTGTGTCTACGACCTGTATCTCTGTACTGTATCTGTCTACAGCCCTACTGCACTGCGCTGCTTCTGAACGTTCTCATTTAGATTGTCGACGACGGCTGTAATCACATCTCATTCATGAATAAACATAAAGCTGTCATTAGACCTACATTTATTTATGCAAATCAGTCATAATCAAATCACAAACGTATGATAAATTTAAAGCTCGTGTAAAAATGCACGATTAATGTATTTATCCGTGGCATACTTTATTAATCAATTATTTATCCATTCAAATGCGCTGTCCTCGACGATTATCCAGCATGGCGTCGAATATGACACAAGTAGACCTAACGAGGAAAATGATTTTTCCTGGAATCATTTCTAGTAAATTTTCTTCACGTCAAAGGGGATAGAAAGATACCTTCCTGGATATGGATTTGTTGGTGCCTGCTGGTCAGCCTGGAATATTCTTTCTCTTCTGTGACTATAAGTTTAGTTCACTTTCTTCCCACTAGTATAGTCGGTTTTCAAATATTGTATACGGTCTCGCGCTATATTCTTCTTACAACCACATGAACTTATAATAGTATTTATTAGTTATTAGTTAACCTCGAATTGTTTTGTTTTTCATAGGGTGAATCCCGTCCATGTACATTGAGACTATTTGTAAGGTTGTGACTAAGTGAGGATAAGGTTTCTATTAAATTTGTTATACATAAATAAATAATAAATAAATTGTATTTAGAGTCAACCCACTCAGTTATATAACGGATTTTCAGTGGGGGACTTTAAATCAAAGCGACCAAGCCAACCCTGTAGGCCCCGACGCAATCGACGAGTGAGCGATAACCAACCAAAGATCGATATTTTTAATAGGAAATATAGCAATCAGTGGTATGGACAGTGCGAACACCCGCGGATCAACGCCAGAATCAACAAGGCCGATTCAGCACAACTCTGAATTTATTATGTGCTTCGTTGCTAGGACGGCTCCAAAGTCACCGTTTACAAACTTCTAAGACAAGAACTGATGGACTTAAGTACAAATCAGAAGTTAAAAAAGTTCTGACTTTAGCGGGAATCGAATCCTGGACCTTCTGCATTGGAAGCAGGTAGGCTAACCACAAGACCAACGAGCCACACAAACATACGAAGTTAAGTTGTTTGGGGATAAAACTTCCGACTACATCGTCAGTGGTGGGTATTGAACAAGTGACCTTTCGAAATGAAGCTTATATGTAACGTAAGAGCTTTCTCTGTTGGTTAATTCCATCCTCCCAAAAACTGTCTAATTCTTATTCTTCTCTTATACCCTTTTATTCCACTCAATACATTTTTAATCATCACATATACTTTGAATTATACACATCTTTTCCTTATTAGATGTCGGCACATAATATATCACTCATCCAGAATCACAGCACTACAGTAATTGGATGAATTTTGCCTTCTGCTGCTATAGTAACAATTTTCTCCCCCAACTGCCCATACGCGAATATTAAAATCTTTTTCCAAATGAAACAGGAGGGGGTGTGAAAGAGGGCACTCGAAAAATATAACTTCCTTCCATTCAATCACCCCATGGCCACATCAATAACCAATAAGGATAATTATAAATGAATCAGCGATGAGATATCGAACGTGCAACAACCCTAGACCAAGATTATTAAAGAACAGTTCAATGGAATCATATTAATGGTTCTTTCCCCTTAGAACTAAACAAATATTATCATGAAATTAGCATTTAATTGAAAAAATACGCGAGCTCGTGTTGCCCAATATTGTGAACATAAAAAATATTTTAAAAATATATAAACTTTCACGTTGTTTCAAGAAATGTGTCACACCAATGAATGTAATGTACTCTACAAACAAAATATAATTTTATTAATATATTTTGACAGCAATAAAACATATTATAAGGCGTACTGAAAAATACAAAAAACAAAACAATCAATGCATAAATTACATCAGTTTTCAGGGTAGAAGTGGATACAGTGATAATGTTTCTCTTCAGACACTCCTATCCCGAATAACATGTATTTTATTTAAGTCAGGCCATATCCTTCCTCCTCTATTACCCCCACGTATATCGTCTCAACTTCTTCCAGAATCATCCCGAATCCGTATATTCCCATCTCCCCCGAGTCCCCTCTTCCTTCCTCTGTTAATAATTTCCCTCCTAGATAATTAATGCTAATTTCCCAATGGCTAACATGGGCGGGAAAACATTTCCTTTACCCTTTGATAACACAAATAACGAATGAAATGCATTTTCTTGATAGGAATTAAGGTTGGTTATGGCGTAACTGTTATCCCGAGCCTTGGTGAGATCTGCTCCATTAACCTTAGCCCTAAATTACCCATCTAGTTCTCTGAATGGGGTTTGATACGGCGCTGGCTGCGGGAGGGGGGAGGGGAAGGTGGGGGGGGGGGGCGCCGAATTAAGGTCCCTATTGTAAGACGCGCCCAACATGGCGTATTGATTGCACAGCCGAATTAAGGGGATTGTCATGTTTCTATCAGTCCTGATCCGTCGACAATAGTCCAATAACGGGTACACTGTCAAATTCACAAGCAAAATGCAAACTAAAGGATTCGTCGAGGTATAGAGAGTGTAGGAAAAAAATCAACGTTTTACGTTATTATAGTAGACGCATAGTTTATTCTACCCCTCCTGAATGCAATTTACAAATTACTTTTTAATATGAATCGATGTAGCTACCCGATACGAGGTTTTTGTGTTAGTGTGAGAGAGAGATGGGTGGAGAGGGAGGAAGAGAAGCAATTACAATCAAGCTGTCAAATTAGACAGTGGCGCGGGAAGGGAGAGGAGGGGAAGGGAAGGGGCTGGCGGTGATATTAATATCGCCATATCGAGGCCCGCTCACCCACACACAATAGCCACGTGATTGTGACGTATAGCTAGATCACCTGCAGGCGTTCCAGTGAGACGCGCTCAAGGCGGACAGATATTGCACTTGCATTATACTGTACACCGAGACAAATTGGTGTACATACTTTTAAAGCAACGAACTGTGGAGATAAGTTATGTAGCCAACCAATCACAAGATCACGAAAATTAATATCCAGGGCAGAAAATGGACGAGATGCACAAAAGATGTTGAAAATACAGTACACCAAACACGCTGTTTAAAAAAATGCATTTTTTTTTAAATCTCGTTTTGGGAGTAGGGGTGAAAAAGTTTTGAAGGTTAGTTGAAATGTGTTGTGTAGTTTTCCCCGCAGAGTTGACGAAAATACCCTTGTAGGGTTGGAACAGGCGAAATATCAATAAGATATAAACAAATGTGAAAGTACATAGCCAAAAGAAAGTCGAATCCTTGAATACTACAACTTCGCCCAAGACTCTATGTGGTGTCGGGACTCGAACCCGACCCCCCGCCCGAGCGTCTCTGTCCTACGAGTGCGCCGATCTCCGACTGATCGTGCGCATGCGCTAGCTGAGCCCCGAGGCACAAACCAAGGACGAGGGCCGACATTCCTTGGACGTCTTCTCGCGCGAGGTTCTCACTCTCTGCCACTTCGCTACATCGCGGACCCTCCAGTGCACCTTGCACTGGTGCTGAGTGCACTCGGGGGCACACTCAGTGCAGGTGCACTACTGGTAAAAAAAGTGTAACTATTGACCAATTGAGTATTGACCAATATCAAATAGTTTACTATTGACATCTGCAATAGTAAATTATTGACCTTTGACCTAAACGAATAGTTAACTATTTATTCATGATGTCAGTTGTCAGTAGTAAACTATTGATCCAGTCAATAGTATAATATTCCCTTTTAAAAACTCCCCAGTAGTAGTTCTCAATAGTAAACATAAATAGTAATCACGAATAGTCACTACAAATTTACTAGCTCAATAGTAATCAATAGTCAAAAGTAATTCCAATAGTAAAAGCAATAGTAAATTTTCACAAGGGTGGAGGAACTGAGTGCATCTTACAGTGCTAGTCATCTCGCGTACACCTCACAACACCCAGTGCAGGTGGAGTAACAAGGTGTACCTTGCACTGATGGTACCAGTAGTCTCAGGAACGCTCAAAGATCAAGACTATATTTCACACATCTATATAATGCTTTCAAGTACCTGCAAACCACACTTATGATATCACACTGATCACACTGAGCAGTGTGATATCACGAGTGTGGTTGGCAGGTACCTGAAGGCATTATATAGATGTGATTTTGTGTGAAATATGGTTGTTGAACTCATGAATAGAAGGAATCTCCACATATGCCCTATTTGGTTGAGCAATAATGAATCAACAACAAATTGCTACTCTTTCTACTAAGTTTACACATTGCACTGCAACATACTTCTCAGTTCTCAATTCGTATAAGTTCGACGTGGGTACAAACCATGGTACAAACCTATATACTATTAATTTAACTTTCCTCAACTCCAACCCAAGAGGTCGTCCGCGTTGGCACATGCGACTAGGACATCAAAGAATATCCTCGCACCATGAGATTAGGGCGCCGATCCAAAGCGTATGGCTCTACGAGAACGTAGGTTCGAGTTCCAGGCACAATTTTTTTGCAATCGTCCTTCATCGTCATATCCCCATCTCATCGTCGCGAATAAACTTAGTTCATTACTATATGAGACGTTACGAAACAAAACAAAATTAAAATCCAACCCAAGAAAATGAAGAACAACACAACCCATGATTTGTTGGATGAGCGAAGCGAAGACTTCAATTTCACTGACCCCCCCCCCCCCCCCCCCCCCCCAAAAAAAAAAAAAATAACTCGACTGTTTTTTTTATTTTATTATTATTATTATTATTGTCTGTTTGTTTGCTCTCTACCGGGCAAACGGCACATGCAATCTTGATGAAAATTTGAGGAGACCTTCGAAATCTCTGAACTCCGACTTGCCACGTTTGTGGGTACAATTACAATCGATCAAATATTTCTTATGATTAACGTACTTTAAAAAACTTTATGGGAACGTTTAAAATCACTGAAATTACGAATGTTATGATTTTAGGGTCATTGTAGAAATATTTTCCATAGAAATCGTACTTTTACGATTTTTTTTACGAATTTTAATACGATATTTTCGTGATATTTGGGCCGATAAACAAGCATAAAAGCTCATCCATCAAGGCGACTGGAAAAAGCGTAAGCGAAGCTTCCTAGTATATCTACACATGCCTCCATACAAGAACATTGAAGACTGACCTAGCCTAACCCAGGAAGTGTAGACATGTTGTTTTACCGATCACATGAAATATAACAAGTTTTCTACATCGGGGCTGAGTCATCTACGTGAGAACTGACCTTTCCTGCGATGACGGGTGATGAGTGATGACGCATCACTTAGGCTTAGGTGGATGATGTTGCATGTTTACTTTTGAGTAGGGGGGGGGGGTTATGAACTCCCCCTCTCCCCCTCCGACCGTCCATACTCAACAGTCACAAGCTTAGTTATGCTGCACAAGAACCATGACCCAACAGTATTCTTTCTTACCCCAAGATACCATTATATGCCATGCACATTGCACAAGAACCCAGTTTTACACTCTATTTATCAAACTAAGATTTCAAAATGTTCGTCACAAGTGTGCTATACTCAAGTACAATTCTATGATGACGCGTTTCCCTTTTCTTCGTTTTTTAACCATTTTGTGGGAACTCTAAAAGAAAAAAGAAAAACGCTTTCGTAACCTAATAGAATCCAGGAGGAACATTTAAGAACACCACAATTAAAGGACAACTTAAAAAAAATGATTGCTTCTTGGGACGTCACGGGATTCCGAGGAAGGTTTTTAGATTTTAGATGTTTTTAAAAAGTTATTACGTTATTGTTTAAAAGTAACCACGTTACATTTGACAAAACTTGCAAGATCACTTTGTCGAAGAGTGACGTGAACTTGACTTGGTTCCTTTTTCGGACGAAGTAGCTTCCCAAAGTTACTAGTTATACTTACAAAGCCGCGTCAAAATCAAACTGTGACGTACAAATAGCATTTTTTAAATGATTGTTGGATAGCTTACGTTTGATTAGTTCAGTAGTTTGCTGTAGTTTTTTTTAATTTAGTTTAAATTTAATTGCTGCTTTTTCGGATAGGTATAAAAAGGAACCCAACTTTCTATATTCACGTTTGTTTATATTCGGTTAATATATTATTTTGTAGTCGTTAGGTATTCCTCAACTCATTGACATAACATCAATCATCCCCGAAAGAAAAATTCCAACGAACAATTTTATGGGGAAATACGTTGAAATTGTAAAACCCGTTAAAAACACGAGAAGAATAATAACTGTATTTATTTTATTTTGATGAGTGTGATGATATAATAAGCAAATAATATTTCCTCTAACAAAGAAGGTCGGTGGGTCAGTTGCTGTTTGTAAGGGTCAGTCATATTATAAAGCATCAACTCTATGTACCGTAGCATCGCGCGTCCAATAACTCATCAGACGCGTTCATCAACTCATCACTTGGCGTCGGATTCAACAAACTGACGTCATCAATCCATTGAGCGGAGCCATCAGTCTCCATCAAAACATTTATCTGGTTGACTGATGGAATCGTTAAGATGAATTCATTAGTTGAAAAATGAGCCATTAGAGGCGAACATAACTCCAACACACAACAGTAAAAAATACGGTGAGTTGAATGTAGCGTTCAACTGTTTATGGGCATCGGTGTGCTTGGGATGGCCAGCGGTGGCCTAGAGGCGGTTGGACGTAGAGGATAAGTGTGGATGTGGGCTCGAACGAATCCCTCACAAGGTATAGTGAGTGAGTGCATGCTTTTCAGGTTCTATCCTCATATCGTCCTTATATCGTCCTCATAATAGAAACCGTTAAAAATTAATTAATTAATTAATTTTTAAATAAATAAATAAATAAATAAATAAATAAATAAACAAAAACAAATCAATTAAATTAATTAATAAATGATTTTTTTTTAAATATACTTTTAATTTCAAATTTTATGCTTTCGCGCCCCTAAATATTTTTGTTCTAGTCATTTCTTTGTTTTCTGACGATAAAACACACAGTTAAAGCACAGATAACTGATCGGTTAAAGTATAAATAAATAATCGAACAACAAACAGAACAAACAAAATTGTAATATACCAATCCTTTTTCGCATTATTATTATTGTTATTATATTTACTTTATTGACAATATTATGTAGATACAAGTAGCTTAGATGAGCATTGAAGGAGATAAATAAATACAACATAGCATACCCCATACCAAATGGAGCCCACCACCATCCTCCATTTCATAAAGAAGACCTTCGAAACGATTACACACACAAAACAAAAAACACGAATACAATACACAGATCCTACTGCGGGACAACGCGATCGTAAATCTCTCCACTAACTGGTCACGAAAAATTAATTCAAATACTATATTAACTAATTTTTGTTATAATATAAATCTACCAATCATTCTATCTAAAAAACTTGCGCCTGTGATCACATCAAAATTACATTTTCTTCGATCACTCCTCTACACTTCAAGGGAAAGTTTATCTCGCTAAATGCAACGCTCCGCTCGTTCATCAATTATTCGTCGCAAACTGGTGCTTGTTGTTCGTATGTTATTCGCCCGAGGGCTCCCTTTGTTAACGGCGATGACTGGGACAAAGAATATGCAACAGAATGTAAGATGAAGGCTGGTTATGCGACTTATATCTAATTACGACGAAACGAGGCAATATATGAATTATTTCCCAACATAGATCGTTGGAAAGTAAATTTTCGAAATAGAAAATAATTGCGTAGTAAATAATAAATAGATTCGATCCACACCGTTGTGTAGTTAGCTACACAAGGAATATTTGTTTGGTTATATTGTGATGATTAAAATTTCAGCCGGGCTCCTTCAAAGGGAGCTTGATTGTAGCTAAGCGAGAGAGCCAAGCTGTTTTTGCTGAGGGCCGGACGAAAGCCAGCAGCTCTCAGACCCACCTGTTTGGTTCACGCACTTTTTGTGCGTGCGTCTTGGTGCGTTGATGGTGGGGAGGGGGGTAATTTAATTATACACAAATATTTTATTTTCAATCGCTTTTATGTATGAAGAAACGAAAACAGTAAGTAGCCTATGGACTGAGATAATAAATTTTTCATTCCGGTGATATAGCGAATAAGCCTAAGTTCTAATTCACAGAATGAGAAAAGCGAATTGTGTCATTTACTATTTTCCTTCTTAGCATCTTCAAATATTGCTATTTGACGTGTTTAATCTGTATTTAAAAACACAATTTACTATTTGAATATTTTTCATGTAGAAATCACTTTTTCGATTTTACGTAGAGTTTTGTATATATATATTTTTTTAAGTTTTGTAAAATAGTACTAATATGTGACATGAGTCCGTATGCCCTTGGGCCTATAGGCACACGCAGTCTTCCCGCAGATCATATGGAACTCAGCCCATATCGGCTTAAAGTTTTAATTGACACAAGGTAGAGTTTCCTCAAACTTGTGTGATGTTCTTTTTTCATTTTTCATTTGTCTTAAACTTTTATACAAAATTGCAAACTTCGGGGGGAAAATGAAGAATTTACCTGGAGTTACGAATTTTATAAACAAAATTTAATCACACAAGCTGTTCTTATACAAACATTTATATATATATAAAAAAAAAAAACGTGTCTGTACATAAGGTAAACTGCTGATATACGAATGCATGAATTCGGCTATTATACGATCTAAATAATGTTTTTGTTACAAACCACGAACGTAATTCAGGTCAAATTAAATAGTTTATAGTGTACACTTCGCTCAGCTCCAAAGGACTCCTCCATGCAGCAACTTAACCCTAAGCGAGAAAACCTTATCACCACTGAGTAATTAGTCTGCAAAGTAACTCCTAAGTAGGATTGGTTTATCAGGTGGTGATGTTGTTATACTCGGAGCTTAGAGGGCGCCGCTGTCCACTCACTCTAATCCACCGCCTTGTTGATACATGAATATTAAACACGGCCAGGTGAGCTTACACTCGGCAACAACCATGCACAAGCGTCTTCAAAACGTCGTTAGAGTAATTTGCCTGGAGGCACAACAGGGAGGTACTAGGACCAGGTGGATTAGGGGGGTGGATTTAAAAAAATTAAGAATAACCAAGTTTACCATAGGTTGCTAACGTTAGATTTGTTAAACAAAAATATTCTTGTGTTGTGTAAAGTAAACATGGTAAAACATTTTCGCTCTGAATAGCGTAGACACATACACTGAAAATTGTGTTGTTGTGTAATATGAAATGTACAAAATTAAATGGAAATTAAATAGAAAGGTAGTGTAGTATATGCGACAATGATATGAACTTATAATGCTTGGGCCTTCAAATGGTAAAGACAGATTTTGAAGCCGGTCAGTATACGTTGATACAATTTGTCATATTATCAACGTTGTCGTTCAAATTTATGTTGAATTTAGGTCCCAAGGGGTAAACTATTATGTCGAATTAAAAGTTGTAAATTTCACCGGGATGGAGGGTGAAAGCTTTATATTATAATATAATCTTAGGCCCTACTTCTGAAATGATCGAAGCAATGAAAGGAACACTTTTAAAAAATGTGACAAGTTAACATGTCACACATTTTATACTTTACCGGTATCATGATATAAAAATTAGACAAGGATTAACGGCATATAAAATCAAACAAAGGGTCAAGAAAGTGTTTAACTTCGAAAGATTATGACGTGTGGGCTTGTGGAAGGGAGATGGGTCAGAGATATTAGCACGTGGAGTAAGAATCTACATGTTCATCATTACTATTTAATAGCTCTTTACGTACACACCACAAGTCTCACCAAATTAGTCCATTATGAATTTATGATATTGCTATGGTTATAAAAAGTAAAGGTGGCGGAGATTAGCATATAAAGCACATTCTAATTTGTTTTAATAACCATTAAAGATGAGATAAAACATCCGGAGTTTCTTCAATATTCAAGTACCAGCACAGCAAGAGAACGTTGTGTTAATTTGTGCTAGATGCTACAACGTTAAAACATTTTTGTAAGGCTACAAAATGATATTACCTACTACGGGTTTTGTCCATGTTTACATATTTATTTAATTTTGAATAGCATTCTTACTTTTTCTATCAAGATATCAATTCACATGAAATTAATTAATATTTAAATCCATTATTATATTTTTAACAACAAATATTTTAACATAAGAAAAAATAAAGAATGAATCAATGTACAAAGGTAAGTATGATATGAAGTAAAATTGAAAATAATTAAAAGAAAGTAAGAAAATACTAATTAAAAGTTGAAAGTGATGAAGATTGTAAAACCTAATCCCATGTTGGTGAACAGAGTACATAAGTGAATAAATCTCGTAAATACCTGCAGCGCAAACCACATGTGAGCTTGTGGAGGTATTCGAACGTAGAACATTATGATGGGTGTTGATCAGACTCTGGCTTAATGAACACTGTCGTGTGATGGTACCGTGGTAGCTGATAGCGACACAGTGAGAGAGACTGTGCCTCTTGGTGTAACCCACACGCAGTAAACACACCGTAGTCGCAGACGACATCGACAATGTGCACGGTTTTCAACAACAAGGTGTTTACAATATGTAAATGTTTTGTTGGCTTCCTACATTGTACTCGCGAATTGTGTTTATGAAGTATACTAAGTGAAAATGATATATTATGTTTTGAGGTACCTATTGTATAATCTACATTTGAACAATTCACTGGACAAATAATTGCTCCTTTGCTGAAACAAATTATTTGGTACGAAAATGTCCTATGGCTATTCTATAGCAGCTATCAATCACAGTATTAAATAAATAAATAAATAAATGTATTCAATAATATAATATTTAGAGTCTACCCAGCACTCAGTCATAAATCTGACTTTGTCAGGGAGTTAGCCAAGAGTTACCTGTCGGCGCCGACGCCATCCAATAGCGAATAATGGCGAACTAGAGACATTCAATGTTTGAATAAGTGAAAATTGAATGAAGTAAAGAATGAGTGTAAACTAAGTTACATCACAGAATTCGTCAGTTGTGACCGTGTATAAGTAAGCTTTACTTGACGTACTTAGCTGAATTCACCAATAATCCAACATATTGTTGATTGAGGAACATATCACAATAAAACCTCTGGACAGTGCACGTGGCTGCTGCCCCAAGGTACCTCTATCGGAATAACATATTTAGACCATTAGGTGCTCAGGAAGCGACCCTCCCCCCCCCCTCGAACTAATTTTCACTCTTGCAGTTTTGTTCAGAAAAAATCACGATTAATAATCCACCTGTTTGCCACTTGGCAGCTGGGGCGTTTGACCTCCAGGGGTGTCCAAAGTCGAAAGTTGGCGAAACTTTGACCTGCTATAACTGTCAAAGTTTTTGATAAAATTCCAAAATCTTTTTAATTATCATTTAACACATTATTTTTGATTTTTTAAAACAAAAGCGATTTCACTTTTTGTAAAGGGGTGCCCAAAATTAATAATAATCGATTTTACTGTTTTATACACTTTAACATTAAAGATTGGACATAAAATCCGCATTAAAGCTTTATTTTATACATAAAATGAAAGAACCACTGAATTTAAAAATAAATTATGCAAAAACAATTCAAGGGCTGTCCAAAATGCTGAGTTTTATATTATTGCTAATATTCAACATTTTTTTAAAGTGCTAAAAATGTGTTCATGTTACTAAAATCAGTAAACCTGTCTAAGAATACGTATTGTATGTGGGCCTAGCAAAGAATTATAATTTTTATCAGGGTTGTCCAAAATTTTGAATTCAAATTACAGCAATTTGAGAGAAATAACAATAAAAATAGGGCAAAATCAATGTATTAGTTGGCCCAGTCATCACCGAATTTATATTCTAACCTAAACAATATAATGATGTGCTGTTTTAACACAGGGTTGTCCAAATAGTGTGTTGTGTTCTTGTAAAGAATTGTTTGAATAAGGTCAAACTCGATCATAATACCGTCAGGTGCAAAGGAAGCGACCCTCCGGGGCCCCCCGAACTAATTTTCACCATAGCACTTTTGTTCAGAAAAAAATCACGATTATAATCCACTATTTGCCATTTGGTAGCTGGGGCGTTTGACCTGCAGGGGTATTCAAAGTCGCTAAATGTTGTTTTTAATATTGCCGTAGTTCTCTTCGCTCTTGTAAAATTTTCATCTTTCAAAATACAATCACTAATATTTTTCCCACATTTCTTCCCTGCCCCGAACCTGTATCTACAAAAATTTTTTTTCTCATATGTGAGAAAAACACAGTTAAAAGTAATAAAGAATGAAATGTATTGAATCTTTTTGTATGGAATCAATGTGTATGTGCTTCTGACAATAATAATCATACTAATGGTCCTTCAGAAGTGCTTTTACCGACTTTATTGAATTACACATGTACATACAGACATACATACAGATATGTACAGTTATTACGGACTCACTGTATAGTTATAATAATTTATACACCCAATGTTCGTGATATTCAACTAATCTTTAATTTAGAACAGCTAATCTCTTTCTCATCTCATCAACATACATCAAAACACACCCTACAGACTTGGCAGGATATTAGTATCACCTTCACAGCTATACTTGTGATGACCACAGATAACCCAAGGAGTTTGTGATGAAGGTGAAGCCATAAATACTGATTAGAGCTGCACGTAAGCCTAGCTAGATGCTATTATCTTAATTTTTTACTGTTTGTATTTTGTTGTACAAATTTGAAAGAAATAATTTAGGTATAGAGAAAGTTTTTCCATTGGCCGAGTGGTGATACTAATCAGCTAAACACAATGCACAATAGGGCTTATAGGCAGCATATACAGCAGTCATAGCCAAGCTGTGTGCATTATCTGGAACAATATGACTTGATAGAACTGTATTCGTATCTACAATTTGACACCGCTAGTGCGTTTTGTGTATCTAAATTATGGCAATGAGGGACTTCTTCTCGGTGATTAATCAAGATGTTCAATCTTGGTTCGAAATAAAAATAAAAAAAAAATAAAGAAAAAGAAAATAGTAAAATACACAATGAAATGATAGAAAAACATTTTCACCGTGCAACGGCGTTCATGCGGTTTGGAGTTCAAACATTTAAATTAGATGAATAATTATTGTTGATCAACTTGCAACACACGAAATATTCAATCATTTAGTATAATTGTAACTTCTTACACGATACTCCTAAAATATGGACGTCCCAGTTACCAAATGACAAATATGCATTCGTGGAAAAGCATATAGTTTCAGCTATAAGAGAGCATAGCCCTTTTTTTAGTTCGAGGGGATGATTTACATACAGATGTAAGAAGGCTGCTATATGTTGCATAACATCATATATCTTTTTGGACAACCCTGTATATACCATAAACAAATCCGTAATTGTTGTTTTAGGGTTGTACCTCGTGCACAATGTTAGGTTGTGCAAACAAATTATGAAATGCAGATAAACTTTACCTAGGAAAAATATATGAACATATGTTTGCATATGAGACATTGGACACCCCTATCGTCTAAACGCCCCAGATGTTAACTGACAAACATGCATGCATGAGAAGAACATAGTTTCAGCTGTGAGAAAACACACACTGTTATAAGTTCGAGGGGGTTATATACGTACAGATGAAAGAATGGCCGCCACAAGTTTCATACTATTTTGTGACTTTTTGGACAACCCTGTGTATACATATAGCAAATCAGTAGGTGTATTATGTTTTGACATCATGTATATGTTAGGTCTTGCAATCAAATTATAAAATGAAGATTAATTGCATTAAAAAAATATATTAAACATATATTTGCATAGGTGACTTTGGACACCCCTACCGTCTAAACGCCCCAGCTGCCAATTGGCAAACAGGCAGAAATGGAAAGAACATTAATTTCCTTTAAGAAAACATATGGTAGCATTAGTTCGAGGGGGGGGGGGGAGGGGGGGTTAAGAGCCACCTAACGGTCTAATTGTGTTGGTTGCTATATGTCCGGCCTATTGTTAAACCGCCCCCTTCCACCCAAGCTCACCCTACCTACCTGGGCTAAGCATTGCTTTAGAATTTAGATAGCCCGGAGCCATTAAAACAGGTGGACGCAGTTAAAAACTCCCTTGAACAAAGCCAGGGCCGCTTGGAAAGAACTGTGGCTGGATTACATGCCCACCTAGAAACTGTTGTAAGCCCTGTGTAGGTTGGAAAGAGATTTGGAACGTAAAAGTACAGGGTGGTGAAGTAATTGAATAACTTACCCACAATCCACGGTCTTTATGGACCTAAGCTGGATGGCTTGCATGCATTATAATATGGAGTTTTATCTACAAAGAGAGCATTGTTATCCTTGGTCAACAGTTCTATGTTTGTTAGCTAGAAAGGAGTACTCTTAGTTCAATTCTTTGCGGGGGCTTAAGGTAAGGTTGAAACATTGGTAATCTAGGGCTTATAACACCCCTATAATTTCGTGAATGGATGGAAAGGAAAAACTAAAATGTGGGCAGAATTTTATCGCCCCCGTTTCCTATTCGTGTTGCGAGTGAATTAAAACAAGATTTCATGGGTAATAATTTGGTAGCAAACCACGTATGGCGTTATCGCAGTCATCAACCGCGGACCTAGTGTAATCAACCAGAATCAATCATACTTGCAATAAGAAACTAACGATCGGTCAGCTATCATCACTGTATCACCATCAATAATGGTTTCTAAACTACAAATTTGCATTGGTTTTAATTTAATGGTAAAGCCTAACAGACAATGGGTCACATCCATATCCATCCATATGAGCAGTTGTAGGGCACACCGCACACCGCACACTTACCATAATCTTATAGTATCACGCAGGGCACCGAACCCGAAAAAATGTTTTTAAATAAAACTATTCAAATATTTAATACAATTCAGAAATTAAAATACACAATTTCATAAAAATATAACATAGAAAAAATATTTTCTAGTTCGGGTTCGGTTTCGATGTTTAGACTTTTTATAAACAGGCGCGTCGGAACGTTTTGGAAGTTGGGGGGGGCAAATCCATTGGTAGATTCTGTAGGGTATTTTGTAGGGCGTCTGGGGCCCCAGCCGGCGAAAAAAATTTCACTGTAACTACAGTTATTTCGTCATGTTTTAACTGCATTCGGACTCTGTAAACGATGTTTTACATCAACTATCTGCGATCTAAAAACTCAAAAAATTAACGTGAAGTGGCCCATTTAATAAATAACAACTCATTTTGTTGTGTAATGACGAAGCATACAGGCAAACATATTTTTGTTTTACCCTCTCCTTAAAAAAAAAAAATACTTACTGAAGGCTGTTTAGTACGTTCCATATTTTTTTTAAATTACGATTTCAATTTAATATTTAACACCATTAAACACGAAAAACTACACACACACTTACACTTTACTTAACACTTCACACTACACTACTTACACTCTAAGAGGAATAATCTTCCCATTTGCCACTTCGCTATAATCACATTCACTACACAACTCCAAAGATGACTGAACAGTGAACAGTGAACGAATAACGTTGCGACACGAGCGAACCAAATCCCAACTTGCATCTGCCAATAACTCTTAGCAAATCATTCAAAGGGATGTTTGGATTAGACTTGAGTCTGAGTTACGTGTCCACTGAGTGACCAGCACACAATACAATACGGGTGGCTGGTTATAAAGATAGTCGGAAAGACGGTTCAGGCATGGGATACGTCAGGCAACCTAACATTCCTGCTATTGTTGGGTTGTTTATTCCTGGAAATAAATTGTTTACAGGATCATTCGACGTTACTTTCCCAAAAGTAGAGTAGAAATCTTGATTTTTCAACTCTAAAATCTGCCCCCCTATGCCCCCCTGGCATGAAAGTTAGGGGGGGGGCAATGCCCCCCTTGCCCCCCCCTGTTCCGACGCCACTGCTTATAAACCAGTAAGGGGTACACTTTGAAATTGAAACGAAGAATGTAATTATTACTTTAAATGTACTATTGATTGCAACTATATTATCATGCAATCCGTACTACAATAAAGTAATCAGGACTCGTAAAAGACGGTTACAAAAATCAATTGCTGAAAGACTCGGGCCCATGTAATATTAATTGTATCAACTACAAGTCGAACCCTGAAATAGGAAGGTTTAAATGTTCTGTGTCAGCGACACTAAGCTTATTAAACAAGGCCAGTGAAAAATAACCTGCTTTTTGGCCTGGCAATCTGAAATATAATTGCAAAACTAAAATTGACGCGTGCTGACTGAATCTGGGTCAGAACTCGTTATAAGACAAATTAGGATTATGGTAATTTAGATTGTAGATTGTCGATGATCATTAACTAGGAAAACGCTTAAGTCCCGCCGCGTTGTTGGATGAGCGTATATGGTGCATTGAGATGCCATGTGTTACGCGGATTTTCTGTTGTTCTGTGAAAAAAATCATTACTAAGTCGAAGATTTTTTTTAATTAAATTAAATTATATAAAAAATTTACTTAATTTTTATAATTAAATTAAATAAAATAAAAAATTAACTTAATTGTTTTAATTAATCGTAATTTTTTAAAAAGAAAAAAATCGTAAAATTGCAATTTGCATAAGAAATAATTATTCGATTGCGCTCAAATTTCACACGAATATCTTAATTCATAAAATTAAGGTTCTGTGAAAAAATCATTACAATCGGATAAAGCATGTAGGTGTTATAAGTCGAAGAAATTTTTTAAAAATCGAAAAAAATCGTAAAATTGCGTTTTTTATGAGAAAAAATTTCTCGATTGCGTTCAAAAACGTGGCAGTTCTAAGTTCAGAGATTTTGAAGACCTCCATAAATTTTCATAGCAATCGGGAGTATCGGTTTAGCCGGAATCGTGTTAACAAACACACAAAAATACAGAAAGAAAGAAAGAAAGAAAGAAAAAAAACATTCCGGATTTTTTTCTCCAGTGTAGTGAAATGGAGTCTTCGCTTCGCTCGCTACGCTCGCTACGCTCATCCAATGAAATGAGTTTCGGATTTAGTATAAATCTTAATTTCAGTTTCAGGTTCGGGTTCAACATTTTCCTGGGTTTTTGGGTTCGAGTACTCAAGATAGACTCCCTCGCCTCCCTTGGATTATTTACCCTACAAGTTGAGACTGTGTTTTTCAACACAAGAAAACATATTTCGTCTCCTCGTTTTCTTCAAAGACTTTTCAATATTCACTGATTTGTTTCTCTCATTATCTATGCAATTTAATACTTTACACAAATTGAAAATATTGAGTTTCTTAATCAATTGATTCACACTTCTACGTAGGTATCGTAGCTATCGGACATATTTAGTTGCATAAGACTAGAAGGTCACAAGCTGAATAGATTATTTGTATTTGTTTAAAAAAATATCGATTTGTGATCTAGTTCTTGAGTGTGTGAATGTCTATCTATATACCTTGCAGTAATCTTGATTAGTGATTGCATTAGAGTTGCAAGTCAGTAGGGCCAACTTGACGAACCGAATTCACTGGTAAGTATAAGAAGCGAAGGAAATGGTGAAGTCGCCCTAACAACCCCCCCACCCCCCTATCGGATCAGAAATTGAATGGGCGCTAAACTAACCACGTACAGTCGCAACCAAACGAACGAGCCGTAACCCTTTCGGCGAAATACCTGCATTTGTCCCAATCAGGGCGAGCGCTGGAAAAACTCAAATTATGGGGGTTTACGTGCATGAAAATGCATTCAGAAGCGCTGACCTCTCGCGTTCGCGTTAACGTGATGACGTCAGATCGCGACCACGACCACGACCAGGACCAGGACCACGACCACGACCACGACCACGACCACGACCACGACCACGACCACGACCACGACCACGACCACGACCACGACCACGACCACGACCACGACCACGACCAGGACCACGACCACGACCACGACCACGTCCACGTCCACACAATTTAAATTGAAATGCTCATCAGAAGCAATAGAAAGGGGATTTGTAAAGAAAAGTAATTTTAATCAATGTTTAAACGTAGGGCCTATTTCATTTTAAATTATTGGAAAAATTGTAAACAAAACCATACTTTTAAAACGCGGATTTCTTGAATATCAATAATGTGAACGCAAACAAAAGTTTGATTATTCGAAGGGGAATTCGGTAAATGCGTGTTTAAAATTAATATAAAATTCAATTTATTTTTGTTTTGCATGCCCTGTGCGAAATTAAATCACAAACAGGTCAAAATATACATTATCAAAAACAGAATTTGAAACTTCAAGTTGAAAAATGCATCGAATTCCTCGACAAACTCCACTTTACTTCCAAAAGTAAATTAATATTATAATGTATGTTTTACTCTTCAAACCACATAACAAGTTCACACTATATGTGCTCAAACCAACCAAGTAACTATACTACTCACTACTGCACTGCATTGCCTAACGAACTGAAACTACGACTCATATTTTATGCAATATAATTGAGTTTTGCGCAAGAACAAAGATACAACCAAACTGTGAATTCTGTGAATGAAGTAAGAGCAATAGTTGCTTAGTAGATTCGCGGTGCAATCAAGAATAATGTGATTAATTTGAGTACACTAAATATTTCAAGTGTATGCCGCATCCCTACATACGCACGGCTATTTCTGGTGGAAATATTTTAAGTTGAGTGGATAGAGGATATAAATTATCACTGAAACATGATAATCGTGTAAATACAACAATTAGAAGAAAAAAAATCACCGGAACATACTTTGATACTAACATGGATAATCAGAATCTACACTTTGAACACTCGCCCGGTAACTCGTGCCCTATCGCACACCCCTTCGAACCTTATCCATCCTTAGGTTCATAAGTGATTGTTAATCTACATGTTACCCTTAAATTATAAACAACAAATACACGGCGTATTTTTCTTATCTCGCTGTGATTTTCTTACGAATGTCAAACCTCTTCTGCAAGCCTCAATTGGTCCTTCTCCAAACACTTATTATGCACCTTTTCTAGTATATATTTTATTTTTTGTCTGAAACAATGTTTAGTTTATTCCGCTCAAGGTTAAATTGTATATGGTTACATTCATACAAAGGTGTCGTATGTGAGGTACGAGCTAGCATGTATAGTGTTAATGGCGGTGTGTGTCAAGAGGATCACATCAGAATGTAACAATCACACCCTGATGATCCCGACGAACCTCCCCGACTTCACACGAGTATACACGACGATAATCAACAGCTTTAGAAAAATCTGCAATGCATAATATTTTCATTTAATTGCTCATTGAGAAATACGCATCTCGCTCGGCCGATCCGACCCGGGTAGGACCAAAGCGCGTGAATACGGCTAATGGTGCATTTCAAAGTCGCGCGTAACGAGTCACCCTTAAAAGCCACTAAACGAGGCCCTGAAGAGACGGGGGATGATATTTACAAACCCCCGAATTACTGGCACCCCCCCCTCCCCCCCCCCCTCCCACCCGACGGGGTCCGCGCCCCAACCCAACCCGACTCGACGAGACGACAATACCAGACAAATGACAAATGAAATACGCAAATGAAGAATTGTCGGTCTGGTAGAACGATGAATAGCTGGGATAATCCGAGCAGCTAGGCTTGATTGTGCTCATTGCATCTCTATACAGGCGCACACGACGACAAGTCACACATTCACCTCCTCGCCGCTGTACTGCACGCCCACTCACACAAAACCCCCCTGTGTGTTGTGTGCATGATGGACATCGCCACAGTTCGCGTTATACCCATTATGCTTTTTTTGTGGCAACACTTCACTTGTGAAAATTATAACAATTAGGAATGGCAATAAAATCAATAGTGTGCAGAAGCATTAGGCCTAAGCTATTGTTAGTTTTGGCTTTTTTAAAACATATTATTTTGTATTTACAAAATAATGCCTTTTAATGGTGTTGCTGTAAGTGTATCAGTAGCATCTTCCACTATAATCGGCAGTCTATAACATGTCCTAAGAAACAATAAAGTCACAGTGAGGGGCATGTGATGATTTATTTTGACAATGAATTTACATTATAAAGGCGGCAAGGTGTGAGTTGATGAAGAATATGTGCGATTGGGTATGCAGGAGTGGGTACGGTAGGAGAAATTAGTGTGTGGTATAATAATAAAAAATATTGTTAGTAATGTAATTAACTAGGAAACGCTCAGTTGGACGCGTTGATAAGCGAGCACGTGCTATAGCTAGACCCACATTGCACATTTTTTTTAATTTTAAAATTTGCGACGTTCGCTGTCCACAGGGCCATGTTTCCAATATTAATTATTATTGCCAAGGTATTTGGGTAAACCCGTGTGTAAACCTTTACTTTGTGGATAAAATCCACCGCCATCTAGAGGACCTTGACTCCTTGGGAAAACTATTTAAACTCTTTGTTGACAAGTAATAGCAGAGTCGATAAAGAAGTTTCCCCTTTTGGGAGGTCCCCTATCTCCCAAGTCAAAACGGAATCTAACGTCCTGCGCGCTGAGAGCGGCTCCAATGTGAAACTAATAAAAGCACTGCACGCTAAATACGGTCAGTAGATTATCGATGTGCAGTGACGCTGAAATCAACAAACAACAGACGAAACGTCAAACTTCAATTTAATTTCAATCATATAAGCCCTGGGCCCTAGTCTTTTAAAACGATTTACTTTTGATTTATTTTGTACTATAAAGTGTTGCGCAGGCGTCACTGACATTTTCGTGCGAAATAATTTGAGATATGCCTTGTTCAAGCCCAACGGACGTAAGTGTAGCCTAGGCCCAAGGCCACAATACAGTTTTCAGACGTAAGTACGCCCTAGGCACTCAAATCGAAATCTTGAACAATACATATTGTCGGCCTAGCTCCTAAGCTTAGGTCTACTCCATCAGAAATATCCTCATTAATAAAGAGAGTTTGCTTTATGCCAAAACATTCGCCAACATTCGATCGTATTTAATATTTTGACGTTTCCGCCATTTGTCGTCATCGACTGTTAACTACTAGTAGAAAAGTGACGTACTTTTATTGAAATAGTTCCATCAAATCGTCACACAGAGTCGCGCGGAACGTTAGATTCCCAACGCCAAAAACCGACTTTTTATTTAACCCAGGGCGGTATAGGGAGTTGGAGGACCTCCCCAACGGGGAAACTTCTTTATCGACTCTGGTAATAGACTACTTCCTCGAAAGTATTGTGATTACTTCTAGGTGGCAGTGCATTAGAAACTTCGCGCGTCTTTTCGTTGCCATGGCAACGTTACCTTTGTTATAATGCGATTTCCATTTACACTACTTATCGGATCAAAATAAAATTAACATTTTCGTGACCGGACGGACATTCTAAATGATTTGGCCACCTCAGATTTTGTCGCCGTTTAGTTTTTAAAAAAAAACTTTCGATTAACTTTAATGTAACTTTTTAACTTTTTGAACGATTTTGCCACAAAACTAATGGCATTCAATCGAGAACGAAGCTTGCGGATGGTCAAAATTTCAACTCAATCCGAGCCTCCGTTCGACCGCTACCATGAGCCAAAAATGCTGCGCGACTTTCCGTTGCCATGGTAACGGTAGTTTGTTATAATGTAATTTCCATCTACACTACTTATCGGATCAAAATAAAATTAACATATTCGTGACCGGACGGACATTCTAAATGATTTGGCCACCTCAGATTTTGTGTCCGTTTAGTTTTAAAAAAAAACTTTCGATTAACTTTAATGTAAATTTTTAACTTTTTGGACGATTTTGCCACAAAACTAATGGCATTCAATCGAGAACGAAGCTTGTGGATGGTCAAAATTTCAACTCGATCCGAGCCTCCGTTCGAACGTTATGGCGAGACATACAAACAAACAAACAAACAAACAAAAAAACAATAAAAACAAAACAAAAAAAACAAAACAAAACCAGTGACTAATTTTTCCGGCAGAGTCAAATGGAAACGCTCGCTTCGCTCGCTTAATAATACATTTTGTTTTCAAAATAAAAAATCGTATATCTAGAGTCTACCCACATAGCTTAACTGATTTTCAGTGGGGGACATGAAATTTAAAGCAGACCAAGCCAACCCTGTAGGCGCAGACATAATCGCCGAGCGAACTAGAGACCGGAATATTTAAGTAAGAAACACCGATCAATTCAAATGTGAATAGAAGATCGTGTCCATACGACTAGGAGTGAAATTTCTCCATTTGGTTATATAAGTCGGGATACGTAGATTAGTTCTGTACGGCAAACCTCAGCAATCCGCATGTTAAATGTAGACAATATTACGCGCTCAACACTAATAGATTAGGTGCGTCAACATACTTTGCTCACGTCGCACGTCACCATTTAGAACTTTAAAATAGTTTCTAATATAAATTAAGTCGTAAAGAAGATAATAAAATCATGCAAGCCCATCCGAGGGTATAGTAAACCGTAAACGAAATGCCAGTTCCTATTATGAAACCAGTTTTTTTATATCTCAATTAAAGGTAAAACGAGCGAAGACGATCTATTCTGAGTGTCATGATGACTTGCACAAAACTCATCCATGGTCTGTGACAAGTCGTGTTGGACGACTAACAAGCTTCGGACCGTGGCCAGAGCTCGAGTCCCGGGTGATGGTCGTGGGTTCGAAACCTGGGTATTTAAGTAATTCTCCAGTGACTTCGGTATAAACGCAAAGAAGGCACATTATTTGGCTGGTAATTATGTATATGGGTGAGCATGTAGTTGTTATACTAAAAGCGCTAAGTGCATACACTAGGGTAAAATTGAAATAAATGACTGCAATTTTGTAGCACTTTTTAAAGAACGAAATACTGGAATGTTTAGAAATGAAAAAAATTACCTAATAACTGTATATTAAATTAACTTTAAAAAAATGATTTAAAAAAATCCAAACTTCACTTCGTGAGTGCTGCAATGGATT
This sequence comes from Sweltsa coloradensis, assembly GCA_024449915.1. Classification (NCBI taxonomy): domain Eukaryota; kingdom Metazoa; phylum Arthropoda; class Insecta; order Plecoptera; family Chloroperlidae; genus Sweltsa; species Sweltsa coloradensis. Next base: position 352,945 of record JAMZAV010000157.1, on the reverse strand, counting down.
TTGCAGAGTTTAATGTTACTAAATTTGATGTTCAGGATTGATTGGATATTGCTTAACGTCTCATATTAATGCACTTTGGCTATTCGAGACGATGAGTGGTGATAGATGAGGATGAAGTATAAACAGAAGGGAGGAGGGGAAACCCGGTACCGGCACGTAGCCTACTCCTTTCGAAAAGTACCAAGTAGACAAACGGCTTAACGTCCCATCCGAAAGGACGGTGTAACTTTGACAGTCATATAGGTTCCTCCACTAACCCCGACTGCCGAGCAGACGTCGAGGAGAACGAAGCCGTTACACTAGCTCTCGAACCCTCCATCTGCTCTAACCAGCGGTAGTATCCATAAAGTGTCAGGTGCACTTTAAAAACGTTTATATTCATTTAGAAATATTCGTAAATATTTTATACGCACTAGATAAAAGGGGTCAATACATTTGCCATAAAGCCTCGTCATGTTTGAAGAATGGTCTGGTTTAGGTTTGTTATCGTTAATTGTCCCATATAAAACAAGTGCTCGCACGCACGTATATATATCATTGCCCGGGCTCATAGAAAGTATATTATACTCCCCCCCAGACCGACCATCCAGCCCATATATTATTTTGACCTCCCACGTTACAAATAAATTAAATGTATAATAAAACCTTGTAATAAAACACCATACTAGGTGAAAGCTTATTTAATTAACCGCAGCTTAATCATGGAGATTAATGTTTTTTGTGTTGGAAGACGGAATGTATCAGACTAAGTCGTGAACACTGAACAGGTTTCCCGATCATGTGTTGTCAGATTCCGTCAATAATTATCAACATCCAACCCGCCTTTCACGCTATTAGTTAAAAAAAAGATTGTTAATTAGTAGGGGGACAAGACAAGGAAGGCAGTCGAGTACAGCGAGCGAGGCGAGGGGACGTGTACGATCACGACCACTAACTAACGACAGAAGAATTTTAATTAGATTGTGGAAAGGCAGTTGAGAAGAGATTAATCTGTAGAAAGGCGAGAAACAAAGCGACGAGATCATATCCTTGCCAATGTCAGCTAATTAGACCGAGCTACGGATGGAAATCCGATTGCATGAGAGAGCGAGTGAGGGGAGGTGGAGGGGTGGGGGAGGGGGGATCACCAGAGGAAAGCTGGGATTTTCATTTGCATGTGCTTAGAGTTTCATTGCATAATAGTAATTAATTTTATAGTGCATGTTAATGAATGTGTCTTATAACATAAAGGTTACTTAAAAGTTGTTTTTCTTATGTGTGTCCTCTCCTACATTTATTAAAAAAATACACTCGCCGGAAAGTCAGCTTAATCAACAAAGTAATCTAAATTTGGTTTCCGTTTGTTGTTGTTGTTATTGTTGTTTTGTTTGTTTTTTTTGTTTGTTTTTGGGGGGGGAAGTAAATATCACCCTACACTCCCTCCCCCACCAAAACAAACGATGAGAGGTATATTATTAACTTTTCAAGAGAAGTGTAGATAAGAACTGCCAAACGAATATATTATATAGACTTTTTGAAGATGTCCACTAAATGTCTCGTACGTTTGGGGTGAACTCTAAAACGTAAACGGGACAATTAAACATATATACTTATCGTAGCAATTATCGTGGGCTTATAAGCAAAAATTCACTAAGTAACATTTTTGGTGAAATTGAGTGGTAGGCATAGCACCTCTAAAATGTAATGCTTATAGTCCGCAAAAACTCACTACACACTCATTTACCTATAGTTTTCAATAATAGGGTGATTTATTTGTCACTAACTTCACAGGACACATTTATTGACATCAAAAAGTGGATAAGTGCACTAAGTGAGTTTTCGCTGGTTATTATGCAGGGCCTGTATGTTAATGTTGAATGTTGAATGTTGAATGTTAAATGTCGTGAATGCTGAAGGGTGAAGACCTACCAACATAGGCAGCAGCTGACACAAACACCTTGCCAGAAGCTGATATCAAAGATAGAAGTGATGTTAGTTAAAAACTGTGCACAATGACAATAAAAGGTGTAAAATGATACAATAAACAAAAATGAATAACTACATCATTCAAGCAATGCGTTTCAAAAAGTGATTAAGTGCAATTTTCGTCCTTTTAAAAAGAGAACATTGTGTAAAGAAACGCAACAAGTTTTGATAAATTAAAACTGTATTTTTCAAGTCATTTATCTCAGAACAACAAAATTATTACTTATAAGTTTTTGCTGTACGCCCACCATGTCAAGGGTAAATGAAGACGTGGTACCACAATGTTAGCATTCATCATAATTACATGCTACAGAAATGTAATTAATTGACAACTACTCCTAAATACTGGTTCGTGATGAGCGTACCGCTTAGGACGTGGGGCGACAAGTATCAGCCAATCACAGTGCTCGAATTCCAGACGTGACATCCGACGACAACATCACCTTCATTATTACATTCCTATGCGTTACTATGACAAACCACGAGGTGGGTTTGAGTCCGCACACACAACTAGCGCATTCTCATCAAACACTCGCATTCGTAAGGTCAGGATCATCATTGGGTGATTCCCGCAAAGACAGGAATTTTAAAACTTACTTTTCCTTCTCAAAAAAATTAACTTTAAAAATTTTATTTACTTGGCCCTTTAAAAAGGAACCTTTAAACTTTACTAAATTTTCCACACAAAAAGGAACTTTTGATTTCTTGAAAAATAAAAATTTCCCTGATAAAAGTTCCTTAGGGAAAATATGGTACTTACATGGGGAAAAGGGTTTCACGATTTTTAAAGACGCGTTGTCCGAGAAAATTTTAAAGGGTTTCATCAATTCGAGTTACGCCTCCTAAAAATGATATCCACTGGGTTTATCAACTTGATTTTCATATCGTACACTGTCAGCTAAAATGTTTTCAAATGAGGGCACGGGGTTTTGGGTCACTCTAAGAGTGAAAGGAATTTAAACCTTTTTAAAGTTCCCCCAAATCTGAACTTTTGTGTGAAAATCCCCAAAACGGGATCTTAGAACTCGATTGTTTTTTAAAAGACCTACCCATACGGCATTCATTCCCGCCTGCGCAATACCATGTAATGTATACAATTGTTGTGTTACCACAAGTCCCAAAGCAATTTTACAAATGCAGTGCCAACTGAAAACAGGAAGCCCCCCCCCAGCGGGCCCTTGGCCTACAAAACCAATAATGGCATAACATTTAAACTAGGAAACGCTTAAGTCCCGCCGCGTTGTTGATGAGCGTAATTGGTGCATTGAGCTGCCATGTGTTATGCGAATTTTCTGTTGTTCTGTGGAAAATTCATTATTAAGTTGAAAATTTTTTTAAAATTAAATTAATAAAATAAAAAATTAACTTCATTGTTTTAAAATTTGTTTTTAATTAATCATAATTGTAAAAAAAAATCGTAAAAATTGCGATTTTTATAAGAAATAATTTCTCGATTGCGCTCAAATTTAACACGAATATATTAATTCATTAAATTTAAGGTTCTGCGAAAAAAATCATTACAATCGGATAAAGCATGTAGGTGTTATAAGAAAAGAATTGTTTAAAAAAAGAAAAAACCCGTAAAATATCGATTTTTATGATAAATATTTTTTCAATTGCGCTCAAATTTCACAAGAATATCTAAATTCATAAAAATAAAGGTTCTGTGCAAAAATCATTAAATCGGATAAAGCATGTAGGTGTTATAAGTCGAAGAATTTTTTTAAAAATTGAAAAAATCGTAAAATTGGGCGATTTCATGAGAAAAATTTTTCCGATTGCGCTCAAAAACGGGGCAGTTCTAAGTTCAGAGATTTCGAAGGTCTCCATAAAATTTCATCGTAATCGGAGTATCGGTTTAGTCGGAATCGTGTGGACAATACGGGACAAAAAACAAAAAAAAAGAAAAAAAAAGAAGAAAAAAAAACATTCCGGATTTTTTTCTCCAGTGTAGTAGAAGGGAAAATCTTCGCTTCCCCGCTTCGCTCATCCAAAAAATGAAATGAAATAATTTGTAAATGATGTGAAAAGGAAAAATAATAACGAAACTACAGTCATAAAAGGACAAAACTAGAAAAAATGTGGATGATTATTATTTGGAATGATTGGAAATTTGAATACACAGTTATTTAAAAGTTGGAAGATTCATATAATTTATTCATGTTCGCATTCTCATTCTTACTGTCGTATTCAACTCGGTGAAGAATGTATAAGACAACAGTATACGAGGTCATTGCGCATTCTTATGAAACTACACGAAACAAAATAGCCATGAAGAGTTATTTCGAGTAAAACAAAAAAAAATTCTAGAGGTTAAGAGTCATTCCCATCCAGTACCTCACTGTTTTAAAGTGTCTAAGAGTTTACAAGATATTTCTAGAAATACTTGTTAAACGTATAGTTAATTAGTTTAACAAAAAACGGGTACACTAAAGAGATTCATGTCCCAGTTAATAAAGATTTCACAAGCCATCTGTCGCAGCACCGTCGACTAAGCACTATTATCATCGATTGATGCAAAGTTATTCCTTTAAAAAAAAATCAAGTTAAATTTCATGGAAGATATATTGTATGTGATGCACATAGTTTTATATGCTTAAAAACAATAAATGTAGAATAAAAAGTGAACAAGATTTAAGACATGTTTACTTTGTAATATTATAGTTTTAAAATGTTGAAAACTGAAGAAATGTGAAAAATGTTAGTTCCTTGACAAAGGTAAACAATCCTACTTGAGAATCTAGGTATATTTAAAGTCAAATATCACAACATCACTTTTAAATAGTGTTGTTTTTAGTGGAATTGTTAACAAAATCAGTGTAAGTAAGGTGTTACAAAGTGACATAATAATAGTATTTAATAATTCGATAATATTAGTGGGGTGAGAGTCTTGATTTTTGTGTGTAAAACGAGTCCGAATTTAAAAATAACTCTAGTATCGAGTCCATTTCGAGTCTCATAACTTCTTTTTTTTTTCACTATTAGGCCCTACTCTTAATTCACAATATCTACAATATTCATTCTATTTTTTTATGTTAGTCTGTGTATAGGCATCTCACCATTTGACGTATCGCGACGAATTTGCCAGTCTACCCCGGGACCTCCACCAAAACCAGTATTTTTTATAGATACACGATTTCCCGTACACCAAATACTCAGCGACTCGAAATTCCGAGTAACTTACACACCCTAAATAATGTTCATAATTTAATAAATAAACAAACCCTTCATTCAAACCCTGTCACTCCGCGTGCGGCCGCCAGGCGCGGGCATCTGCGGTAGTTCCAGTCGTGACCGGCAGGTGTGCTTCCGTTTCGGGCGGGGATTCGTTAACGAGGTTCCAACGCGCGCAAGTGTTCGAAATTGAGCGTAGAGTGTTTGAAAAAATCAGGCACATGGCGGCATTGTGGACGATTCAATTAGCTCAACTGCATACATTACATCAAAGCTTGTGCTTTAGCTAGGCACATGGTGTGGGTGGCGTGGAAACGTAAATTATATCTACTTAATTTAGGAACTAACATCATACTTTGAGCTTACGTAGAGTTCTTTTATATTAACAGCCTGCTTTAATGATTTTTTTGTAACTTTTAAACTGTGCAATACATATAATAACGCATTTGATGTTTTGAATCATAGTTTTTAGAATGTATTAATAGATAATATTATACAAATTTGTTGAATCACTATGTGATATATTTTGTCCTTCAAAAATTGTGTTGTTAAATAAAGTAAATGTGGTTCATATAGCTAGTGTTTCAACGATTTTCGCCGATCATCTGATTCAGAGCTTTTAATTTTTTCTCCCATGCATCTGACTCATGACACAAGCTATTAATTAATTAAAAAATGCATCTGATTCATTGTTTCCCGCTTTCATTATAAGTACATGATGATAATAGTTTAAAGCTTTAATAAGTCCATCATAAACTTAATTTAGCTTTTAAATTTTAATAATATCATATTAGCAATAATATCATGCATCTGATTCATGGGTTTGATCCTTTCCTTTTAAAATTATTGTGTCAAGCATCTGATTCATGATTCAAGCGAATATAATTACTTCTATACTATATTTGATTCATGGTTCATGCTTTTTCGTGCCCATAACGCCAAAGTTTGAGCTTCTAATGAGTATTGTGAACCTGATTTAGCTTTAAATTAATATTATCATGCATCTGATCATGATTCGAGCAAATAATAAGTTCCATCATATCTTTGATTCATAGTTCATGCTTTTAATTAGTTATATCGTGCACATAACGCCATAGTTTGAGCTTTTAATGAGTTCCATCAGGCACATGACGTATAATCAGTCTCGCTTTACAATGAACGGCCCCCAGCGTGTTTAGCCGAGATGAAACGAAGTCTTCTACGGATACGAAAAATAATTAATATTTAACATAGCAGCAGTGTTACCTGCAAGCGACGTGTAGAGTAATTACGTATGTCGCGGCCACACGCTTTCACGTGTATATATATATCTAAGATCAATAAGTATTCGGCGACTGTCAATTGCTTAAACCGTGCTGCGAGTTGCAATCATAGAGAAGTACTACTCTAGGCCTACTGCGTGGGATTATTTTGCGCTGCGCCCCCCAACAATGTGACGGCCGGAAAGAGGGGGGTGAGGGGAGGGGGGTTATTAATTAACCACCCAGTCTAATCAAGGTCTAGAGCTAATAGGGAGCCCATACTTGCAGCTGCCCTGAGTGGATGGAATGGAATACCCCTATGATACGAGGGCCAATCACACAAATCCACGGAACGGACGATACTATATGTGTTTCCATGTGGATGAAGTTGTAGTGAGTCCAAGACATATAGCAACCTCTAACGCATTTTTGTGTGTGTTAAAAATAATTAATAAAATATACAAATATCAATATCAATGTGAATTTGATGTGGCTTCAGAAGTCAAGAAAGAAGATCGTCGGAATATTTTTGTTTGCCTTCAACAGTGTTCAAGTGCGTGTGTTGTAACTGTTGATTGTCACATTCTCAAGTCAAACCACGTGTGAATTAAGTACGCGTGCCGTACATCGACAGCACGAGCTTACAAATCACTACCGACAGTGTTGGCTCGGCCGCTAAGCGCTTGACTCTGATTCGGGAGGTCCCGGATTCGAACCCCGTCGAGAAAGGCAATCTTGACTGAAGGTTTTTCTTCCTAGTTTTTCCTCAGCCGTTAATGCGAATGCAAGGGATTAAATCCTCGTAATCAGTACTCGGACATTCTTTCACAATTGTCCTATCCGCAACATACCTAGTTAGTCACCTGTAGTGGGTCACACCGGTTAAAAAACCTGATGTGTACCCTACAGAGGGTATCCTACAAAAATGTATTTAATTTAACAAATCCCTAAGTCAAGTGTTGGATGGTTAATACTCAATGTCCCAAGATACAATAGAACAAAGTCTTATCGCTCCCACCACTATAAAAAATTATTTTATTGTTTTCTCTATTCCTTTTATTTCTTGCCCTATTTGTGTTCATTTTTCTTTGTCGTTTTTCATTTATTTTTATATTTAACTCTATTTTTGTACATGCCTAATCACACATATTTTACCAGTAATATTTAGAGCCTGTTACTTCTTTGATAAACTATTTTCCATGTTTGAACTTTCTAAACATTTTTTTTTTCATTTTTTTTTTCATTGCTATTACATTATCTACAAATTTTGTTATGTATAATATGTTTTGTGTACCTAATTGTAAATCAGTGAATCTAGATTCTATGGGTGCTCTGACCGGTGGAAAATATTGAACCACACCGTTACCTACCATGTCAAGATGAATAATTGCACACACCAGTAAAAAGCTCTAGTCACTCCTAAACCCTATGTGTATATAAACATTGAGTGTACAAATACAATCAGAACGTTGGCAGTTGTAAACTAAATCCAACAATTCGTTTTTAATAGCCCGTTTTGTTCGGCTGGATTTAAACTCTAGTGTCAATAGTTCAGGTTTGGCCTGGCACGTAGATGTTGTGCAATTACAGCGTCCGCGAGGCACTGGCGTCAGTCTACACACACGCCATGGAACACCGGTCATAAAAACTCAACAATGTAAATTATTTACGCAAATAATTCTTCACTGAAGGTTTTGTAGTAGACAAGTTTGTGTTTCTGAGAGCTGTATGTATGCGTTTGAACTTTTTGGGTCATTCTCTAAAGCACGCATTGTTTACTGAAATACTTATTACAAGGAAATAAATGCAATTTGGTGGCGGTTGAATAGTGAATTTAACGATTTAATGCATTTCTCTGTTTTGTGTTGGACTTATGACCATAAAACAATTTGTAATAAGTTACTAAAACGAATTCACTACCATTAAATAATTTTAAAATGAACAACACATGATTATTGAATGAACAATGTGTATAAATGACTTGGGGATCAAAGTGTATTAAACATAAATGCAGCTATAGAGTTTATTATCGGAATAGCTTCAAGTTTAAACTATGTCGTACTTTGAATACACAAATATGATAAGGAAGATGTAATATTTAATATTTAAATGTCAAGTAGTAGGCTACGTCGTAATGTTTAACAAAGATCGTATTCTTCTCAACGTTTTCTTGTTACTGTTAGTTTTTATAACCATCTTACAAGTATGCATTTTGCATGCATGTTAGTTGGAGTGGATGCAGTCTCCAAACTAATGCCAAATAATCCAATTTTATATTTGACCAACAGATGTAATGTTTTTTATTGATAGTTATTTTGACAATATCATTTTATTTTTTGCAAAACATCGAGGGTAGACGATAAGCGAAAACGAATGAGTTTGAATTACAGCTTATAACTGAAAACGGGTGACCCACGCGAATGTGTAGGTATTCCTGACATCTGAACTTCTTCCATTTTGTACAAAAGAAAATAAATCTTATATTATATTGTTTAATTTCGAGATACCTTTTACGGGGGAAGCACAAAACAAATGTATCTTCACATACACGATGCCACTTCCCACCTAGCGCCTACGTGCGCATTGCTTCGCAGTTCGCACAGCTGACAACGTTTTGATCCCGGCTGTACCTCAGTTCAGCGCCCACACGCGCCATCCCAAACAAAGCACCGCAAATTGAATAAATTAATCAATTATTTAGTGAGGCCGCTTGCTTTATATCACAGTTATTAATACCCTAAAATGATAAAGCTATTACAGTCGCTAGCCAAGATTGCCTGTGAAACAGAAACTAGGCTTAACAACTATATACCTATGCAATTCCCTGCGATCGAACGATGTGCCCCCTTTGGGAGGCGACGTCATTAACTTCACAAATTGCATTCCTCCCGTTGTTTGTTGGAGCTAAATGTATAGGTTAATGGCATGAGGGTAAGCGAGACCATGCACGATTCAATGCGAGTGTTCAATATATGCGGAGTTATAACATTTTAGGTGGAACTATGATGGTTGACACCACAAACGAAGCTGCACACTATCATAAGGAAAGCAGAAATTAATAAAGGTATACACATTGTAACAGATAAACAATTCCAGATTGTGATTATAGATATGGAAAAGGTCGAGCACTATTTTGTTCTAATAGCTTTTGAAAATGAATATAGTTTCGTATACCTGGATTTACTTAATATTGTTATCTTTTAAATTTACTTTTTTGACATAATACAGTGGTTGTTTATCGCATGGTGTTTACTGGTAATTGGAATAGTTAGGTACTGTATGTAAAACTAGGAAAACGCTTAAGTCCCGCCGCGTTGTTGGATGAGCGTAATTGGTGCATTGAGCTGCCATGTGTTATGCGGATTTTCTGTTGTTCTGTGAAAAAATCATTGCTTAGTTGAAGATTTTTTTTAAATTAATTTAAATTAAATAAAAAATAAACTTTAATTTTTAATTTTTCTAATTAATCGTAATTTGAAAAAAGAAAAAAATCGTAAAATTGCGATTTTCATAAAAAATAATTATTCATTCGCTCAAATTTACCAATAATAATTCATAAAATTAAGGTTCTGTGAAAAAAATTATTACAATCGGTTAAAGCATGTAGGTGTTATAAGTCGAAGAAATTTTAAAAAAATCGAAAAAAATCGTAAAATTGCTTTTTTCATGAGAAATAATTTTTCGATTGCGCTCAAAAACGTGGCAGTTCTAAGTTCAGAGATTTCGAAGGTCTCCAGAAAATTTCATTACAATTGGAGTATCGGTTTAGCCGGAATCGTGCTGACAAACACACAATAATACAGAAAAAAAAGAAAAAAAAAAAACATCCCGGATTTTTTTCTCCAGTGTAGTGAAATGGAATCTTCGCTTCGCTCGCTACGCTCATCCAAAAGATGCTGGATATATATAATTATGTCTTATTAAAAAGGAGATCCTGCAGTGATCTTCGGATGATTTTAACAAGGTTATGGGTGAAAAGAAATTGTGGGAATGTCCTAGGACTGTTGAAGAGGACTCAACCGATTGCAATCGCATTAATGACTGAAGAAAACTCAGTCAGGATTGTCAATGGCGGGATTCGAACCCGTGACGTCCGAATCAGAGTCTCACACGCTACGCATGAGCTATCTCTGTATAGGTAACACTTTCACTTCTAAATTCCCGAAATATTGTAAAGAACAAGTAAAAGACTAAAACAAATATTTCAATACTTTCACAATAGTTCAGTTACTATATCGAGTTGAAAAATAATAAGCAAATCAGTAAACCATTTTTTTGTCAAGTCAAGTCAAGTAAGTCGAGTAAGTCGAGTAAGTCAAGTCAAGTCAAGTCAAGTCAAGTCAAGTCAAGTCAAGTCAAGTCAAGTCAAGTCAAGTCAAGTCAAGTCAAGTCAAGTCAAGTCAAGTCAAGTCACTTATTATTATATCTATGTTCAGGCTACTGTTGTGGACCCTTACAGACTAAAACGTGCTTTATTTATCAATCTTTCACGTACTTCACGTTGTTAGAGGATTATAGGGAGACTCTTCTCCTGTCATGGTTAATGACTCCTAGCATACATTATGGTAATGGTCAAAAACCAAGAGCTATAAAAACATTGCTTGCAATGCAAACATTACGCTCGTAACTACTGTTGTGTGGGTGTCCTCAATTTAGGGATTCCAAACTCAGCATTTCCATAAGTTTATCCACAGATATATCGTCTAGATTAGCCCTCGTTGCATAAATATGAGGCGCTAAGCCCATCAAGAAACAAACACAATTAGTATAACGACTCTGCTGCTACGTATTTCCCAAGTCAAGTTCGAGGTCAGGGAGGCGAGACTGGCCCGAGATGGTTCCGCATTTCGTAGAACATTGGGCATAACGTAACATTTTATTTATTTATTTTATTTTATGTCTATCCTATTTAGTTATAAACACTGACTCACAAAGGAAGACACTACACCTTTTTTATATTTTATTCATTAATTAATTGCATTTAATATCCTTTTTATTTGATATCAAAATTGTTGTGTTTTAATGCATTTTTGTTGTAATGTTACTATTTCAAATATTTACGAAACTGTAGTTCATTGTTGTGTCTGCATCTATGTTATTAGATTTATTTAGTTGTCCTCCTTTGTAAATCAGTTTTATAACTGAATAGGATAGACGTTAAATAAATAAATTAACTAATTAATTAATTAATTAATTAATAAAAAACATAAAACATAACATTAAAATGTGTGTGTTTCAATATAAGATACATTTGTCTCTTTTTGTGATTGTTTGGTGTATTTTTATTTGCTAAGTTTTAGCATAGCGCAGATTGAAAGATAGATAGAGGTCATGGTACAAGGATATTCTTTGGTCCTTCGACCATGGATAGAGGTGGCTCAAAGCTAATTAGCACAGGATAGCCAATACGTTTGTACTGGTATTTTCCCTTCACACATGGGTAATATTGAAGGCATGTGAATTTGGCATCTTTTGCTGTTATATCGGTAAACATAGGTCAATATTTTTGAACTCTCTTCCAAATGCTAAATTTTCTACACAATAAGATTTTCTCGTAAGTATACCTATTGAGAATTAGTTTAGAATTGTATTCTGACTAAATTCAATTCTAATTGAATCCAACGTTGTGAATGTGATGACATTATACGCTGTAAAAATATTAATGTTTCTAGTGTAGAGCAGAATTTCCAATTATTGGTTGTGCAACAAACCCACATACATTTAGAGCTTTGATGGAAAGACATTGTTTCAAATTCAAAATGCTAAATTTTCTCAAAATAAAACAAATGCTAGATAATAATTCAAAATTTAAATGCTTCTTTCCCGTACTTCTAGTAAATGTCTTTAAAAGTTTATCCAAAGATTTAAGTCGAAAATCAGTAATGAATGAACTTGTACAAATAGATTCCACTACACTATTGACATAGTTACTGCACGAGTCAGATTCCTGCAACTAAATAAAAGTAAAATAAACTTACTCTTCATCCTCTGCAATGCAACCATAATGTTTGAGAGAACTAGGAAACCAAATCACCGCATACGTAGAGAATTCAACTCACCTGAAATGAAAAGAAAGACATTGATAACTAGTTGTTGGACAAACGTTTATTAGTATATCCCTACAGGGAAATCACAAGCATTGACACAGTAAATAGTTATCGATTAAGCTTATTACAATTATACCTATAGCCCAATTGTTTTTCAACATAATCAACATTTACTTTGTATCCCAAATTAAGTAAATTACAACAAATTGAACATTTTATAAAACGAATTGAACATTTTTCAGGAAAAGAAAAGTCAAAGCATTTTTAAAAATGTTTTCACCCTCCGATAAACAAATAAAACCTTATTTCTTGGAAGTAATCCATTTTTAAAATTGAATTCCCTGTTGTTTTCCTGTAAGCCAAATAATAATAAAAGTTAATTTTTGGTCAATGTAAACATAGGCCAATATTTCTTGTGTGCAAACTGGGAAAAAACTTGAAGGGAAAAAACTAATTTTGATATATGTAAAAATTTAGACGTAACCACATTTTCGCCTAGATTCGGGCGTTCTCGCGCTATTTTGAATGTGATTTTAAACTTCATACGGTCGTACATTATACTGTTATATACGAACATATTGCCCTCTGGTAATCCCTATGGTAATGCCCAATGTTATCGAGGATCGGCATGTGTTTTAAAGCGGTGTCTTCTCTACTATATAGCTAGGCGACGCGGTGAAGCTGGAGGGTGGACGGTACGACACTTCGCCGACAAGTGGGGCACTTATCACTTCGATTCGAGTCCCTTACAAGTTGCTTCTTCTATTGTCTTCAATCCTCACTTCAAGTTTAGAGTGGTGACCCAGTCAGATCCCGACCAATACCCACTTGACGAGAGACGGTTCGACTTACATTCGCATACATTCAATGATAAATACGTGTTTGTTTTCTGATCATTATAGAATATTTGTATTACATTGTTAATTTTATCACGATTTTGTAATTTATGGTGTACAGAGTCTTCCCAGAATGACATCAAATAATTCTATACTGATCACAAATTCATATTGAATAGTTTTTTGGTTTCACCAGGTTTAGATGCAGATATAGATGGTTAAAACTACACCACTTCTTAATGGGGCTTGAGTTAATTTTTATATCCCTGCTATACGTAAAATGAAAGCACTCAATTTTAATTAACGTACTTAAATTCTTAAACATAGTATATAAAAAACTAAGTTATTCTTGGAACTTTATTTGTGCTCCAAAATCACATGAAGCTTATAGCCTAATACTTCTGAGTTAGGACATTATTAACACAGAACAGATTTTTTTATAATTTTACAAAGCCAAAGGACATATTTTACAAAACACAAATGGCATACAAAAATACCATATAACAATGATAACAGAAATAATATATAGTTACAGTCCATCAGTAACAATTGAGGGGCCTATTGAGAGAAGGAGCTTTGCCACATGTCTAAAATTTAGAGTTTTGAAAGGTTTCAGTAGTTAAAACTGATATCTTAATTTTTGAACGAATAACTTCTTTTTAAAGATTATATAAAAAAGTTATTTATACAAAAATTCAGACTTAGCAATTTTAACTAACTGAAACTTTGCTTAACTCAAAATTTTTGACATGTGGCATAATTTCTTCTCTCACTAGGCCCCTCAATTGGTATAATTAGTAACTTTCTGACGAAAGTGAAGGGAAAAAACAGGAAAATGATAGTGGGAGCGTAGTTATGACGACACTCCAGTGATAAAAGTCTGCTGCGACCTTCAATACAACAATGTGAGTATTGTTGTGCTGCGTTATGTAGTCTAGGAAACACGCAAAGGTAACACGCTTCGCCTACCACCACAAACACTCACACATCAGCCATCGAACAACATGTCCAATAACTCTCCGAAATAGAACTTGACAAACGAAACTTTTTGATTAAATAAATAAGTGGCGAAAATAGTCGCGCTTTTTCTCCACAAAGATCTACATAGAAGTTGATTTGAAAAACTGAACACTTTTATGTATTCGAATCTTGGGCGCCGCTCGCAGCTGACCGAGAGAAGATTGCTTCCCCCCCCCCAACTTCCACCACCCCCACCCGCAACATTACAGGTCCGGCTCAATTCTCAATTTCTTTTCCAGTTCCGCCAGTGCTGCTGCATGCGGCCGCATAAACATGTTACCCTTTTCCAGTTCCGCCAGTGCTGCTGCATCTCTCGGCCGCATGTTTCAATATCAGTCGGCCAGCCGGCCAGCATTATACCGACTTGATGAAAAAATAATAATGTGAGGGGTGGAGGGGTGGGCTCGCGTTTCCTTGTATTGGAACCTCCACCTCGTCTCCCATGACGACGGCGTCGGCAGCAGGGGGATACTATGCAATATCGGCAGCGGCTGTGACGGGAACCACTTGTTTATTAGGAACATGTTTTGCATCTCTCATGCAACCACCTTGCGAGCTTAATGGTTAGAAAATCGGAGACATTTTTTGCGGAAAATACGATCGATATTCTAGTTTGGAGGTTATGAGAGTTTTGTTCCTGCTTCCTATGGAGGACCAGGGTTCGATTCCTGGTTAAGACTGGGGTGGGTTACACATCGATAAAGTACAAGGTAACGACATGAAATTATCAGTAATAGTTGTCCTGTAGAAACGAGAAAGATACATGATTCCTAAATAAAACTCGTATCTGACAGATTGGGTTTCACATTATCACGTACATATAACATACAATGCTTCTGAAACGACATCAGCCAATGTATCTACGTTTTCCGCTTTTACTGGTAAGTTGAATAATTGACGTGATATAGAAACGTGAAACAGAACATAAAATAATGAGATAATATGGATACCAATTATTCCAATTAACATTTCCAGATTAGAATAAAGACAATTCGACGCCATGCTTGCTACTTGGCAATGCTAACGGGTTTTAATCAAGGTAGGAATTTATTAAATGCAATGTGAGATTGTTTAGATGGTTACTACTTGTTCGGTTTGTTTTCGGTGCCCATTTGTCCACCACAAGTCACAACTTAATGAATTAAGATAGATTGTTTTGGCATCACTGGCAGGTAATTAATTATTTGAGTAGCTAGCATCATTATGTGGCCAAGGAAAGAATGTATCAACAAGCCTGGCATTTTCAGGGCATGTTTAAGATTGAGGACTGGTGAAGTCGAAATATATCGCACACAACATTTCTGACAACCCAACCAAGAATTAAAAATAACATTGTTTTCCCCAGGTCAAATATGCATTTCGTTTATTTTTTTTTATTTTTTTAAATTTGTTTTACTTGAAGTTGAAATAAAAACGTTCTCTCTCTATTTATAAGAAAATAGTCGAAAATATATTGAAGAACAGCATGTCTTACATGTCATATAAATTTAAATCTCTTGTATTTCACCATTAATTTTGATCATCATATTTCTTCATAAGTTTTAGTATAGGAAGGAATTCACCAACACTTGTAAATGTAATTTGTATTCCATGATCATCACTTAACCATTTAATTAATTTCATGATTTCACATTTCTTTCCATTTCCCCCTTTTTTCCCTAACTACGGATTTGTAAAAAAAAAAAATGCCATAGACTATAGCCTACAAACTAGGCTTACCTCAAACAAAAAATAAAATTCAAAATTATTAACGTTTCATGCAAAAATGTATATCACATCAATTAAGCTTAATGAATTCCTTAATACTTCAATTTGGTTTGTTAATGCATTTTTAATCATATTTTGTGTAATGTATTTGTCATTATTTGTTGTAACTGTTTTTATTTGTATTTGTATTTATTTATTTAATTTGGTTGTAGGTGTAGAATAGTTAATAGAAGAAAGTGTGTGGAGTGTTTTTAAATTTAATATCATGTTCTTCAATAAAAAACTTTACCTAAAGCAATTCCTTGAGAATACATTTCGTATATTTGATGTACTTACAAACGATTCGCCTGTCATCATCGATGACGCAATCATATTTCGACGAAACCCTTATTAAATTAATAGGACGTACTTTTCTAGCTCAATACTATACCATATTGTACTTGTGGTGCTTGCTGGCCATCTAGGCCAGTGACACTGGTCGATTCTCAAAGAAATCGACAGGATTAACACAATCATACTAAAACGTTATGCGACAGCCGTGAGTAATTGTAGGGAGACCATTGAATGTAATGAACAAGCTGGAAGGACGTACATTACCATGATTGGGAGAAATAGGGAGAATCGTCTCATCCATTTCAAAGTTGTGGTTTCTTTTTGTATTGTAGATCGTATACTTTTTAACTTCTTATTGAACATGAACAATAAAAAGAACATATTTATTCGATATGTGATAAGTTTAGTTATTTTATATTTTGTATTTACTGAATACATAACTTACAATCCAATGGAGGCATAACACCAAATATAATTGTATTCACTCTATATGGAAACTTTTTACTCTCTGTATACTATGGAAATAGGATCAATATTAAATCCAGTAGTAAAAGACAAGTGCATGATAGTCCATTTTGAAAATGGATGTGCATCTATGTTAGCAAGTGGAAGGGTTCAAGAGAAGCCCTCCCTATATGGTATAGTGTAGGGTTGCGGAATAAAGTTTCTTAATCTTGCTTCAATGGATGACAATATCACTTAAAACTTACTAAAAAACAAGCATGAAGGGGTCTGGGGTAGTTATTACAAAAGAGTCTTCAAGAGAATTTCTATCAGGAGTTTCATTTAGTAGTATTCTATGGCTAGGTCTACAATGCACTTGATAAGTTTTCAATTTGGAACAATTTTGCAGGGATAACTAAAATCATAAGAAACTGTACACATTTTACTAAATGTCTAAAGTAAGTTTAAATGGTAGTCAACAGCCCAAGCGTGGGACGGTATCATAAACAAAGAATAAGATGCCTCGGTATTTATTAATTCTTTTAAAGACAGGGTTGTAAGTCGATTGTAGTTTTATAAGCCAAGTATTTTTTTAATTATGTTTTCTAAAATTAAATAAAAATTAACTACAAAGTACTTCAAAATCGCGTGCCCAATTGTTGGTGTGGTCTATGCCCTAATGGTCTGACAGAAATCGTCGGCGTATCATTTAGTTTCACTGACTCATTCATTTGCATGTGGACAATATATAGTAGGCTACCGTACAGCAAGTAGCGCACATACACCCCCTCGCCTAGTAACATCTGGTATTGCCCCCCCCCCCCCCCCTTCATGGTCGGCATCTCACCCACACATTCAGTCAGACGGGTGAGGGAACTTTGGAGCTGATGAAATCTAAACGTGTTTGCAGGATGAGGAGAAGGGACGTTGAATGGTTACCGATGTTAATCAAGTTAGCAAAAAATTGTGGGGGAACTAATTCTACCCAAATATCTGTTGATCATTAGTAATCCGAACTGAAGTGCATACAATATTACATTGATACAAAATTAAAATGCAATTTGACTTTGACAGGTATGTAACTTAATGTTAATGTGGCTATAGAAATAAAATGCCATAATTGCATTTTTCAATTTTCATTTTATAGCGCTTCTAATTTCACGCTATTTCATTTTGTAGCAAATATTTTTCCCACCCTCGGAAAACCTAGAGCATGTTGGTTTTGTTTCCTTGGGTATTCGTTTTAAAATTAAAATTATTTGATTGAAGTAAAATTAAAAGCAACTGGATTGTAATAGTAATACACAAAGATAAATTAAATTATCTTGCGTACCCGGCACCTCCACCAAATACATGAAATAATATTATCCCAGGACAAGAAGTAAATTATGGGCTTGGTGTAGTACATACAATTACTAGCACCTTGAATTATTTATGGTCAATGGTTGGTTACTCGGCACCTCCACCATCGATATGAAAAAACTATGTTGTATCCAAAAAACAAACGTGTTCCAAGAACCTTCACCGTCAATATCAAAATTAATAACATCCTGTATTCATAAACAAATATGGACCCGGCACCTCCACCAAAGGTAAAAAACTATTTTCTTGTAAAATATGAACAAATATGGACCCGTCAGAGTAAAAAATTATTATTCCTGTATAATATGTACATAATTGACAACCCGGCACCTCCACCAAACACAATAATAATATGGTATTCGGCATGACTAGATCTCGTACGATCCCAACTCAACTGGGCCCATGATACGACTAAAATACAGACGATTATAAGTCCCTTCAGAGTAAATTATTTCTGTATAATGTACATAATGACAACCCGGCACCTCCACCAAACACAATAATAATATTGTATTCGGCATTACTAGATCTCGTGCGATTCCAACTCAACTAGGCCCTTGATGCGACTAAAATACAGGCGCCATCTAATGTCCCTGTCAGAGTAAAAAATTATATTCCTTATAATATGTAGATATTATTGACAACCCGGCACCTCCACCAAACACAATAATAATATGGTATTCGGCGTGACTAGATCTCGTACGATCCCAACTCAACTGGGCCCATGATACGACTAAAATACAAACGCCATACAATAATTATCAGTTGCTGTGTGCGTCGTTTAGTAACAAATAATCCAAATTCACAACTCCGATGTTGTTGTTCCACCGAGACCGTCGCTTTGGCACCGCGCGGGCTAAACTGAACACAAGCCCGACGAGCGAGCGTCTTGACGGTAATATCACTAACCACGTGCGTTATAGACCATAACCAGCGTGGTCCCGCACAATCACACCCGCCACAAAAGCGTGTTGAGACTCGCTCTCCCGCCCTAGAGACGATATTGCCTTGTTGCACGAGCAGATTACCGGGGCGGGAGACACAGATCAGAGCGCGGCTGTTTCAACTGTAGTTCAATGTTCAACTGTAATTCTTAATACTAGGAAAACGCTAAAGTCCCGCCGCGTTGATGGATGAGCTTTTTGAAGTTTTTAGTTTGCGTGGGATACCTTTACTTTTGCAAGTGCTTTGTTTTGCTGCCTACGCATTGTAGGTGATTGTTGTCAAGTTTCTATTGTAACTTGTCAATTGGTATTATTTACCGTAAAAAACTTATATTAAAAGCTTTATTTCTATGGATTCTAGCTAACTTTTTCAACTTTTTCTTTCAAAAGGTACTACATCACCATAACCTTAATGTCCATGTATAATATGAACGTTGTAGCCCCACCCGTTTGGTCAGAATTGGCCCAAATGGCACGAAAATATTGCACAAAAAATCAAAAAAACTTATATTAAAAGCTTTATTTCTATAGATTCTGGCTAACTTTTTCAACTTTTTCTTTCAGAAAGCAATACATCACCATTACCTTAATGTCCATGTGTAATATGAACGTTCTAGCCCCACCCGTTTGGTCAGAATCGGCCCAAATGTCACGAAATTATCGCACTAAAAATCGGAAAAAAATCGTACAAGTACTATATTCATGAGATATATTTCTTCAATTGTACCCAAAAACGTGGCAAATCTAAGTTCATAGATTTCGAAGGTCCCCTCCAATTTTCATCAGGATCGCATATGCCGTTTGTCCGGTAGCGTGCGAATAAACAGACAGAAAAACAAAAACAAAAAACAAAACACCCGAGCTATTTTTCTTGGGGTAACGTAAGTGAAAAACAAACAAAAAAACAGAAAGTCAAATTAAAGTCTTCACTTCGTTCGCTACGCTCGCTACGCTCGCTACGCTCATCCAATAAAAGTGCATTGAAAAAAAGCTTAGCACGTGAATGATAAGAGATAGGGCCTACTCATCGTTTTAAGACAAAGTATCGAGCAGAACGTTCGACAACTGACAGTCCCCTTCAACTGATGTCATACAACTGACAGTGAGCTGACATTGACCAACATTGAGTGTCCTACGACGGATTCTCTAAACTGACACGTGTCCTACAGCTGACAGTGTCCTACAATTGACAGTCCTCTACAACTGACAATTTCCTACAACTGACAGTTCCCTATAACTGACAGTTCCCTATAACCGACAGTCCACTACAACTGACAGTCCACTACAACTGACAGCGTCATACAATTGACAGTCCTCTACAACTGTAACAGTCCATGAATCACTTTTCATCACAATAAACAGCAATTACCAGCCCACGCGCGCAAGCCACAGTGCACACCTCCCCCAGACCAGTCTACCTTATCTCTCTCTCTCTCTCTCTTTTCCCTCATCCTCGCCCTTTGAACCATCTCATATCAACTTCTCTGACCTTTAAAACATGTAACTTGACTGTTTTTCTGTGTGTATTCTGTACTGTTTATTTTCATAGTCATCCCCATAATAATACTGTTATCTATATTCTAAAGTACCTAGTGAAGTCATCAATGCGGTTTTGCTGGTAAAGGGGGGACACCTGTGAATGTATGCGAGTCACTGTTGGTCAGGCTGTTGTCTGGGGTGGATCTCCGTGTCGACTGCTGTATCAGGATAGGCCATGTTATTTGATTTTTAAAACATTGTTAGTGGTTGAGCCTCTATCTGTGAGACCTGAAATTTTTTGGGAAGTGTGGAACTGTGTCGCGCGTGCGAATCCATACCCTCGACTAGAACGTTTGGACGTTGGAGTCTTTAATTAGTTTCGCAACCAAGTGGGACCTTGTGGAGACCCTGGACGATATGCCCGTGCACCGTGTACCCATCGCTCCCGCGCCTCTTCCAGCCGGATCGAGATTGGTACCTTGGGCAACCGACTCTGTGAGGACTTCTGGTAACGTGTTTAATATTTACCGGACGAACTGTAGTAATCACTGTACAAACTTTCGTGAAGACTTGTTCATACCCTCGCGTAGGCCGGCAAGTTGAGCCCGATCTGTTGTGTCCAAGAACTACTGAAGTTGTACGTGGTTATCCACGGCCCCGGCTTGAGAGTGCCGAATAACTTTGTGGAGTAATTTACCTGAACTGTGTTGAGGGGCGTCTAATAAGTTTAAACTTAACCTAACTGTATATTATTGTTATGTAATTAGGCTAACTTGTACGTTGGTTTTTCATATAGCCAAGCGTGATTTTGCTACTTGTTTGGGCAGGCAGATGAGCCCTTGTGAATCTTTGATGTTTGAACTTGGAGATCTGTTTTGTTCACGAGTTCTAACCCTATAGTTTATATTTCTGGTTATTAATTGGTGGTATGCTTTATTATATTAAATTTCTATGTATTTCACAAGCACATCTTGCTGGTTGCCCCTCTGTTATCTTACTTCCGACCCCAGGCTTATATTTCTTTGTTTGATAACGCCTGCAGACGGGGACGAGTGACAAAACAAAGTGCGCCCTATCAAATTATTAAGAGCAGTATTGACGATTGTAACCCAACTCCCCACGCCCCACTCTACCACCCCATATACCTGAGCACCGGCATAAATGCGTCGCAATAACTGGCGCCCAACGTGGGCCTGATCTTCTTTTTTTTTGGATTTTTTAAAGAAAATTGTCAATTGCATTTTTTCATCATGGAGATAAATCGCTAGCTAAGGATGAATTAGAATATGAACTTAACGTGAGAGGGATAACCGATATTTCTTCTGTGGAAGATTTTGCAAAAATGTTTGAGACGCGTATTAAAAGTTAGAAAAAAAGGGAACGGTAATGATTAGGCCGATATCGCCAGCAAACATTCAAACAGAATTAGGAATGATTGTTAAAAAAATGCCCGAAATAAAAACTTTGATTGAAACTTTTGCAGGAGCAAAACTAGACCAGATTATCGTAAATCGTACTAAGCTGTGTCACTTTTTAGGGAGGACAGAGCGTATACAGAGTGAGGAACCTGAAGTTATGAAGGAACGCTCACA
The DNA here is from genome assembly GCA_024449915.1 of Sweltsa coloradensis. Classification (NCBI taxonomy): domain Eukaryota; kingdom Metazoa; phylum Arthropoda; class Insecta; order Plecoptera; family Chloroperlidae; genus Sweltsa; species Sweltsa coloradensis. Next base: position 330,801 of record JAMZAV010000157.1, on the reverse strand, counting down.
TATATTGACGGAATTTTGTGTGCTATGGAAGAATTAGAAGAGCAAAGTACCCCGATGTTGCCAGTTCCCGACAATAGAGAGGACGAAGTCACTGTAAGGCCTACCGACCAGGCTTAAATTTAGGTCCACTGCCTTTACCCACTGACATGATTCGGACGACCCTACTGATAAACTGGTCAATCAATTTTAATTCCTGTTGCGCGCCCAAAACCTCTGTAGGGACTAAAGAAAGTTTATAAACCCAGTAATTGAGAGAGCAAATAATAGTATTCAACATGTGCATAGAACACAATACCTGTTTCACAGTGGAATATTAAATTCACAGGAGATGGTCAAGGACTTAGTGTAAATGCTTTCATAGAGAGAGTAGAAGACCTATGCGATGCGAGACATGTACCCAGAGAAGACCTTTGGGTTATCTGCCATTGATCTTTTTCAAGGTTCTGCACTCTTTGGGTTCAGAGCAATAAGGAATAGGGTCCATTCTTGGCGTGAACTCATCCCCTTACTTAGAGATGAATTCTTACCCTTTGATTATGAAGAGGACTTGTTTAAATGAGATTAAATCCCCACTCAAGGAGAGGGGGAAAACGCTTTGGTATTTTTTGCCACAGTGGAAAACTTATTCCGTCGCCTACCGACACGATGCCAGAGAGGGAGAAGTTGCGATTGCTGAAAAGAAATATTGCTCCTTTCTACAGCGCCGTTTAATTTACAGGACATTTCGTGGGTGGACGAACTTCTGCCCTGGGACGTAAGCTAGAACAAACCCGCTGGCGATGGACCCGTTTTCGACCTCCGACAGCTAATCGTTACCTCCTAGAACCGGACTTGGTTAAAAGGGGAACCGTCCCAGGAAATACAACACTCATGTTGACAGCGCCGCACCTATTCCCGTCGACAATGGTACCGAATCCAGGAACCGAGGAAACTGGTTTGAGTTCTTTGTGTTGGAATTGTGCTAAAGAAAAAAAAACATTCCTTCCGTTCCTGCCCTAAACCGCGGGGCGGACGTTTTTGCTATGGATGCGGGAATCCTAATGTTGTTAGGTATAGATGTGTGAATGTAACAAACCGGGAAACGAAATGGGAGAATCAATGATGCGGGGTAGATGCCCTCTTGAACGGACCTCGAAGGAGTGGAAAAATTGTTGGAAATTGTTCCAAAAACGCAACAAAGACCCTTCTTGATTATATTTTTACCCAAAGATACCTGGTCGTGACGACAGAGCCTACCTACTGTTCAAATCAAATTGCTTAGATGAAGGATTTTTTGATTCAGGTGCCAACAGAACGTTTTAGGGAAGCAGGGCTGGGACATATTATCAAAACTTCGACTACCTACAAGTAAAAGTACCTAGGAGTTAGTGTTGCCAATGGAAGGACAACCCCAGTAATTTCATTGTTGACGTTCCCTTCACGCTTGAAGGACATGTATGCTTACTACCTGTTCTGGTAGTGTTAGAAGTCACCACCCCGCTGATTCTGGGAAATCGATTTTTGGCCCCAAATGAACTTTATTCCCGATATCACCTCGAATACCTGGACTTTTGCCAACAGTGAAACCGTACCATAGGGTGCTGAAGCTGAACCGGTTGCTTTTGGGCTACTAACAAAAGATAACGAAGCTCTCTTAATGCATTCAGGAAAGAATATGTTAAACCCAATGGGAAATTCTCTTGGTTGAAACTAATTTAGTAGAACATGGGATTGACACAGGAAGTGCAGTACCTTAAAACAACGTTACTATCCCGTGTCCCCAATAGTGCTGAAGACAATTCAGAAGAAGTTGACGAGATGCTCCGTTTAGGAGTAATTGAAAAGTCTAGTAGTCCGTGGTCTTCTCCGATTTTTTTGGTCAAGAAGAAGGATGGTGGGCACCGTTTTGTCGTTGATTTTAGGAAACTTAACGAAGTGACTGTAAGAGACGCGTATCCTCTTCCATACGGGGATAGTATCTTGGACAGACTAGAGGGGACCAAATACCTATCCACATTGGTTTTTAAAAAGTGCTTACTGCAGGTCCCCCCTGGAGAAATCTTCTAGAGAAAAGACAGCTTTTACCATTCCGGGTAAAGGTTTGTTCCATTTTTACGCCTACCTTTTGGTCTACACAATAGCCCTGCGACCTGGCAGCGACTAGTCGACAGTATAGTGGGAACCGACCTGGAACCCTACGTTTTCATCTATTTGGATGATTTCATTATTATAACACCTACTTTTAGGAACACTTGCGCGTGCTCAAGGAAATCTTGTTGCGTTTGCGGTACGCAGGGGCCCAACCGTAAATACGGATAAATGCAAATTCTGTCTTGATGAACTTAAGTACCTAGGATATGTGGTCAATCAATCGGGTCTACATGTCGACCCCGAAAAGGTAGAATGCTAGTAAATTATCCTTTCTCCTACCAATATAAAGGCTGTGAAACGATTTGTGGGAATGACGTTTATGGTACCGTCGTTTTATTCCAAAAATACGCCCTTTCGATGTCACCGTTACATGCACTGACAAAGAAGAATGTAAAAATGGGAGTGGACCTCCGAAGCAGAGGCTGCCTTTTGTTCTGTCAAAGAATTACTTGTTTCAGCCCCAATCCTCACTTGTCCAGATTTAATCTGCCATTTATCGTACAGGCTGACGCATCCTCCTACGGTATTGGCAGTGTATTTTCTCAGCAATTCGAAGAGGGAGAAAAGGGTTTTTGCCTATTTTAGTCGTTCTCTCACTAAAACAGAAAGAAACTTCACGGTCACAGAGAAAGAGTGCCTGGCGGTAATATGGTCTATAGAGAGAATGCGTCCTATTTAGAAGGAAGTACTTTCACGGTAATAACCGACCACCATTCCTTTTATTTGGGTAAATAACCTACGTGACCCCACAGGAAGGTTGGCTCGATGGGCCATTCGATTGGCCAGCAATATGATTTTAAGATAGTTCACCGAAAAGGAACCGAACTGTTTTTGGGCCCGATGCCCTGTCACGAGCAGTGCTCCCGCATCAGAGGAAATTGACCTAATCACTGTCCCCTGAAAAAAGCCGAGATAAGTGGTACTCTGGATGCTGTATCAAGTAAGAAAAACCCTCAGAAGTATCCCTCCTGGAGAGTAGAGCGATTTCAACTCTACAAACTACTGGGCATCGTCGGAATGTCACGAAGAGAGTACGTGGAGAATAGTTTTGTTCCAAAGGATAAACGAAAAGAGATATTAAAAGAATGCCATGATGCCGCCACTGCAGGCCATCTAGAAGCTTTAAGACTTGGAAACCGAGCATCCCAAACGTACTATTGGCCCAAAATGAGACCCGATATCAACAAGTACGTTCGTAAGTGTCAAACCTGTGCGCAGTATAAGGTTGAACAGAAAAAACCCGGTGGTCTTATGGGAAGGAGATTGAGATTGACAAGCCTTGGCCCAAAGATTTCGACAGATCTGATGGGCCCTTCCCAAGATCGACCAAAACAAAATCGCTATCTGTTAGTTGTGTCCGACTATTTTACGAAGTTCTCCTTGATGTTTCCCCTTACGTCAAGCAACAGCGAAATCGGTAGTAAAACACCTTGAAGAAGACGTAATCCTCATGTATGGAGCACCCCACAACTAGTCCGATGCGACAACGGAACACAGTATATTAGTAAGGAGTTTCAGAACTCCTAAAGAAGTATGAATCAAGAGCCCTCTACAACCCACACTATCACCCGCAAGTAAACCCCACCGAGAGAGTGAATCGAGTGATGAAAACCATGATAGCCAGTTATGTGAATGCTAACCATCGCCACTGGGATAAACATTTGCACGAGCTAGGTTTTGCTTTAAGATCCGCCAAACCCTGAAGTGACCCGGCTTCACCCCCAAATTTCCTGAATTTTGGGCCCAGAAGTACAACTTTCTGGAAGACATTTTGGGGAGGTCGACCCAAGACTAGAACTGACTTTTGGTTCCAGAGATCAGGTAACCAATAAGTTAAAACCCTCGGAAGCGTTTACCAAGATGTTACGGCTCGACTGAAGAGAGCCTATGAGACAAATAAAAGGTTTACAACCTACGTCGAGGCCGGTAGAATTCGCAGAAGGGAGAAAGTTTGGCGTAAAAATTTTGCTCAATCCGACGCAGCCAACTTTTACACCAGCAAACTTGCCCCAAAAAATATGTGGACCCTTCACTGGGCGTAGAAAATATCCCCCGTTGGTGTATGACTTAGAAAATGAGAGAGGAAAGTCCATAGGCCGATGGCACATAAAAAATTTGAAAATTTAATGACGCTGAAGAAGACTTTGATTAGACAGGGTCTAAACATCCGAAGGAAGGAGGGAGTGTAACAGTCCCCTGAATCACTTTTCATCACAATCAACAGCAATTACCAGCCCACGCGCCAAGCCACAGATCACAAACCCACCCAGACCAGTCTACCTTATCTCTCTCTCTCTCTCTCTCCCTTTTCATCCTCGCCCATGAACCATCTCATATCAACTTCTCTGACCTTTGAACATGTTTAAATTGACTGTTTTCTGTGTGTATTCTGTACTGTTTATTTTCATAGTCATACCATAATAATACTGTTATCTATATTCTAAAGTACCCAGTGAAGTCATCAATGCGGTTTGCTGGTAAAGGGAGGACACTGTGAATGTATGCGAGTCACTGTTGGTCAGGCTGTTGTTTTAGGGTGGACTCCGTGTCGACTGCTGTATGCAGGATAGGCCCTGTTATTTGATTTTTAAAACATTGTTAGTGTTGAGCCTCTATCTGTGAACCTGAAACTTTTGGGAAGTGTGGAAACTGTTGTCGCGCTGCGAATCCATACCCCTCGACTAAGAACGTTTGGCGTTGGAGTCTTTAATTAGTTTTCGCAACCAAGTGGGACCTTGTGGAGACCCTGGACGATATGACAGTGCACCGTGTACCCATCGCTCCCGCGACCTCTTCCCGCCGGGTCGAGATTTGGGACCTTGGGCAACCGACTCTGTGAGGACTTCTGGTAACGTGTTTAATATTTACCGGACGAACTGTAAGTAACTCCTGTACAAACTTTCGGAAGAAATTGTTCATACCCTCGCGTAGGCCGGCAAGTTTAGCCCGATCTGTTGTGTACAAGAAATACTGAAGTTGTACGTGGTTATCCACGGCCCCGGCTTGAGAGTGCCGAATAAAATTTGTGGAGTATTTACCTGAACTGTGTTTGAGGGGCGTCTAATAAATTTAAACTTAAACCCAACTGTATATTATTGTTATGTAATTAGGCTAACTTGGGACGTTGGTTTTCATATAGCCAAGCGTGATTTTGCTACTTGTTTGGGCAGGGAGATGAGACCTTGTGAATCTTTTGATGTTTGAACTTGGAGATCTGTTTGTTCACGAGTTCTAACCTATAGTTATATATTTCTGGTTATTAATTGGTGGTATGCTTTATTATATTAAAATTTTTATGTATTTCACAAGCACATCTTGCTGGGTGCCCCTCTGTTATCTTACTTCCGACCCAGGCTTATATTTCTTTGTTGATAACGCCTGCAGACGGGACGAGTGACAAAACAAAGTGGCGCCCTATCTAATTATTAAGAGCAGTATTGACGATTGTAACCCAACTCCCACGCCCCCACTCTACCCCCCCATATACCTGAGCACCGGCATAAATGCGTTCGTCCTACAACTAGCAGTCCACTATGCAACTGACAGTCCACTACAACTGACAGTTCCCTAAAACTGACAATTCCCTATAACTGACAGTCCACTACAACTGACAGTCCACTGCAACTGACAATTTTCTACAACTGACAGTGTCCTACAACTAAAAGTGTCCTACAACTAGCAGTGCACTCCAGTGGCGTCGGAACGGGGGGGGCAGGGGGGGCATTGCCCCCCCCTAACTTTTATGCCATGGGGGCATAGGGGGGCAGATTTTAGAGTTGAAAATCAAGATTTCTACTCTAATTTTTGGGAAAGCAACGTCAGATCATGGATTTACAACGCCAGTTACTATTCTAAGTCCATGTTTTAGATGATCTTGTCAACAATTTCGTTTCCAGGAGAAACAACCACACAATAGTAGGAATGTTAGGTTGGCTGACGTACCCCATGCCTGAACCGTCTGTCGCTATCCGACTATCTTTATAACCAGCCACCCGTCTTGTATCGTGTGCAGGTCACATCAGTCAGTGGACAACGTGACTCACACTCACGTCTAATCCAAACATCCTTTGAATGATTTGCTAGAGTTACTGGCAGGCGCAAGTTGGGGATTTGGTTCGCACGTGTCGCATCGTTACGCGTTCTGTCATCTTTGGCGTACATTGTAGTGACTTTGATTATTGCGAAGTGGCTGGTGGAATATATTATTCCTCTTAGAGTGTAATAGTGTAGTGTAAAATAAAGTGTAAGTGTGTGTGATGTGTTTCGTTTTTTAATGGTGTTAAAGATTAAATTGATATCGTAATTTTAAATATGAAACGTACTAAACAGCCTTCAGTTAGTATTTTTTTAAGAGGGTAAAACAAAAAATAATTGCCTGTATGCTTCGTCAAACATAAAAATTATGTTGTAATTTAATAAAGGTTGATGTAAAACACTCGTTTACAGAGTCCGAGTGCAGTTAAAGGCATAACGAAATAACGGTAGTATAGTGAAAATTTTTTCGCCTCGGCGAAAAAGGCTTTCGCCGGCTGGGGCTTCGCCCCAGACCCCAGCTTTACCCTACAAATCTACGAATAGATTTGCCCCCCCCAACTTTCAAACGTTCCGACGCGCCTGGTGCACTCTGCAACTGACAGTCCACTACAATTGACAGTTCCCTATAACTGACAGTCCCCTACAACTGACAGTCCCCTATAACTGACAGTCCCCTACAACTGACAGTCTCAGACGTCCCGTGGGCGACTCTCGCAACACGTCCTACATCTACACCGCCTCTCGAGAACTCTAGTCCCTCTCGAGTGTGTTAGAGAAGGTTCACACTCAAGTGGACAAACACTTAGCCTCCCCCTCCCCTCCCCCTCTACCGCCCATCGCTTTATCACACTCTTGCCTACTTGTCGGGCGGACCGCCCCTTACGCCACTTAACACACACAACTAGGTTGCTCGACAAATTCACGACATTCTATCCATTAGCTAAGACCTAATCGACGACGAACATGTTACTACATTAAATAGCCATTAGGTAAGAAATTAAATGCATTATTTAGATAAGAGATAAAGTATTGCCGTCGCTTTATCGCGGCCATACCTCACACTTTGCAGGTAAGTATAAGTGACCTTCTGTGCAGTGGATATGTTTATTGACCGGGTTACTTAATTTTACGTTTTACTTAGCCTATTGTATGTACTACATGTGATGTGGGTGGTTGGACCTATACCTTGGCCACTATTGAACCGATATTTGCTGATGCAAATACACCTCAGAAAGTAACTGACATGAGAATAGGTTTTAAACGGCAAACATAAAAAAACATGTTTTTTCGCTATGATCCCATTTCCAAAGTAAATTTTCAACATTATGCAACAGATTTAATAATAAAGGTTGAATCAAAATATATATTTTTTTAAGTAAAATTAAATTAATTAATAAAAATTAAATAATGATAATAAATGTAAGTACGAAATTCCCCTAGGCTGACGAATTAATTAATGTTTGCTTTAGGTCACGTTTAGAGAGACCTACACGAACAAAAGTAAGTACTACGCTACAAATTGTTACTATTAATTTAAGTCAAGATGTGTATTTCAAAATTTTGGTGTTGCCTTAATGTTACTAAACGGATATTGAACTATATTAGGCAAGGGCGTACCACGTATTATAACATTTCATTTCTTATATATCTTGTTGCACAATAGAAGTTTATAATTTTATTGTGTCTGTTTAATATTTTATATAATCATATCTTTGGCCCTGTATCATCGCGATTTGCAACAATTTAGCAAGATAACTCTATCCATATTCCTTTTTACACTTTTACTCCATGACAACCCTGCAAGGCTAGAACTCGATATCTGAATGAACGTGGGGGTATAGTTCCTTCCCACCACGGGGTAGTTCTATTAGGGTAAGAGAGGAAATTTAGGTTAATCGGTTCCCCATTGATCCAAAATGTAAAGAACAAACCACTCAGAGTGAAGTGACTTCGGTACTTCGACAATAATTCATCTGCATCTAATTCTAGTCTGGCGCAGTACGCCAAGCACACCCACAAACACATGACGTATAACATGGTTCGACGACAGTATCGTGGATTTGAAGGTAGGGCAAGAAATCAATTTTCAAATTAGTTTTTCCATTAGGCGCGTACTATGTAAGCGATGTGAGTATAAAGGCATACTTCACAAAGGAGATATTGATTGAAAATTGTGTAAAAATAGCACTCTGATTTTGAGTTGAAGCAATTTAATTTTCAATGGTGATAAAAATCCAGAGTGTGTAGGCTTTTAACGGAATAGGCTAAAAATGTAAGTTGTGAATTAAATCGATAGAATACACATGAATGTTTGTAACTACATGCAAACGGCTAAGGATTCGATTAAGGCAGTAAGGCGATAAGGTTGAGGGGTCTCTACGTAAAAATTGTATAGGAATAATATTATTTTCATATGCATAGCATAAAGAATTTCAATTTCAATTTAATCAATTTTATACACCATTTAATCATAGGCCTACATTAAAGAAACAATTGCACGTCGTGTTAGCTAATTTGCTTGGTTACGTTACGTTGGAGCAGCCCACTTTAAAGCTGCCCTAGAAACTAACGGGACATGAAATAAATGGCGTAATTCAGCTCAAAATCAGTTCTTGTAGAAAAATTAGAAAATAAACCAATACACGTGAACATACTCAATCAATCCTATTGCTACCTACGTTCTCGTAGAGCCATACACAGATAATAACTACGTTCTCGTAGAGCCATACGCATCGAACTAGCGCCCTAATCGTACGTGCCACCGCAGACGGCATAACGTGCCCGAAGAAACATATATTAAATTATATGTTAGTCAAGTTCTTTTGTAATAAATTGTCATCAAGATTTGAGCACAAGAATGAAGAGTCGCGTTCGGTGGTTTCTTCCGCGAAAGTTTGAGTACTCCCTGATTTGCTGTTCCTGATTTTTGGCAAACCTCATATTCGTTCGAGTGGGATCGTCTAATAAGTCAGATTTTTCTTTTCGTTTTACTTTTGTGATGATTTGATTTTTCCCCTTTACTTTCTTTTTTCTTTTCTTTTTTCCCCCCACCTTTTTAAAAATTGGTTCATTAATTAATATTGCACTTAATATCCTTTGTGAATTTGTTACCAAAATTGTTGAGTTTTAATGAAATGTTGTTGTAATACTATTTCAAATATTTACTTAACTGAAGTTCATTGTTCTGTCTGCATCTATGTAATTAGATTTAATTGTCCTCCTTTGTAATTTTTTTTAACTAAATAGGATAGACGTTGAATAAAAAAAACTTAAGAGAAAAAAAGCCAAGTCAGCTGGGGGCAGTACAGTGGCGGTTTTAGCGGGCGGGCCGAGTAGGCTCGGGCCCGCCCAAAATTTGCCACATGTAGGCCTGGTTCATGGAAATACACATTTATGTTTTTCTACATTCACTGCAAAATTTTTTTCAAATAATTAGCGGCGATGCGATTCTATTGAAAGTTGTAGTTAAGTCATAAACGTCAATCATAGACAAAGGTTGCTCTTAAAGAGTGAGGGAGTGTTGTGGCGGGAGTGGGGGACACATTTTGGTATGTTGGAATTGTTGGCGAAATATGTGCCTGATGTGGTGGATAAAATTAGTATTTAGTTCCAAACATGTAGAATGGCTGGGGATGTTGGCCTTTAATCCCTCAATTACACCGTTGAGTGACTAATATATACGTAGATAGTGCCAAAACATGACACGTTTGTCAGTTTATGACAGCAAACACCAGAGTAATGGTTATGTTTGAATCTTTTCCTACCTCTCTTTCAATTTTCAAGGGATAGTTTATTGATTTTGGCTCAATCAATCTGTGTGTGCTCTTCCGGCAGGATGCTGTGATTAGCGGAAAGCACTTGTGTTGTAAAACTACTCAAAGTTGCTGACAAAACCATGAACCTAAAATTTAAGTTTTTTATTTGACCCCCCACCAATCTTTATTTCGTGACCACTTTCCATCCTTTACACAAAATTATTCCTGTGGCCTCTACTCCATTCATACAGTGACCGTCTTCGGTTGGTAAGTGATATGGTGAAATGCTATGGGCCTACACTATTTGGATATAGACATTTTATAGGGATTTTGATGCTTGAAAAAACCCGGAAAATTGAGGGGGGAAAACGTTTTTTCCCGTTTTTCCCAGACAGTCGGAAAAATTGTTTTTTGGGGGAAAAATTAAACAATATCCCAAAGTTTTAATTAAAAAATAATCACTTGAAAGAATGCAGTCTAGCAGGAATTACTGGCAAGTATAGAGATGTGTGCACACAAAGAAAGTTTTAAGGGAAAAATTATCACTGAAAGCCTGCAGTTTTAACTTTTAACTAAGTATGCTACGTAAGATACAAATTTGTAGACGGGAATAATTATTTGACAAGTAGCCAAGTATAGAGGGGGTGTGGCAATTAATACAGGACAATATTATAAACATTCATATAAAAACGCCCACTGCATAACATCATTTTCGACCAGAGTACTAAAAAGTATAAAATAATTCCACCTCGGATTTCTGTTTGCTCTGGAATTTACCCATAAGCCTATATTTTGTGTTGGAAAATATTTTTATTTGCTGTTTCCTTATTATTTGGCAAAAAATAAATTTTTCCCTCCAAATTTTACCTGACATTCCCCAAAGTACCTATTGTTATTTCAAAAAATTTCACTCAGTAGAAAGACCAAGTTAATATTACCTTACCCCCCCCCCCCCCCCCCAATTGTGTAGGCCTATATGCAGTGCCGGGCCACTTTTTTCTGTGACCCCCCCACTTTCAGAATGTTAGAAATTCAGTCACGCCGTAAATCCCCACGGTGACAACTACCGAATAACAAAATATCTATAATATAGTCATGTTCTTGGACTTGCAAATTACGAACCTAACGTTTAGGCCTTTTGGAGATAATAATAATTTTTTATGTTTTTCTAGTTTTTACTGTACAAAAAATACATTATTTTGGTATTGTATTCAGACCAAAAACTGATTTTCAAAAATTTTGCCTGTGGCGCTGTAGTTGGGGGCTACACCCCCCAAACCCCCTGGGTTGGTCACCCACTTGAAAATGATTTGCTACGCGCCTGCCGGGCCCCCCCAAATTTTTTTGGGTCTAGACCGCCCCTGGGGCAGTAGGCCACCTCTATCAGTAACACTTGTGATTAGCGTATAGGATGTTCTTGATCCTGGTAATAGCGCGTCGCGATCTGATGAACGAACCAATTGTTCCCCGTCTCTCACTTCCGGTACAACGAAGGGAAGTAGCCCCGAGGGAGAGATTCGCCGAGGACAATAACTGCCGAGTCCGGCTTCGGAGCTCGAGCCCGATACGAAGGCTATTTCCCAAATCGTCGATAAGTAGCACGTTTTCTCAATAAAAATAACTATCGTTTTCAATCCCGGTTCCGGTCCGATGAAGATGTAGTGTCCGAAGGAGGTAAGACCGTCTACTAATCTTGACCCCTCACCCCTCACCACCCCTCCGCAATCCTTTACAGCACGGTCGATGCAAGAGACGATTGTTACAACCAAAATACATTGTGCTGTACAACTTACATTATTTTTTATTTTTTTTAATGTTTATTATTTATTTATTTATTTATTTATTTAACGTCTATCCTATTCACACAAAAAAACTGATTTACAAATTAAGACCGTCTACTAATCTTGACCCCTCAGGCCCTCACCCTTATACCCTCCCCTCCTCAATCCTTTACAGCACGGTCGATGCAAGAGACGATTGTTACAATCAAAATACATTGTGCTGTACAACTTACATTATTTTTAATTTTTTTTTAATGTTTATTATTTATTTATTTATTTATTTATTTATTTAACGTCTATCCTATTCACACAAAAAAACTGATTTACAAATTAAGACCGTCTACTAATCTTGACCCCTCAGGCCCTCACCCTTATACCCTCCCCTCCTCAATCCTTTACAGCACGGTCGATGCAAGAGACGATTGTTACAACCAAAATACATTGTGCTGTACAACTTACATTATTTTTTATTTTTTTTAATGTTTATTATTTATTTATTAATTTATCGTCTATCCTCTATTCAGTTAAAAAAAACTGATTTACAAATTAGAACAAGGATTATGTTTTATTATTTATTAATTGTTATTAATTCAATAATTTAAACATGTGTTTTTGCACATTACCTGCTCTTATATATCAATTGCGCTTTGAAAGTTCTCAAACCCATTTTATAGTGCGATAGCTCGTTGGAAAGTGCAGTTTCGCTACTATGCCTTGAAAGTATACTTATTAGGAATATGGCTTTTGTAGAAATGACAGAATTTAAAATCTGCCAAAAATTACAGACAAACGTAGCGGTACGCGAGAAAAATTTACAGTTTAGTATCTATTGTAAAAATTAACAATCGGGCTTTTTCAAGCAATCATGAAACTTCACTCTAAAGGCACACCAAATTGTGTCGGGGTTTTTAAACCCGTAGTTTTTCTATCGCAACTGATGAAAAATGGAGTACTTTAACTACCGGGGCGCCTGCAATTTAATTTAAAAAAAACCAAATTTGACTTTTATGTCACCATATACCACATAAAACATAATTACAAACGAATATTTTTTTTTGGGTGACTTACACCCAGCGTCTGGAACGCCTTAATGTTCCAAAAACGCTAATTTAAATACTAATTAATACCTGTTCTCCTGGTTTATTTTATTCAATAATGTCGTCCGAGTGTGCGTTCGTTTGTATCTTTTGGGGCAAAATCACAAAATCACAAAATATAAACCCAGGTGATATGATTTTTTTATTAAACGTCTTAGTACTTTACGGCGTGACAACAATTCATAGGAAGAGCAGACAGAAAATAAATTTGACTGTTCACGGTAGAAATATTCAAAATCGTTAGAAACACTTTTTGTATAAAATTCGTGTTGTTATAATCTCCAGTCTCCAATAAGCTTATTAGTATAATTGATAGCACTTATTATATTAATCTGATTCCTAGAACCGCGTGCTATATGCAAAAATTTAAGTTGTCGTCGACCGACAAAAAAAGCTAAGAAGAGAGAACATGACACTTTTATTTTAAACATGACAAAATAAATAGTAATTACGAACGTCTGCGTTATATACAGTTGTGTATTACATTAAAGAAAGTTATTGGCAGAAGGCTTTAAAAGTGTAAAGTTATATTTTAATGCAAATATCGCTAAAAGCGAATGGCTTTTGTCCATTCATCGTTCCATTATTTCATTTTTTTCCAAACAAACAAACAAACAAATACTTTGTTTTAAAGTTGTAGACATTACATAAAAATAAATTTTACAATAAATACCTAGCCTTAACTTTCTACTTTAAAAAAATGTTAAACACACAAAAAAAATGCTGCAAAACGTATCCATTATCATTTTTGCCTTTTTTTTTACAGTCGACAAAGTTAGTGGAGAGTCAAATTCGTATGCATAAAATCCATTCGTTTTTACAGTTATTTGCACTAGAAGATATCTTGTTACACTTTTAAAACCCTTCTGCTAATGTTACTTTAAGCACAACTGTACATACAGCTGAGGTAAGTAATTACTATTTACTTTAGTACGATGAATATCCGAGGTGGCAGTTCTCTCTTGTTCCAAGCTGTCACTCACTCCCAGTTTCACTGTCGTTCGACAGCGTCGTCTTTATAATAAACCGACCCCCTGTACAGTCAGTCTGAGTGGCATCCGGAGCGTATGGAGGTACCGCTATAACTATAACGTATTGACGTCAATAATCCATGTTCTTTCTGATTCTCAGATTGTTTCTAACTCATTACCTAAACGGAAGCTAGTTTTGATTAGCCCCCAAACATGATGAGAAGAGTAATGACACGCTATGTTGGGTGTAGATCGAGAAAATAACCGTGCTGTCATGTCTTTAAGCCAGGTATTGTCTAGTCTGAGAGTACGATGATGATGACAACGTCGACCATAAATCCACAGACTTGAAAGATATTATTTTGCCTCACGGGAAGTTACCAAGAGCGGATAATAATGTTACTTCTGTTCTCTTTATCAGCAGATATGGAATACCTCCACCTCAATGACTATACCTTGTTCGTATCAACAACTGCGTTTAGCATACTTACATCGATAAGAGTAGAATGATGCACTATCAAAATATATTAGTATTAAAGCGGAGAAGAATGGGTTGGGTTAGGCCCTGCTGCTGAAGAAGCACAACCAGAGCATGGTCTCACTCAGCAAACCTGATTTAAAACCAATACAATTGTGGAAGAAAAAATACGAAATCATCGAGCAAACCAGGCTTTTAGGCAGAATGCAGAGGTTTGGTCTGGATCATTTGGAAGCTCCGTCGTTAGTTATGGTTTGCACAAAATGTCAAGAACGCGAGTATAGGGGTAGGGGGGGGGGGCTATAGCAGGTCATTTGTAGTAATTTCTCAAGCTTGCTTAGGAGAAAAGACAATAATTTGAATGATGAAATGTGCTCTGATTGCGCCATGCGCTCATACTTTATAAACAACAGCCCAAAATTTTGAAATTTTGGGGTGAAAATCATTGGGCGAAAAGTGATCCAGAATGTATGTGTAATTAGCTGGGTTTGCCGATCAAGCCAATTTTTAAATAGGATATTAAACATTGTAAAAAAAAAGTTGACTCTAGCTCATCCAACCGTATAAGGGAAACTAAAATTTTACTAGGAAGGAAATTTTTTATTTTTCTATAAGTTTAGTAATTATAGTTTAGTTTGCTTGCTAAAGGATCAGGGCTTTTTGTGACTCCGGACACAGTATAGCCAAATGATGGCAGACAATTAGTGATTGTAATGTTGGCTACATTGTTCAAAATATACCTCCATATACAGTTTACGAATATAGAACTGATTTATTGCATATTGGTGTCACATTGTCGACACTACACACTGATTTATGCTAAAAATCTAATCCTCGGCTAATGTGACCGTTTGACAGTCGCATGGATTAATGCATTACGAAATACAGAAACTCTCCCTATCGTTACACTGCGGCTAGACGTGTGGGCGGTTTAGGAGAGACTTTCTCGGACCCGTGGGGTCATAGGTTGCCCGGCAAGCTAAACGCACACGCACTACAGGGGGGATTAAAATACTGAAGGAGAGTATGTATAATCGTTGTTGGTCCATCAAACGACAATATTGGTAAATTTGGAAATGGTTGCCGTTGTATCAGTCAACTAAATACATCAAAAAATGTGAATACATAATAATTACAGGTACGTGCATATAGCATTTTCCAGTGTCATTTTATAGCGTTTTGTAGCATCTATTCTTTGGTCATCTTCAATAGCTTGTGTATGACGGTTTTTTTTAAACTTTAAATTTGAAATTATTTCATCAAGGTAGAATTAATATCAACGGATTTAAAATGTGTATAAACAACTTTTAGATACTATGGAAAATTACATTAAATAGGACTGAAAGCCTTAGTTTTAAATGAAAAATAGCGCTTTGTAGCATATATTCGTAAAACGCTATTTTCACGTACCTCTAATAATAAAAATAATTGTATAAAGGTGTGGTTCATTTCTTTGATTTAATGTATTTTGATCGGTATTGTATAATGGTGCACGGTTCGATGTATGGGCCGTGGGGGTATGGACGATGTAACATTTGCTTATTGCTCAATTGTGCAATATTGCTATTCGAGACGATGATGGGTGATGGATTAGGGGGATGGACGATTACAAAAAGCTCATGCCTTACGCGGGAGTCGAACCCACGGCCTCTTTAGTGTCATACGTTTCGGAGCTGCGCCCCAATCGTATGAGCCACCACGGATGGCCACCGATTTCAATTTTCAATTTCCAATTTTATTAGGACAAAATTGTACATTTCATATCACAACACAATTTGTAATGTATTTGCCCTTTAGCTAATGTAAAATCAAGTTTACTATCACTAAGATAATGAGAAATTGTCATTATTTAGAAACACATAATATGTAGCCTAATAAATTGTAAATAATAATTATTGAAAAGTAAAAGGTTAATTTCATTATACAGTCAATCAATAATATTAAGTAATAACGGGAATTTCTGTGAGTGAATCATTAAAAATTTAGGGAATATGAACGAAAGACGAACTCAAAGTATGCCTCTTCCCCAAGACACGTGTCCCCTCGCGAGGCGAGGCTAGCCACGTCCTATGTTGGAGGTTTTGCACGGCACTGTACCGGTTCTCCGGCGGCAGTCGGTTGTCTTCTTCGTCTGCAGCCGAGCGTCGCGATCAGCTGACCGGACCGGAGGAGACCAGACCACTGTTGCCAACTGAGAAAGAGTCGGAGAGCAGGCAGGTGAGGGGTCATCCCACCTAGCCACTAATATAGACGTACGTAACGAGGAAATAATTTCAACCATCGGGCCGGAACGACCGGAAATCATTATTATTACAGGATGGGGCTAACAATGAGGTGTGGTATCGAGGGGAGTGGAGCGAGGATAGGGTACTTATTGTAGGGTACACGCCGAGGAGACGTCGTGAGTCATGTTACCGTAGGTCGCCGACATCTTGAACCACTGCCTTCGAGATGCTCCTTCTACAGCTCATCGCTGGGACAGTGGCTTGAACCCTATTTTCCCAAATCTTTGCTGTATAGTACAAAAAAAAAAGGTAGCATGAACGCACGCCATTTAAAAACACAAACCCAAAAAATAATACTGTTTGTCATTTTATTGCAATGTACGCCAGGGTCTATAAAAATAAAGGGGTTCTAAAAGATCCTCTTTACCGCATCCGGGTAAACTCTTGGTGCCATTTTTATTCGCCCTGTGAACTGCATTTTACTAATAAAAAACATGGCTGCTAATTAAAAGGAAAAAATTCTCTATTCCCAAGAAACTATAAATTCAGAAGAAATATAATATGGAAGGAAAAGAGAGCATTATATATGATACCTTGGCCTAGGCTACTTTAAAGACTATCCTTAGATCTTATTTTTGCCTTATTCAAATTTAAATTTTGAAAAATTTTTATCTTGGCTGTCAAGTCTTTTTTTGCAAACCACAAAAAGTTTGTTTTTGCTTTTTTTTTGATAAAATTGTTTTTTCCTTCTGCTGCTCCTAGATATTGACTATTTTGTTACCAGAGTCTTTCAAACCTCCTAAAAAATATTAAAAACATCAAATAGTTGGGGGGCTTCCATCGATCGATAATGCAGTTCAAGGGCGATAAATAATGGGACCCAAAAGTTACCACGAGATGTCGTGAAAAAGGTATCTTTTAATCTTGATTTATTTATACCCCCGGCTGTACAAAATGCATGGGTTGTAAATACAAATTATTCGAATGTGAAACAAACCTTTTTAATTCTCGATTTGTTTAGTCGGGAAAAACTCCCCTAGGTGTAATTGATATTTTTACTACAATTCAGAAAAATTAAAAAATCCACCCCCAACCCCGGGAAATTTACCACGGATCTCCCCCATTCCAGACAGGGGTCTTACCACTATTATAATAGTATTTTTTTAAAGACAAAAAAAATGCTAAAAACCCTGCCGAGGGTTTACAAAACTTTTTTTGGGGGGGGGAAATTTGGTTACGATTTTTGTAACTTATTTTAGCCGTTCTTAGGAATTCAATTTTTGCTACGTACTTAAAAAATTTTTATTTAAAAAATTTAGTTTCTCCAGAAAACCTTTTGAGAATTGGGTTTTCGTTTTTTTGCCCCTCTTGCTTTTAAAGTCAGTGCTGCTGCAAATTATTATTAACAAACGAAATAAACATTGTGATTGGAAATTGAAAACAGTTATCTGCCTTAAAAAATAAAAGAAAACAAAAGGGGGAAAAGGGGGGGAAAGGTAAGATTGAACCGGAAAGTTCTTAGATGAGAACCTGATGACGACGGAGGAAGGATGGTACCACGGTGGTGTTCTTGCGTGCACCGTCACCACGTGTACCCCTCTCCCGCAGCCTGCGTCCCAGCCCCCTAGCTAGACGTTCACCGCTAATGAAATGAAATAAAGTGGAATCTTCCAAAGCCTCCTTCTTTTAATTAGTCGAAGAGCAGAGCTACAGACATCGCGAGTCATGTTTCGAGCAAGACGCTACACAAAGGCAAGGATATTTCCTTCTCATAGCCAGTCAACCACAACCGACACTTAGCCTCCTCAGCTCAGCAGACGTTACGCTTAAAAAAAATTACTCCTGCAGAGTTTCATTTTTAGGGGGGGGGGGGCCAATAAGATAGGAATGCCCACGGGGGAATACACAAAAGTGTAGTCATTCCTGAGACGATTAGCACAAATAACTAATTACAAAACTTAGCCGTCCACGGTGGCTCATAGAGAGCAAGTGTCGTGGGTTCTAATCCCGAACAGCGCATAATTAAATACGTTTACATTTATAATAATTAGTCGCCCCGTTGTCGTAAAGTGATTTTGAGAAAGGAACCGAAATTTTACGGTGGCTCCATATCCAATCCTAACTTGTTGACGCCAACGTCATAGACGAGTGAATAATGGCAACCAGCAATAAAACTTTTAAGAAGAACCGCTGGCTGGTTACGATTGACCCATGGATATCGCCAGCATCGACAAGGCTAGTTTGTAATAACTTTATACAATTTTATAAAACAACTATATCCTGGGTTACTTACTTTTAATCGGGATATTTCGGAGACTCCTTCTCCTTTCTCAAAACCCTCATCGATGCCAGAGGAAGACCCGACTATCCTTGACAAAGGAGTCTCGAAATATCGCGATTAAAAGTAAGTAACCCAGATTATAGTTAGTTTAGTTGAGTTGTTTTATAATATACGTTTCCGGGTTAATGAGTTGTGATAGTTTTTTATGCAATTTGTTATGTGCTTCGTTCTACATGTTGCTATATAAGACAGCACCAAAGTCACATCTTCAATGATATGAATTAATTTTCTGCAATTAGTAAAACATCTTCGTAGGGCCTATATTATTATCACTTGTAGTAAAGATGTATCGTGTGACCATGGTGTGACCAAGTGATAAGAACCTATAATATATCCCGGTTTTAGCAGCAACGAGATTAGGAATGAATATAACTATGAAAAGAAAGTTTATAAATAGTTTTACAGACAACAATAAAAACATTAACTGATTAGGTACATCATAGTCATAAATTAATTAATAAAAATGTTGTTCATTACACTCTGACGTCATAGTTCGTGCCACAATAAAGTAGAAGAAGGGAAACACGTCAAAGGTTGTAAGTTATAGGATCGGCTTCGGGATTGTAAAAATTACATTCGTGTTGATGACAGACGAAGATCCATCTCCATTCCTTGCATGCACGTGAAGTCACGACAGTCAACAGGTCATAGCTACGAGTAATTAGGATAATACAAATACTGAGATTATTAGAACTGTTAGGTTATATAATAACATACAATTTAAGGACTTACAGGATCTTTTATAACATAAAATAAATAAAATTTCTGCAATATTTCGGTTATTTTCAATACATTTCTAATGGAAGGGGTTTGTACCCAACCTGACATCGAAGCCATAGAACTTTTGATTTGTTTTGTAATTGTTTGTTTTTTTTTAGACCGAAATGATGGCAGTAATTGTTTTGATGTATTTATACCTTGGTTAGGAGACGGAATTTATGTTTTTATTGTCGACAATAGAAGGGTATTGAAAAAACCTGAAATATTGCATATAATTGTAATATGTACATACGTATGTAATATGTATATGTTATGGTATGTAATATGTATATGTTATGTGTATTTAATATGTGTATGCATTTTAATAGTATCTTAATATGTTATTGTTATTGTATTAATGTTGTTGTTGTTATTGTTAAGAACACAGTGGCGGATCCAGAGGAGGCAGTAGCTGAGATTGCCCCCCCCCCCCCTTCATTCTGAAAGGGTTGTATTTTATTTAAAATTGGTTATTATCCTGCTATTTGATGATGTTAACATAATAAAATGTATGGTTAATCTAATTACACATATTGAAATATAAATTTAAACAAGTTTTTGACAAAACTTAAAGAACATGTAACAATACTATAAAATTGTATTTCATTATAGAGTAATGAGTAATTGTTGATAGTAATAAATGCATTTTTATCTTTGTGCGGCGGTGTGCGTGGCGTCAGATGCAACATGGCGGTGCGCGGGAAGGGACATCACCGAGTCACTTTGATCATGGTCGGCTGCAGAGGGCGTCACATCAATCAACATATCACACCAATGCTTTGAGTACCACACACAATTCAATCTAGAGCCATGTCGGGGTGCGCGTACTTTCACAACACTTCGCAGATTGGTATGACACGGACATCCATGAAGTTACATCTTATTTCAAACACTGTGAATTTCTAAATAGGAAATATTAAAATGAATAAAACATTTTCAAACTATTTGCACGGTATCTAACGGTAGCACGTCGCCTGACTACAATACTTCTTCGGGAGGTCGCCGGTCGATCCCAGTCACTCGCAATCCTGATTGAAGCGTTTTCGTAGCGTTTTCTAATAGCCATTATCCAGAGAACTTGAGAATTCTGGGATTCGAGGCCTGAAAATACACTATCTACAACCAGCACTTTGCAATCCTTTTTCAACTATGCAACTACACTTTAGCCTATAGCTATATGTGCTTTTACTTATAGCTATACTTCCATTAAAAGATGTCACACACAATTTTCGTAGCTTGAAATACTTAGGGGAAAAAACTTGTTGTGCATGCAGTGTCATCTTTTGAAGAATTATCCATCGATGCCGATTAGTATCAATTTAATCAATTCTCGATACTCGACTATCAACAGATTAGTAATAATTGTGTAATCTACTTCTCCGATTTCAAGTGTCTACAAATATAAATTTTCATAGTAAGAATAATGAGATAATTGGAATGAGTGCAATGGGTGAACAATTCGTTCTTCGATCAATATTTCAAACATATACAAATAATCGAATGAAAATTATGATTACGACTAACAATTTCAAAAAGTAGCTCCGAATAAAATTTTGAGGAACCACTATACTCGCAATGGGTCCTACAGGGGTGTGCTCATGCTCCAAGAAGCTTTCCAGTGAAACTAACCGTTTACACCCTGTGTGCTACTGCTACGTACTTTCCATTCGTAATCCATCATTCAACCACATCGAAGAATAATTCCTTACCGGTGTCATTCAAAGGTCGGACTCCATTGGCTGTTGTGCTTGGCCAGGCGCCCGAGGTTGCAGCCCCCCTAATGACTGCGATGCCCGCGCTTGGGGCGCGCTGCCGGAGGTCTGCGAACAAACATACAAATTATCACTCCGCTCTCTCTCTCTCTTTCACATAGAATTTAAATAACAATAAACGGTGTTGCCTTAATGGCTAATTCATCGCAAGACAAACTTAAGGCAAGGCGATACCTTTGAACAAGTATCCGGCTGCCCCGCCATATAAGACCACTTCAACTCTTGCATCTGAACAAAGACGGGAGGTTTTATGTGTTTGCTCATGTACCAACTAACATACTTGGACGATAGGTGTGACGGTAAACGGGAATTGACTTATAGTGAACTCTTCAAAAATAAATAATATTGTTCATCAATATTGGGTTGAACATTATGCCTACGTGATGTTTGTTGAACGTAGATCAAGCAAATTGTGTGCAAATTTGCTTCACCTTTATTTATTTATTTATTTAACGTCTATCTTATTCAGTTAAAAAACTGATTTACAAAGGAGGAAAACTAAATAAATCTACTTACATAGTTGCAGACACAAAAAATACTAATATTACAACAACAATGTATTAAAACAAAATAATTTAGGTAACAAATTCAAAAATGATATTAAATGCAATTAATTAATGAACCAAATAAAAAAGGATGGGGGAGGGGAGAAAAGAAAGAAAAAAAAAGAAAAAACATTAAAAAAATTAAAAGAAAAACAACTTTAACTACGGGAATTTATTTTCTGTGGGGTAGTAAAAAGAATGTAAATACATATACGAATGAAAAATTAAATGGCAGACGAATCAAAAGCATTTAATTTAAACAAATTTTGAAAACAGAATACATAGACATTAACTTTCTCAAAATCGTGTCTAAAATGCAAGTTTGCGAAAAAAAAAACAATGTTGGCCTATAAAGTAAAAGCAAACTCGTATAAAGAGAACTGAACCCGAGTCTTGTAGCAGGAACAACCAAGGAAGGAGGGAGACAATATCTCTATCGATTACCCCCTCCATCCTAGTCAGACTCGCTAATAAGAACCCCGTTAATTACCACCAGATTGTCGCTATGGAGACCAACATCCCAGCTCATCTAGCCTCCATCCCATACACAGACGAACTTGATTAATGTATTGGTTTTATTTACGGGTTGAAAGTTGAAACGCACGAACGCCAAGTAAGTAAAGATAATAATATACGTTCGCTTTTAGGACATTTAACAAACAGAGATATTACATAATCATTACATTACAACATACAATAGTAAATAAAAATGAAATATAACAAAACGCACTAAATTGAAACGAAGATCAACAATGAAGTATAAATACGTAATAACAAAATAAAATTTTCAATTAAAACACAGAGCCTAATGAAAAGATGATTAGACTAGACTAATTTGTCATAATGATCAACTGACATAAATGACAGATTTAAATGATTAGCGTGATATGATGATATTATTGATATAATTATATTTTACATCAATTTCTGTATCAATGGCTAACAATTAATTTTGTTGGAGTGTCTTGAATTCGATTGACGGGGGAAATATTAAAAACGTCAACAAGAGCACATAGAATGTTGACAAGAAATCGCACATTCCGTCCAAATACATTGGATCTGCTATGTAAAGGTAGATGTTTTCTGTAGGGAACCTGCACAGAGGTGCTTGCTCCTCTTCAGGCTGTACGTAAGTTGATTGAGAGAATAGTTTATAGAGGGAATCCATTAATATGATGTTTTCTTGAACCGAATCACAACATTCTTCTTTTGACTGGATTAAACTTTTGGAAAACTTCCTAGGATTGCCAAGAGTGGCAACTGGAAAATGTAATGTAAAAAGGAAAGATGTTGTGAGTGGTCTGTTCTAAATAGGACAATTGTAGAATGGAATAATTGCCAGACGATGTATAGTAACAAGGTTCAGAAGGTGTATGAAGGATGGATTAGGATGAAAACATTTTTTACTTAATTAAGTGTTAAGTTTTTATACTGTAAATGAGATTAGTAATAATATTAGTACTAAATAGGTACTTGCCACCTTGGAAGACACATTTTTACAGGATGAAATTTTGAAAAAGCCTCAGTCAATTGCACACATTGTTCACGAAACTGTTGGTATTGCGGTTTTGAACCTGATTCAAATGCGGATGGATGGTCCCATGTTATTTTTTTTTTGTTATTTGTGATACGTTTAAAATCCGCCGATAAAGCGTCAATAATAATATTTATGGTATCAACTACTGTCTATCAACTAACACTCGGACAACTAATATCTCAAAGAAAGCTCTTACTATTGTTAGGTCATAAAACAGGCGATCAAAATGTCAATCGTATTCTCGATAAAGCATATAGTTACACCCTACTCATCCACTCGACTATTTCATTGAGATTGATGACGTTTACAATCCTGATTTATTGAGATGATCGTCGCTTACACAACCCAATACAAAGAGATTGGGAAATTTGAATCCCATTCCGTCGAAATTTAATCATGGACTTTCTTGATCTGATACCCAAGTATACGCATATATTCATGGAATATGTATTTACATTGTTCTATCACACATCCCCACTCAAATTCATGTATATGTTCGACTGTGCCTGTGAGGTTACACAAGAAATATGTGCATTATTTTCGTTTTCATTCACCCATTGATATTTAACATTAGTATCTAGGCTAGATCACCAGTCTCCAAAACGTCAGTACAGTCGCTAGCGAAGCAAATTGAAGCGTCAATCTGACCTATTCAAGATGGCGATTTGGCGTTTCAATTTAATTTATGCTTGACGTTATGTTTTAAATGCGATTAAGTATTTTCTGGATTGTTTTGATATGGCTTTAGCTTGTGCAGCATGGTAATGAATAAACAGAAACAATAAGAAGTTATTGCATACGGGAATTTAGTAATCATTTGGTGTTGATGGCTAATTTTTGCTCACCTGTCAACCTGACAGCCATCTTGAAATATATTTGTGCTACAAATCACTACAACCTACTTTATACAAAGTAACCTATTCAAGATGGCTTCTAATTGACACACCAGTGGACCAATGACTGGGGATCTAGCCTACTATAGATGTTAAATATCATTGGGTACACTTGACTAACTTTGCTACTCTTTGCATAAGAACCACAGAGCCTTCGTGTTAACAATATACACTATACATTGTACAAGCCAACATGAGATTCCTAGAAACGTATATATTCTGTGATGGGCATATAAAGTTAATGAGCTATGAAATTAAAAATACATCATTCATAAATTGCTGCTTCCTTTACACGCAAGGTAACGCCATTAAGAAGTGAAGCCGACAGACAAACAGAAATCTAAAAACTAATTCGGACAGATTCCGGTTTTACTCTGAAGGTCAGATTTTCAATAATTCGTTAAAAAGTGGTGGCTGGAAGAAAAGCAAGTCAGACAATATATTACAATTACTAATTCAGTGCTAAATAACAATCATTGCACTTGCGACGTTTTCTTTACTGTCGTATCTATATGATCGAAAGCCATGTGTATTTGGTACCTATATTAAAGTATGATGTTCAGCAGACGATTGCCAATAGTACCTTTCCTTGGAATCATCAGGAACCATCAGAATTACTACACGTATGGATGAAAAGCAAAGATGTACACTGAACTCTCTCTCAGTTATTTAACTGAGTGGGTAGACTCTAAATACAAATTTATTTATTTAAATAGATTAATCAATTACTGTTCATAACAACACCAAAACTTATCAAAACTACTAATTAAAATTCCCCTTTATAGGAAATTCATAATGGACAAAAGATCATCTAGCTAGATTGATGAAAAAATAAAGACCGAGTTGCAAAAGTATTTTTAAAGATACTTTTTCTGTTTAATTCGTCACGTTCTAAAGCTAATTTAAGTGAGATCTCAAACTTCGTCCAGTAGTACACAATGCTATTAAAGCTAATAAAAGTAATTTCTGCCAAAATTAGTACATTAACTAATAATTCCCTAATTTCGTGCAGTCGTACACAATGCTATTAAGTCAATAAAATTACTTTCCTAAGTAAAAAATCTTGGCCAGTGTCTAGTCTCAAATCCTTCCAATTAACAGTTTCTCTTACAACCGGTAACCTTTACCTCTTATCTGTTCCCAGCACGATAACTCCATTCAAATCATCAATTTACAAGATATGCCGATCACATTCTAACTACATGTAACAAGGTTAATCGCAAGGATGGGTACAGCTGATAAGGAAGACTCGAGAGCGGAGCACGTCCTCCTACATAAGATAATAATCAGAGATAATCTAGCAAAGTAATCAAGATAGTAACCCGGCTGCATTGTCTAATAAACGAAAAGAATGGTTTAGGTAATTAGTGAGGCGTACGTTTACTTGTATTTTAAGATTGCTTTAATTAACTCTGTTCCAGTTTCGAAATGTGAAACGTCATACCAAAGCGGAAACACGTGGTTTAGAGACGGACGGACCTTATTGTGAGTTATAACTGTTGTTATGAGTGAAGTGAGTTGTTCCACGTCCGGTGATGAATGCTGAAGGTGACAGTTTAACAGACAAGTTATAACGAGTCATTTAAAAATGCATTCACATCATAACGTGATGCTTTTAATTAAATCAGCAATACAACTAGGTTGAAAATTCAAGCTGTGATAAGGGCCTGTAACTCAAAATGTTATTTTTAATAGGTTTGAGGGAGGGGGGGGGGGGGTTTATCTAACTTTCCTCAGCAAAAGGGGGAATGGGGCAGAGTCTCAACGGTGCTGTCGAACATATTTTGCGGATACATATGAAGTGTTCTGATTTCTGGATACAGCTGATACGAAAAAATATATTACATTCATTAAAAGAAAACCATATATAATGGGTGACATGGCTAGATGTTTTATACAGTTATCGAAAGTTTTAAGAACATGTTAAATAGCAAGGCATGATTAGAGGTTTGGAGTTCAAGATTAAGACAAAATAGTTCATATCATGCGTAATAACAATAATGATGAGAATATAAAAGGTGACTCTTCGGAGTTTCTTGAGCAAGGTGTGGACGTGGACGTGGACGTGGACGTGGACGTGGACGTGGACGTGGACGTAATTAGTAGCTGGGACGCAGTCTGAAGAAGGACAAACGCACATGGAATAAGATGCCATGGGACAAAAAGGGACACATACGCCAAGTGACACAGAGGGACACTGTGCCGCGGACGAAGACGCTATGGGACACAGGGAAACAGACGCCAAGGGACACAGCGAGACAGAGTGCCGCGGACGAAGACGCCAAGGGACACGCCAAGGGACGCCAAGGGACCCATGAAGGCGCTATGTGACACAGACGCCAAGGGACACAGCGAGACAGAGCGCCGCGGACGAAGACGCCAAACCTCGCGGCCAGTGACAAGAAACTATTTTATGGTCGCGCATCCGCTTAGAGGGCGGGCGCGTGGTCGGGCCCCGCTTCCTTGGCGCGAAGCCAATGCCTTTCAATTCATTATTTTTATATTTCCAAGCTTTTGCTAACAAGCAGCAACAACTTCTTGTTCCCTGTTCGCTCGATGCTTGCGATATAGTCGCTAGAACGCGTGTTGCTGCGGGAGAAATTAGGACAAACGATCTCGAACACTTACAAGTTAATCTCTCTTCCCTCTAACAATAAACATTGTACTGACAACAAGTTGGCTCGGACACATGTTGTGGCACATTACCAGCAAGTGATGCTCACATTCAAAGGTAATGGGTTCGATTCCCACTGATGCCAATTTCAAATGACGAGCCCAATGGCAAAGGAATATATTATACCCAATTAAAAATTGTTGAAAAAAAACAATTACTAATTACTCAATTACCGCGTTACTTATAAATTATTACATACGTATTTCGATGCTGTGAGAATCCTTCGTTAAAACCAAGATCAAAACAGAATGTCCTTGTTAAAAGGAAAAGAAAAGAAAAACCCAATACACGCAAAAACAAACACTTTAAATTGAAATCAATGCAGAGTGAGATGCGGGCATATTATAGTCTGCCCCCCCCCCTAAAAAATATAATTTAAAATATAATAAAGAGACGCATTTCAGGTCGCACTTAGGTGTCTCAGAGTCCCATGTCGAAAATGAAGCCAATTTACCCTCCAACCCAGTTTCCAACTGCCAGCGCCGTGCCCGTGCACATGACCTGCGGACACTACGTTCCAAGTTCTACCTCGTCCTCCGTCAAACAAGGCCGCGACTGAAGACCATCCTTCAACATGCCGACAGACAATCCTTGGCTGTGTGATGCAGCCGGGGGTATTATCATAGGTATCGAAGCCGACACATTCCGATAGTGAGACTACATGGAAGATCAGACGGTTTGGGTGTTCAATTTCCAGTATGCAGTGACTCATACGGGATGTGTGGAAACACGGGCGCAGTTCGAATCCCGTGCATGGCATTACTTTTATACTTTACCTACTTCCTCATCTGTTAATTTCTCGTAACATTGAGAAATGTTGTGGTTTTGCTTATGTTTTAAATCCTAATTAATTTGTTTTATAAAAGATCAATAATACGTAATACTTGCACTACAGAATTTGTAACCCCAAACCGTAATATGATTAGGGCCTTCTTCTTCAATTTTTCTGACCACAATTCTAACCGCTGCTCGAGCATGTCTTAAAATTTGGTCTTCATTACATGTTTGCGTTGATGTCTAGTGCCATAATAGAAATTTAAAATTTGAAATGTGTTTACTTTATTTTACTTTATTTAACCAAATTTGCATTATAAGGGGAAATCTTAAAAGTGAGTGTCAATAGGTAAGGCAAAAATAGGATGATTTCGCTCTTCTCCAAAACGTTAACGAGTCACCAATCGGTACGTTATGATGGGGGTTCCAAAATAGCTACGTAAAAAAAAAAAAATGGGTTTTATAAAATATATACGCAGTCCGTTCAAACAGTAGAACTTTGGAGCTAGTGACGACGATTACATCCAGACGCAAGATATGTCACACTTTTTTAATATTGCTACAGCAATTTCATTATTTCTGTCCTCACTTCTTTGCAAACACTTTTTAATTAAAATTGCGTTTGTTTGATATAAATGAAAACACTAAACTCAAAACCCTATGTCGTTATACGAAGGTTTATCTTCATAGTACGTTGCATGCTTACACCTTTACAACACCCGACGTTATAACATTTCTGGTGGCATAAGGGTATTTAGATATAGGAGTGGCTGAACGTTTTAGAAGGCTCTAATATCGGAGATGGCGGTTTAGACTTTAGATAGCTGCTGTCCGCAATCGTTTTCCTCACGTTTTCCTCAGTCAGAAGGTGAATTCTACACTGAACCCTGGAACATCTCTTCTCAATTAAGCCACCGACGAAGACAGAGAATATTTTTCTATATTGAAACAAACTACGTAATTCTCCTTTAATTCAATATCGATCTCAAAGCATTATGGAAGAAAGGGTGTTAAACACAATGGCTGCCATATATTCTCGGATGACTGGCAGACTGTGTGAATGTGCTGTAGACACAGTCCGCCACTCACTCGAGCATAGGCAGTTAGTTAGAGTATAAAAATCCCGTCTTCCCATTTATTTAACATCTATCCTATTCAGATAAAAAAAACTAGCTAAATAAATCCCATTATACAGATGCAGACACAACAATGATATAAAGTTAATAAAATATTTGAAATACTAATATTACAACAACAATGTATTTCTTTCTTTTCTTTTTTCTTTTCTTTTCATTCCCCACCCTTTTTATATTGAATTCATTCATTTGCATTTAATATCCTTTTTATTTGTTACCAAATTTGTTGAGTTTTAATGCATTGTTGTAATATTACTATTTCAAATATTTACTTAAATGTAGTTCATTGTTGTGTCTGCATCTATGTAATTAGATTTATTTAGTTTTTCTCCTTTGTAAATCAGTTTTTATAACTGAATAGGATAGACGTTAAGTAAATAAATTAAATTAAAAATTAAATTAAAACAGAATAATTTTGGTAACAAAGTTAAAAAAAGATATTAAATGAAAGTAATTATGAACCTAATATAAAAAGGGGGGAAAAAGAAAGGAAAACAGGAAAAAAAAGAAAGGAAAGGAAAAAAAGAAAAAAGAAAAACGAAGAAAAAAAAGTAATGCCCATAATGCTTTTCGTGCGATATTGTTACGCAGGTGATTCTGTGGCAAACCATTGGGGAAATCCCTCAGTCCGTCTAGGAGTGGCGTCAGAAGTCGAACCCTCAACCTCTCCCAATCATCTGAGAGCTTCTTCCAAGACTCTCACATAGACAACGACCCTCCGCATGACTCACAACTCAGACGATCATCTTGCATTAGTTACAGCCAGCGCCACGTGCAGCAGGTCAAACAATCATCCATTTATAGAAATTAGACCGAACGTGCAGACGAATTTACATTGAAAATCATTCGGCTCTTATCTCGCTCGCATATAAGTAAGTTCGGTTTAGAAATGGTTTAATTAAAACTGATTTAATGCGGTGAATAATTTCGCGTGTGTTTAATTCTATTTGTAAGTATTTTGGTTTCAAACGAGAACGAGGAACCTTAAAATTAATTGGAACACGAATTCTTTCAGTTAGAGAAATTCCACTAGGAGCGCTAGTGCTCTAAGAGCATTCACATTTTTTCCTTATAGTTATTTCAAGCTATACCTATCGGTGATTGTTTTATGTTCAGGACATTATTATTATGCTCTACCTAAGACATAAATGTCTGAAACATTGACGGAAGGAATCAGGGTACAAATTTCAAGATGCACAATTACAAGTTAATTATGATTTCTGTAGCTTAACGTCTCGTATTTATGCACTAAGGCTTTTCGAGACGATGAGTGGTGATAGATGAGGATGAAGGACGATCACAAAAACCCATGCCTTATGCGGGATTCGAACCCACGTCCACGTAGAGCCATACGCTTCGGACCAGCGCTCTAATCGTATGTGCCACCGCGGACGGCATTTAGGTATGATATATCCCACATCTACATGCGTAATTCGTTTGACACCCCATTCAGAGGACCATGGAATCGGCCTGCCAAGGTGTTATAGGTATAGCTTCTCACTCAAAAACTCTTATACTTTGCAAAAATTATCAAAGTGGCGCTATCATAGAAGAAAATGTCTCCTGTATTGATCTTATTATCCTGATCTCCCTTTAATCAGCCTAAATAAAGTTCATCCAAAATTCCTGATTGCTCAAGAAGAGGTTCGTTGAAACACCACCAGAAGAAGCAAGAGCTTGAGAGAGGACCTAGGAAAGATAGTAACCATATTTCTCAGGCTCTGCTTCATCTAAAAAATTGATCACACTCAATATAATAAATCGATATTAAAGTGTCAATAAAGAATGTGTGTGTATACTCCATGCACACAGCCCACCTGAGTAGTGAGTACTGCGATACAGGAAGTATAACCTGTTGTCTTAGTTAGACTATCTATTGGCAAGCTCACATCTGCCTACAACAGCTAGCTAGACTCTTAACAATGTGGTGTTCTTTGTGACATCGATTAGAATCGAATAAAAACTCAACATGTATGATGAAGTATCTTAACACACGCGTCAGACCTCACACAACAACAACAACAACAACAACAACAACAACTACATCTTCTAGAACACAAGCTGAGAGGGGACTCCATTAAGAAAATTACATGCTACATGTTGTATAAAACGTCACTTTGTCAAAAGATTTCAATCGTGCCATTAACAATTTATCAATTAGAGTGAGTTTGTGTTTCCTGTGTTTTTGGATTATTGTTTAATTACTTCCTAACTTAATTAACTATTTAATTACTTGCTTGATTGCTTATTATTAATTAACTGATTAGCTTACTACAATCATTGACTTTGTTGTATCGAGTTCTGCTTCAGGGGCCAAACTGCATGTATACAAACATACGGAAATTGCAGGGGAATAACCATTGACTGTCGTACAGATAAATTGAGAATTAATAATGTGTTTGTAGTATTATTGGTCGCATAACATAATTATATAACTATCGATACCTATAAGTTTCATGCATCAGGTATCTTTGTGCGTACAGGTAAGTTATTTACTATTTAGTAATGCACTCCCACTAAAAGTTTGAAGTCAACTGGGGGAAAGATTTTCGCGAGTATTCTGGAAGAAAATTTTCATAGTTCAAGGGCAAACAAGTTTTGGACATTCCTTTTCAGCTATCCAAATGCATTTCCCCCCGTGAACATTCCTTTGAAAAACAAACAAACATTAGAGTAAGCATTCCAGGTAATGAATCAGAGGATATTTATTTCCTCGTTACGAAGCGAGAAATAATGGACACACTTGCAAGTGGAATTTATTGTATGGTGTGTAGTCCAGCATATTAACATATCCCAGGATGGGCCCGGGCCTCCCGTTATATAGTAACTCTGAATTAATTAGTTGTCACCTATTTGAATTGAAAGAACGGTTAGTGATTGAAGAAGAATACATACATTCAGGATATTACAAAAATAAAGAAACACTCGCATAGGTGAAATTTAATGTTGACGTGTAAAATGTAATCGTTTGTCAAGTTGTAAACTGAAATAATTTAAAGATTTTTTGTGGTTTTTCTTACTTCCAAAGCAGAAACTAAAGTTCTATTCCCATTTGGGCGGAGTTTTTATGTTCTACAATAAGATTTCACTCCGACAAAATATGATAAACTAGGAAAACGCTTAAGTCCCGCCGCGTTGTTGGATGAGCGTAATTGGTGCATTGAGCTGCCATGTGTTATGCGGATTTTCTGTTGTTCTGTGAAAAAATCATTACTAAATTGAAGATTATTTTAAATTAAATTAAATTTAAAAAAAATTAACTTAAATTTTTAGTTTTTTTAATTAATCGTAAATTAAAAAAGGAAAAAATCGTAATATTGAAATTTTCATAAGAAATAATTATTCGATTGCGCACAAATTTTACACGAATATATCAATTCATGAAATTAAGGTTCTGTGAAAAAATTATTACAATAGGATAAAGCATGTAGGTGTTATAAGCCGAAGAAATTGTAAAAATCGAAAAAAGTCGTAAAATTGCGATTTTCGTAAAAAATAGTTTTTTGATAACGCTCAAATTTTTCCCAATGAAATAATATAATTCATGAAATTAAGGTTCTGTGAAAAAATCATTACAATCGGACAAAGTGTAAGCAAGAAATTTAAAAAATCGAAAAAAAAATTCGTAAATTGATTTTCATGATAAATAATTTTTCGATTGTGCTCAAAAACGTGGCAGTTCTAAGGTCAGAGATTTCGAAGACCTCCATAAATTTTCATCGCAATCGGAGTATCGGTTTAGCCGGAATCGTGTGGACAACAGACAAAAATACAAAAAAAAGAAAGAAAAAAAAACATTCCGGATTTTTTTCTCCAGTGTAGTGAAATGGAATCTTCGCTACGCTCATCCAAATAATAAATGTGGACTGTGCTTTGGAGCCGTCCTTGCAACGAGTCTAAAAAATTATAAAGTGCACGTCCAACCGTCCTAACTGAAAATCAATTATAATCAATTCAATTGAATGGGATGACAATAATAATTCAGACTTGGTAATTGAGTACTATTATAACATGCAAGCAGCGACGGTCTGATCTAAACAGTGACAGCTCTGAGAGTAAGGAAATGAGTTTACCAAACAAAACATGTCCATAACTCGTTGACTCTTCCTGGAGTTAAATGAGTTTTATACCTGTCAGTAGCCGTTGCTGCAATAAGCAATAAACGTAATGAGATTGAAGTGGACGGCGAGTTAGGGGATCTGGCAATCTGGACCAAGGACTTGTCTGACTGTAATTATTATGAATATTTATGTACTTGTACTTGAAACCTGTACTTGCTTTTGCAGCTTCCGGACACTTTCAGAACACGAAGAGAAGACCAATAGTGAGGAAGAAAATTCTCAAGAAGAACATTTGTGTATTCTCGAAGTAGCCTAAATTAGTTCTTGAGCCTATTGTGAAGATAGGACAGTATCAATGTACGGTGACTTTGCGATACACATACGAAAATTAATAATAGCAATGTAAAAGTATCAAACAAAAGCAGTGTTACTTAATTTTTAGCGGGTAACCAAGTTCACTCAATTAAGTTACTATTTAACTATAAAGAAAATCCTAAATCAGCCAAGCCAACCAGCAATAGATTATTTTAATCCCATTTGCACATTGATATAGGTAGGTGGATATTATTTAAAGTAAATTATTATTGAAATACTGTTTATTTTGTTTATAAATGTGTACTTTTAATTGAATTTAATGTAAATCTGTTTATCATAATTATAATATGTCAAACACAAATTAATTACAACTGTCGAGTACAGTAGTAAAGGAACTTTCATAACAGGTGAACCAACCAAATAAAGTAAATCAGTCATTTAGTTGTCAGCTGTCAAGTAAACTTATTCCACTTTTAGACTAGGTCTTCGCTAATAACCAATTAGCAAAATAACATAAAATACACTATCTAAACAATATTCAAGAAGACTTCACGTTTCAAAGAATAAAACCGACATCGCTCTTCTGCGACAAAAGTTGACAACTGACGAGGCCAATTAACAGACAATATTTTTACAGACCAGTGCAATTAATTTTAATTACTATCCCATTCCAGCAAGACTCGTGATTAATAAAACGACGTCGACAAATGTCGTGACAGTGATTATGTGTCTACTAGTGAGTGTGATTGTGATGCGATAGTGGAGAGTGGTATATAGAGGTGCACATGGCTGCGAATACACTAGACACGACAGGACAGGACAGGAAATGCATCATAGGACGTACAAATTAATAACAACGATAGAATATTATCCGACTGAATCAATTAGTCCAGGATGCAATTATCGATTGAGAGGGGAAGTGGGTATAAGACAGGTTGGTTATTATAGGCAGGTGTCCTACTTCCGACTCGGGCCTATCCGTCATCTGCATGACTAGCGAATACAAACAGTTGCGTGGATGAGTGGCCTCGACCAATGTTGGCGAACTTTTGCAGCTGAAAAGTGTTACAATATAACGTTTCCCAGACAATTGTCTATGATAAACTTTTAAAATCCAAATTTGAGAAGGTAGATACAAACACTGGAACGTGAGATCCCAAAATAGGAAGCAAAACTTATCGTTTTTTTAATCACTCTGTTCTTTCAAAATACGTAAATGGTGGAGGTGCCGGGTAATTTCAAACTTTCTTGGGGCTATAGCCCCGCTATCTTAGCCCCAGGGACAATAAAACATGATGTATCATCCATGTTGAAGGGCAAAGCGTCTCTGCTTCCAATGCAGAGGTCCAGGGTTCGATTCCCGCTATGGTCAGAAGTTTTTTAAGTCTATCAGTTCTTAGCTCAGGAATTTGTAAACGGTGACTTTGGAGCCGTCCTAGCAACGAGGCACAAAATAAATTATAAGGTTGTTCCGAATCAGCCTTGTTGTTTCTGGTGCTGTCCGCGTGTGAAATCGTGTCCAGCTTGATTGATCGGTGTTTCCTACCAAAATATGCCAATCTGTAGTTAGTCATTGTTCAGTATCGTCGATGGTGACGGCGCCATCCGGGTCGGCTTTAAATTTAATGTCCCCCACCCCTACTGAAAATCAGTTCTGTGACTGAGAGGGTATAGACTCTATAGACAATTTTTTTTTATCTTGTTGGTTATATATCGTACACGCACAGACCGACGATGCTTCGCTCCCTAATAATCTAAGTGTACATACAGACTTGTTGTTGTTTTTAATATTCGAACAAACTACTGATCTAACCTACCCCCACCCCCAAGAAAAAGGAAAACTCTAAAACAACAACTAAAACACTAGCTATTCAACATCCAAGCAACGAAGATATTCAACCACTTGACCCGTGTCTCGTTTCCCTCTACCTCGAAAACAACGAAGCGGCCGTAATGCTAAACGCTATATACGTTATAAATATTGAATGCCTCGTCGACGCCAGCAGCGAGTATTCCTGCGCACCCCCACCCCCACCCCCTCCGTGGCTCGCGTCTTACATTAATTAAATAACTCTTTCGTTTGGGGCGCGCAAGGCGACCGGCCCGCTACGATGCGGTAATTAGCAATGCATTGAGTTAATAATAATCCCCCCGGTATTCATTACTCTGAATACTCTTTTAATTAGCTCATTAGCTGTCTAATTGATGCTACAAGCTGTAAATAAACTCTAGCGCGTTCTGCTCTGAGCTACACAACAAGTAGCGACGCCGACGTCGACGACGCCGTGAGACGCCGAGGAGAGAATGGAGGAGACAACAAAAGGTCAACAAGTAAAGAGGGGGAAGGGGAAAGTATCCAAGTGCTTCCCTTCATAATACCTTACTTCGTTAAAGGTTTTAGTGTTTGGTATGACGTAAAACATCTCTACCCAAAACCGGTTCTTGCATTGAGAAGCATTAAAACCAGTTTTACTGGTCACATATACGACTAAACAAAACAGGTGATTATGTTCTGGGCACAATTGTACAACAAACCGGTTCGTTGAAAAAAGGACAAAATCGGTTGTAGTGTGGATAAACTACGCAACCTAATATGTTTTATTTAATGAGATGCGATTTGATTCTTGAACGGTTCTACATAAATCGGTTTAGCATGTACGAACTATAAAAAAATCGGTTTTATATACGTCAGAAGAAACTGTTATTTAGCTACGAAACTGGATTGGTTGAGAGTTCATGTCACGTCACGTGTAACTCAACTCAATCTGATGTTAACAATTGAGTGTAGCCTACGACCATTGTAATATATTCCGTAACAACGAAAGCATACCGGTTTACAATGACTGCTTAACGCGAACTATTATGTATGTGCCCAAACCGATTCTTAAGAGAATGCATCTCACAGATCATTAATAGGATTAAGCTTAAGTTTTAAAACAAATTGATTCTTTATTGTTTTATTAATTGTTTTGTTCTTTTTCATACATAACAGTACTTTATAAATCATCAATTCATCATCGTATAGATAATTCATTGTACATTATCATAGGCCTATGTTATTAACTATTGATTTATAGACGAAGTTATTGTAAGTGTTAACCAAATGAATGTTTACTGAAATGTTTAATAAACATTTCAGTAAACATTCATTTGGTATATGTTCATATGTTCTACTGTTTTAATTACGTTTTATGTTTTTATAATATGATTTTAAATTTATTACCCTAGTACCTCAATGTAAAATGGCACTGGCAGCAATGCTGTATTTGAGTGAATTAATTAATTAATTATTGTTGGCTCTTAAAGTTGTAAATAAATGTATTGTCGACCAAGGTAAATTATTCTATGTTTCTGCATCTCAGTGACCTGTCGATCCGAGTTGAAGGGCTACAGGTGATAGGAAACCTACTGGCGAGACGAGGCGAGCTGCAATATAAGCCATCTAGCGTGACACCTAGGCCTAGGCAAGGTCGCTGCCTTCCGAGAATCCCGTGCATAATAATTATACGTAAAACAATGTAACAGCCGGCAAAACTGCAACCAGTTTTACACATCAGCGACAGCAAAGCGGTATTTTATCATAGCCTAACATTGAAAGAAAAATAACATCTCTACTTAAGAAAAAAAATACATATATAATATAGGCTACAAACCCATATAATGTCTCTAATAATTATATTATATAGTTCAATGTATTTTACTTATTGCAAACATGTAGACAATAGACATCGATATAATAGCGTATGCGATTATGCACCAACATTCGCCATTGGGAAAGTATAGTGACTAGTTATTATGAAACATCATAAATGACATGGTAATTGGATATCGACAAAGTGACTTATTTTCTTCAAACATTTGTTTTTTGTTTCTAAAGCATTTATGTCATCTATCATTAAAATGGAGCAGCACCAAGGTAAATTGGTGTGAGTTCTGCATAAGGTAGGTAGGATATGGTTTATTAAAATATAATTTTAGTCTTCTGTCACTCATTACTCACGTTTT
The DNA here is from genome assembly GCA_024449915.1 of Sweltsa coloradensis. Classification (NCBI taxonomy): domain Eukaryota; kingdom Metazoa; phylum Arthropoda; class Insecta; order Plecoptera; family Chloroperlidae; genus Sweltsa; species Sweltsa coloradensis. The sequence continues at coordinate 293,517 of JAMZAV010000157.1, read as the reverse complement.
CACGTATTATTGCAACGTTTTCTTGTAATTACGGTCAGAACAGCCGATTGTTCATTAATAAAGGAAACATTTTTTTACAATGTCTGCAGCAAGTGCAAAATATGTCATCTATGTCTGACAAAACAACCGCAGCAAGACATCGTATTCTTCTTTGTATCTAGTTCAGACGTAGGACGCGCAAAATAACGACACAAACTTATAATTTGGACTTTAAATTTGAATAAGCTTCACCATCCCTGCCCTAATTGACTTATTGACTTCCGTCAGAAGCTTGTTCAGCCAAACAACCGAGCTAATGAACGAATCAATTGCAATTAGCAATTAAGCGTTGGCTTGTAAGAGTTGAAACACTAGCTGGTTGCTACTCTGATTTGAATGATTGCATTGAGCACGGCGTCTCGTTAGTATGCAACGGGGCTTATCGAGAGGATAAAGAATGATTGGGGTGGGGTGGGGTGCACACACAGCTTACACTATGATTTTAGAATTATGGTGAATAAGTGCCTAAAACAGCGGTTGGGGTATGTAAATTAATACATTCAAATATGAAAAATAAACAAGTTCGCCATTTTCAACTATCGCTTTGTCTTCTTCACATTTTGACTACCATTTAATTTTGCAATGTATTCTCAGTTTATTAAATAAACAAACACGACACACTGCAAAACTTTTCCTCAGTAGTCAAATTAGAATGAAAATATATGGACTTTAGATCTTAATTATTCTTACGTCATGCATAGGACTACGTATATATATATATATATATATATATACGTACATATTATAGTACTAGTTAGTCATAAAGACAAGTTATCTCTAGAGAGAGTGTTGTAACATACTATTTTAATTTTGAATATGTATTCAAATTTTTGCTTTTACTTTGCAGTGATTGTCATTCTATGTCACTGCCTTCTGAAGGTAGAATCAGGTAGAATCATGTTAACTAGTAAACAAAGCGTGATTTTTGTCTAAAGGCAGATGACAGAAGGCCTACAAACCTAATAGGAGGTTTCTCCGCGTAGTCTTCAAGATAAGATTATTATATTATTTACACTTGGAGTGAATTATATTTGCTATATTTGTTATATTTGCTCGTACGAGAAGAAGAGTAGCTGTGTGAACATTTTTGGCACAAACTTCACTTCAAAATTTAGAAGGGTAAGTAGCCCTTGGCCTAGATCGAATCTTTAATTGTATGAAATAAAGTCAAGTTGGGGTTGACCAGTCTTCAAATTGCAGGTTTGACTTTTACACATCGATATCATTACAAACAAAATGTATTAGAAAGATCACCAGAACGAATTAACCAATTGGCTGCTTATGTAGGCCCATATATAGGTAGATTGAGTGGTATCAGCAAAGATTCTTTAATTAAGATTACGTATAGGTTAAGGCAATAGCCATCCCCATTTGAAAAATAATTCCTCCCCCAGACGGATAAACGAAGTACAACTTGTAGTCTCTACTCGAACTCCTAGGTTAGATACAATGCACCATGCCCGTCCAGTCGTAAGAAGAACAAGAGGCCTCGACGGCACAATATATGATTTGGTTGCCGATTACTTTCAGAAGTTTCAGAACAATATAACCTATTTAAATGGCAATAGGCCTAAGGGATTTGAAATAAAGTGTAATCTTATGCCTAAGTGTTTCCAATATAGGCCTAGACCTCCTAGACCAATCAACAAAACCAAAAACTTCTAGGCCTAAACGAACGTAGGTCTACGAAAGACGAGTGACTGATCTTCAGAAGTCTCGCCTGTCAACAAAATTAAATTGTTTATTATTTGTTCAATCTTCATTCTTAACCATGTTTGTGTAATGAACATGGGATGTATATATGTATAGGTCTAGACACCTAGACCTAGCCTTTGTCGTGTATGTCGTCCCTATAGGCCTACATCCTACTAAAGCTCATAATGAACTCCAAGCTTCATCTGTTCTCTGCTTCACGGATTATGTAGCCACGATCTGTCTCTGAAACTCATCAAGTGCTAAACATAATATCCCAATAAGGAACTTTGACAGAAGTTGGACCAACTGAAGCCCTAATAGTTCGGGCCTAGGAAACAATCAGCGGAACAGAAGCCGCGTAAGACCGAGGTTTCTACCCACGGTTCCATAGGGGGAGAGAAAACACTTCATTATAGGCCTATGCATGTAAGAGAGAACGGATCACCTTTATCTTGGACATAACTTGACTTAAGTTGTAAGGTCAGAGGATGAACTCAAAACAAAGAATATAGTGATGTGTGTGTGTGCGTAGCTAAACAAAAATCAATTACCTATAAAAGTGAAGTAGGCCTATTCCAGTGTGGAGTTAGACTACTGTATGTATACTGCAAGTGCTTACGAACAGTGAACCTTTATTATTATGTGTAATTGTGTATTAATTTAAACTAGAAATATTGAAAATGTGAAGGTAGGCCTATAGTTACATTTATAATTAATAAATGTATGAGGCGGAAACCAGATTTATATATAATCTAAGAAAGAAAGACGGATAGGCTCCAGACGGTAGAGGTGAAATTCCAGTGGGCAATAGAAGAAGGGACAAAATAAAAAACACGGACATTAGAGAAAAGCTAGGCCTAAATGAAGATCGGATGGGAAGGACAAGGTTTATTATTTATTGTTTATTTTCAAATAGCCAAATACAGACATGACTAAGTGGTTTGGACGTGGAAACTATTGGTGGAAGTAAGGGTGTACAAAAATTGTAAGGGAGAAGGAAGAAGACGAGAGAGCCCAAGGAAGAGATACGATTGTGCACGAGAAGATAGAAAAAAGTGGAAAATGTTGGTTCCAAAACCCAAGCTGACCCTGCCACAAGCTCGATACAACGTTGGAAGAAGATGACGAAGTTTTAGGAAAGATGAGTCGACCTGTGAAGAACAATTGTAGGCCCATCTAGCTTGTAGCTTCTCAATCTTCAATAGTAATCCCTTGTGTATAGTATAGTGATGATTCCTTCTCAAGAATATAAGCCTATAATTAGTCGGCCAGAGAGCATATTAGGTTGAGCCCGAATGCAGCCATTCCACGAAAACATTTCAATCAGAAATAACGAGTTGTTTTCTTGCGGGCCAACACCTAAAGATGTTGTACGATGCAGGCGGCGAGGAAGAAAGAGACCAAAGATCTATTAAATTAAAATACAGCCAAGACATATAACCCAAGAGACCGTGTGGACGACTACGCGTCAATGGACGTTAATTTCAAAGGAGTGACAAACCACGACCAAGTTTTACCACAAGTGAATCACGAAGTTCAACCCAGGCTTGCCAATATGTTAACACGAAAACTGTAAAGTTATCCATGCACCATGGGAGTTTGATTTGTTAATTTTTTAGTAAAAATATAACAGTGATTTTTTTTCTATCTCGGGCCTTGGGCCTAATTAGTTACGTACCGTAGCTTATACTTTTGTATTGTTTCTTTATACATTGGAAGTAAAATAATTATAAAATAATTGAAAATATTGACAAATGGTTCAAACAGGCTTTCAATCTACGAGCATTGCGTTCATGCAGAAATAATCATTTTTTCTCATCGTTGTAGAATAATGAAATACAGATCAATTTTTCAAATTTCATGGATAATTACATATAAATAATTTTTACTTGCAGAAACATGTGATTGAATTAAATGAAATCCTGTCATGTTGGTACATTCTTTTAGGTACCGACTTTTAGGTACTGATCTCTAAAACGATTTTGAAAGAGTTATATCTATGACAAAGAAGTTTCTAATTACTCATGACTCATATATTTACAAATAAATAACAAACATTCACATTTTCAATTCTGTCTATTGTATTTTCAAACGTAAGCGCAAACGAAGAGGAGTCAAATTACTAGAATAAAAATGACGAACTCTTACATAGAAATAGTGTATCAGAGATAACTCAGCAGCGAAACTGTCGTCATAGTCAACAAGACATCGCACCGTTTACACGGTCCAATACCTCCAAGACAGTAAAAAAAACTCGAGATAAATCAACCAAGCATTGGCGAAGATTAAATTCAAGGCTAGGTAACAACAAAAGTTTCACAGGGACATTCAACCTCTATCGCAGCCTGGATGTTCCGGCTGGGGAGATAGCCTAGATATAATTGTCAGGGTTACACTCGAGATATTTTATTTTAGCATTCAGATGGAGTAAAACAAACGTTTGAGTTTTAAAAAAATTAAAAAATAAATTCGTGTTTAGAGTGTATACCCATTCAGTCACGTAACTGATTTTTAGTGAGGGACATTAAATTTAAAGCAGACCAAGCCAACCCTGTTGGCGCCGACTAGAGACCAGTATATTTATCATTCCTTATTCCCAAAACTTAAGTATTTTATGTGTCATTTCGTAGTTTGCATAAATCACATAGTTTTGTAAAGACGCAATCTAATAACGATCAGTAGATCTAAATAGATTATTCAATTAGGCCCAATGTGCGAAGCTTAAAATCGCAATTTTACGATTTTTTTTATTTTTAAAACATTCTTCGACTTATAACACCTACATGCTTTATCCGATTGTTTTGATATTTTCACAGAACCTTAATTTTACGAATTTATATATTTGTGTGAAATTTGAGTGCAATCGTAAAATAATTTCGCATGAAAATCGCAATTTTACGCTTTTTTCGTTTAAAAAAACATACGCTCATCCAACAACGCGCTTGAAAAAGCGTTTGCGAAGCTTCCTAGTTTAGCATCGTTTTAAATCAAGACGCAAGTTTCAGAATTTAGTAATTATATTACCTTCCACCCCCTACCAGACTTCATAGTTAGAAATAGGGTAAGATATTGATTGATTATAATTATTATAAATTGGTACCGTTAGTAACAATGAGTTAGTACCCTAATCCGTCGTCTCGATACGTCTTGCAAAGTGGGGTTGTACGAAACTGTTGGCTAGGGTCAAGTAGTGAATTAGAAGGTGTCACTTTTAATTTGCGTACATTAGTGTTTTGTAGTGGGAAACATGATAGTGGCAATTATACAACGGACTGATATTCAATTAGCACACCCTTACTTACACGAGGTAGAACAAGGGAGGAAATTACAAATTATAAGGTTTAACTTTAAGGCTAGAGTTTCCGCAGAACTTGTGTGACTAGCCCTAGCGCAAGACAAGAAGAAATTAAAGGCGTTGTACTTCGATAATGTAAAAATATACTGAGCTCAACAAAATGTCGCGCGTCGTAATTTTAGGTAATTTGAATTAGCACAATCGTCTCAGAAAATAAGCGTGCATAATGGTTATGCTGTGAAGTGTGAGTACAATTATATCAACGATTTTAACTTTTTTTATTTTAACGATTTGAACTGAAGATGATAAATCAAAATAACTATACCAAGAATCGATGAGAGTGGATGAATGACGTAGCAATATTTTTTTTTAATAACACCAGACTTGGTTTCAAACGTTATTCTAGGGACAACAACACACAAGGATCGTTTTCTATCGGAGCACACTTTGGCGATCCTCGTCACCCCTCTAAAATGATTTTTACAATTATTATTAACAGGAAATCTTTCTCTTATTGCCAGATGTAATGGTTCGAATCCAGGGTGTACTTTGTCAAGCTTATATCAGCCTTAATGGAGGGATAATTGTCTTTATATTAGAAAATGCACTTGGAAATTATAAATAATTATGCACCTGTTTTATACGGATCTTTGAAACAAACAAGATATTAATTTTTTACTAACATTGACTATAAAAAAGACCTAAATGTTTGAAGAGCCACGGGCGTTTAAATTGTTAATAATCCCACGCTTACATAATTTGCAATCTCCAATATGTCGATATACCACAGATTTGATTATGTGTGAATTTTGTTTGAGTGTGTCCATTTGTACCATCTGAAGAGTTCCAGTAAAACAAAACTCGAAGTGGACTTTAGTCACTTTAAAAAAACAGCCACAGCGGTGACTGTTATTTCCATCTGCAGGCCCTATACCTCATCTCCTATCGTAGATATAACCACTTCGTATTGATGTACAAATAAAGTAATTCAAATTAGTGTAAGTTCTGCCCATATGTGTTATTTTGTGAAATTGCTATTGACCCTAAAAGGGTAATTAAACAACATTGTGCATTAGCTGATTGCCGAGTTTCAATTTGTGGCAGTAATCCCTAAAAATTACGAGCGTTCCTCGGCGCTGGAAATAATCCAATTATATTAATGTGAGAGGTAGTTGTCGGGCAGTGTTGCGCGATTTCCTTCTTGTTTAGTACCAGCTCTCTTCTGCTTGTAAGGCACTAACAACAACGTGTCTTGCATTTATTTGAACATTAATTACAAACACTAATTTAGAAATATATACGATGGTCATATTGTCGCGTACATAACGTGCATTTTAAGTACTTTTAGAATGTTTTTTATTGGAAACTTTTTTATATACTTATTAAAATTAAATGTATTCCGGCTACCCTAAATTTAATTAATTATAATAAATTATATTGATTTCTAGCATATCAGGCTAGAGTTACGCATTAGAATTTACAGTTGACGCGCCCTTAACCAACTAAATTAAAAACCCTATCATTTATTGGATGAGCGTAGCGAGCGTAGCGAGCGAAGCGAAGATTCCATTTCACTACATTGGAGAAAAAAATCCGGAATGTTTTTGTTTTTTTTAGTATGTTGTGTTTGTCAACACGATTCCAGCTAAACCGATACACCAATTGCGATGAAATTTTCTGGAGGCCTTCGAAATTTCTGAACTTAGAACTGCCACGGTTTTTGAGCGCGATCGAAAAATTATTTCTCATGAAAATCGCAATTTTACGATTTTTTTCGATTTTTTAAAAATTTCTTTGACTTATAACACCTACATGCTTTATCCGATTTTAATGATTTTTTCACAGAACCATAATTTTATGAATTAAGATATTCGTGTGAAATTTGAGCGCAATCGAAAAATTATTTCTCATGAAAATCGAAATTTTACGGGTTTTTTCTATTTTAAAACAATTCTTTTGACTTTTTACACCTACATGCTTTAACCATTGTAATAATTTTTTCACAGAACCTTAATTTTATGAATTTATATATTCGTGTGAAATTTGAGCGCAATCGAATAATTTTTTTTATATGAAAATCGCAATTTTACGATTTTTTTTTCTTTTTTAAAATTACGATTAATTAAAAAATTAAAAATTAAAGTTTATTTTTTATTTAATTTAAAATTAATTTCAAAAAATCTTCAACTTAGTAATGATTTTTTTCACAGAACAACAGAAAATCCGCATAACACATGGCAGCTCAATGCACCAATTACGCTCATCCAACAACGCGGCGGGACTTAAGCGTTTTCCTAGTACATAATAATATATCTACGTTACCGGGTACTCAACACATGGCTCGCTCACTCGTCTAACAAAGACTTGGGCGTTTTCCTAGTTAAAAACAAATATAAGTAAGTAAGTAAATACAAAAATCACAACAGATTGTTGAAGAAGAATAACAAAATTAAATTATAGTATGTTAACCCGTTTATATATTTATGTATGTTGACCACTTACAACAGGTATTAACCCACAAGTGTATGGTTACTAAATCACTAAACAACAAAAATAAATTATACAAACCATTCAATTCATGAACAATGGGTACTATAAAATTAAAATTATACAACAAATGCAATAAGAAAATCTTGAATAACAAAAGTATAATAAAAAAAAACGGCTGAAAAAAACAAAATGAATAAATAATGAACTGGCGGTTTAAAATACAAAACTGATGAAAATGTGATAAGAGTGATAAATGAGTCATATTGGTAAACTTGCATAAACAGCTGCTTTAAATAAATGAAGTTTCATGTGGTTGGTGTCAATTTCTGTGTCAATGGCTAATAATTTATTGTAAGTGTCTTGATTTCCATTGTTGCATATTCGTTGTTGGTGGGGGTGCCTAGTTGTGTTTCAAGCATCGTAAAATACAGTTCTGCCTCGTAGAGTTCTAACAAATGCTTGATTGGTCGTGTAGCAGTCACAATTCATTGCACAGCCGGGAGTTCTAAACTACATCTGACGCAGGCTAATTGAACGAATGACTCTTATCAATCGATATTAATGTAAAGTTTATGACCCCAATAATTGGCCATTAACAGTTTAGTTTAACTCAACGGTTTAACACCATCGTACATCGACTCACGCCTGAAGATACTTTTTGACACTCGCAGAGGTGAAATGAAATCACAAGTGTGCCATTTTCAATTATTGCAATGCACTGTTGATGCATTGTTACAAGCGACGAGTATGAGACGCATCAAGCATCGTCTAGATTACCCAGCGACCCATTGATAAAATTGAGGAAATGCAACAACAACCTATTCAACATATAAAATATAGCTTATTTTATCCGCCAAGCACCGCTAACTGCGCTAATAACTATACGTGTGTAAAAATAGCACTTTTTAGTGATGTGGCATTTAAATTTTGTAATACTAAACATTGTTCTCATTTTTGTAGCATCAGTTATCTTCGACACAATTTTGAACTGTCCAATTCAGAATTTAATTTCGTCACATAACTATAAATTTAGTTTTAGCAAAAACCGAACTTTGTAGTGTTCATTAAACACATTTGCTGATTATGCATAGTTAAAATCGTTAAAATCTATTTTAAACCTTTATGATTCTAGCATATATAAATAAAATTTAGAATGTATTAAATAAGAAAATAAGAAATAACGATAATATAATGATGATTCGACAATGATCAATGGGCTAGATCCCCAATCTCAAACACGTCCGCACAGGCGCGAGCGCACATAATTGAAGCGTCAATCTGACCTATTCAAGATGGCGATTTGGCATTTTAATTTATGCTTTTCTTTATGTTTTAAATGCGATCTAGTATTTTTCTGGGTTGTTTTGGTATGGTTTTAGCTTGTGCAGCATGGGAATGCCCAAACAGAAACAATAAGAAGTTATTGCATAAGGGCATTTAGTATAATCATTTGGTGTTAAAGTCTAATATGCTCACCTGTCAACCTGACAGCCATCTTGAAAAATATTTAGGCTACAAATCGCTACAACCTAATTTAACATACAAACTGACCTATTCAAGATGGCTTATAATTGTCACGCCAGTGGACCAATGACTGGGGATGTAGCCTAATATAGATGTTAAATATTATTGGATTCGATACAGTACAATAATACACGCGTGACAACATACCGAACTTTAGGTTACATGTTTGCGAATTCCAAAAAATAAGTAATTACGATAATAATTAAATGATGATTTGATACAGTACAATAATACACGCGTGACAACAACCGAACTTTAGGTTACATGTTTGCGAATTCCAAGTACACGCGTGAATACAAATTAATAACAGCTTAGAGCCCTACAATCACGCGCCGTTAGCTAATTGGCGTGGGTGTGCTGCGTCGAGAGTGCGTGGGCATCTCACTAGTCAATCATCTCCCTCCTTCGGAGTCGACATCACCTTTAGCATCGGTAATTTAATTTTGAGCAGATACGGCCGGTGTGGGTTGTAATTGCGTCCAGTCCTCGACGAGCTAGCTGCTAGATTGTTGGTAATTATTGTTTCTCGTAGGTTGGCAACATGTAACTGATTGGCATTTGGGCTCGGCGTTTATTTTATGTTGATGTGGTCTTGGGTTTTAAAACGGAAATGTACACTCTTTCTTGCAAAGCGTATTAATTAGTGTTTCGTTCTACATCGTCGATAAGATAAACATGTTTATTTCTTAATTTGAAGATTTAAAAACAGTGGTATAGGTGGTTATGCCAAATTTGTCTTACGCACTGCGCATAAACTTAATTGACAAGCGTATCAGTTTTTCGTTTACTAATAGTGTTAATTTAAATTAAAATCGTAGGCCCTACAATATTTCGAAAAAATATGTAACTATAAAAAAGCTATTTTGCGTTCTGTCTCGGTGGGTAACAAAGTAAGTAACTTATAGTAAAAGTGTCGCCCATTAAAATAGGAAAAAATGTGCTCGTTGTAAAGGCTTGTGTAAATTTTTAGTTTGTTAAAAAAATATAATATAATATAGGCTTCACCAGTTTGAAGTTTGGGATTGTTTCATAATTATTATTATTCATGTAAAGTTATAATAATCTGCACAGTATTGCAAACCATTGTTGAGTCAAAATCTTCGAAACTAAATTTTTCTAAACTCCAAATTAGCCTTACATTAGCTTATACGCCCGAGATTACGTTAAATACTACTCAATAGCTGCTGACAGATTAAAAATTTACCAGAAAATACTTAAATATTATCTAAAACATGTCTGATTTGTATCCAATCAAAATACAATATTTTACTGTTTGGCCCAAATATTAATTAATTAGTTACAAACAAAAAATAAATTAATTTGAATTCGAGTTTTTTAATAATCAAAAACGAAAATTGTAGAATAAATCTGTGAGTACATTCTTGGTCCCGAGTGCTGACGGTGCGCAAGCTCGTACTCCATCACTGTGCCACTTCTCTAGTCACGGCGCTAAAAGCTCCTTACAGTATTTCATCTCTAAGTCTCCGCGTATAGATATAATGTGAAAGCAAGCCCATCCAGCCATCCAGCCTCACGCCGTTGAGTGGATTATATTATTACAATAGTGGATTTATGAGCCAATCAAGCGTAGCCTAATTTAACGCATGTCGGAACCTCCACCATAAATCATCACGGATTATCATGGCGGTCGATTTAATATCCCAAACTAATTGCCAATATACTCCACACGGGGGTACAACCGCACAGGGTAACCGATAGACACACTATTAACAAGTACACATACACGATTGTAATTACTTAATTGTGATCTAATCATAAGAATATAGAATGTGTTTACTTATGCGCTGTGTTTTACATTTAAAACAGTGCAGGGGGCACTTTGAGATGATTTTGGCGTAGATTGATTTTTGTAATTTTTTGATTGGTAAGTCACGCGTTGAAAGTGATAACACTTTTTCGGCAGGGAGGACGTCGGATCGATATCCACCATTGGCAATCATGACTGAAGAGTTTTCCAAGGTTTTCAAGATTTATTTATTTATTTATTATTTATTATTTATTTATTTAACGTCTATCCTATTCAGTAATAAAAACTGATTTACAAAGGAGGACAACTAAATAAATCTAATTACATAGATGCAGAGACAACAATTAACTACATTTTCGTAAATATTTGAAATAGTAGCATTACAACAACAATGCATTAAACACAATTTTGGTAATACACAACAATTTTGGTAATACCAAACCAAATACCAAACTTGGTAAAGATTAAAAGGCGAATGCGCCACAATAAACAATATTATGATACAAACCTATATTTTTGTACAAGCAGGCCTACTTTAATTAGGTTTTAGGTCTCGGTTTGACCACTCGGGAATCAGGATTAGGATTCTGGAACTATGTGGCCATGCAACAAGGAAGTGAACGAACATGTACAGTACACGATTGAGCTATTTACGTTTACTAAATCACATTAGATTTGTAGAATCATCTTGGAAAATTAGAATTATTATCGTTTTTTGTAGCGATGAAGTGATATTCGCGAGTAGAAGGTTTTAAACGATGGCGAAGAGAGGAAAGTTACTTTGTCAGGCCACGAACGTAAAGCTTAAAAGAGACTAATGCGATGTTTTTCCTAATGGCTTCAAGTTGTTAAGGTGTTTATGTTAACTCAACTTGCATTAACGTTAAACATTGTTGCTGAAAATTGTGGCTGCGAGAAAAAACTCTACTGCAACACGAAAATATTTGTTTAAAAACAGACATGAAAACTAAAATAAGCCTAGGACAGTTAATTTATTTGGTCAATATTCAGTTATAAAAACAACTTTATAGGTCTACTTGTATTGTTTCCATATCTATAGGTTGATAACGTTTCTTTTGTATGGTATACACACATCCAAAATTTATAAAATTTCATAAATTCGATTTCATGCAATCTCGACGTTTGATGCAAGAGCCATTTTGAAAAAAAAGGAAACTGAAAAGGCAGCTCTAACATTGAAAACACCCAGCCGAGTACCTAATTCCCTCATATTATGTAGATTCCTTCAGTTAATAAGAAATAGCATTTTTGTTTTGTTTATATCACATTGTTTTAGTCAACTAAAAGTGTGTAAAATGTGAAATCTTTATCTACCTTCGCTGATGTCTTTGTTTTGATATATTTATATATATATATATATTTAATAATCTGATGACGGAAATAGTCTTTATTAATTTTCGAAACGTTGTTTTTATTGTAAAATAAAGAGGTGCTTTCCACTAAAGTGTTTTAATATTGCAAAATTAACTTTTCTTAAATATCAACAAAGTTACAAGCTTACAATCATCTATCATATAATTTTCTACTTTGAATAACTATATTATTAAACATGCATGTTCGATTCACTTTTTAGCAGCATGTCAAGTGTGATGTATGTAGGCATTGGATTATTAATTAAATACTAGATAACAAAACGCATTAGGCCTACATAAACAAAACTAAAAATGTAAGTAGGTTTACAAGGTGAACAAAAGCACATACAAACTTAATAAAATACAAGTCTGAAGTATTTGCATAACAGCGTCATAGTCGCCTACTATAAAGCCAAGGTAAAACAATCTAGTAGATATAGATAGGTAGTAGATTTCACGTTAGTCTAGTGATAGAATGTTAAAATGCACTAGATAGATTGCAAACGGCTAAAGATGTGTTTAAAAAGTGAAAGAGATTATTCACATTCAATGATAATTATTAATAATTAATTGTGTAACATCAAAACTACAGTCAACGTTCAACCGCAGTCAATTTGTTTGACACATGGCTAATGGGAATACCAGGAGTGACATTCTAAGCAAATTAATTAAAATCGGTTTAAACAGTTATTTTGATCCTGACCAAAGCGAGTAATCAAATTCAATCACAGTTGACCGCATTTAGTTAATTATAAATTAATATTGGTCAGCATATTATGCCTAGGCATGATGGCCTACTAGGTCGTATACTGCGGATTGAATGCGTATTAAAAGCAGCATATTATCGTAGATTAGAACTGAACTATAATATCAGCAAGTAACTATAATACAGAAACATTTTGATAGAGCATATAAGCATCACTCGGGCCAATAACGTTGTGGACATTGTAGTAAATGATAAATAATTACTTAACCACGATAAGCCACCCAGGCATTGTTGGTTACCACCGCGGGATACACATGAATACTATATAACCGACAAATATGCAATTAAATAAACCCTATGCACATGTAAACTTTTAGGCAACACTGGAATGAGTTCTTATTATTATTACTTAAATTCACGCCTGTAAGATGATTTTGTTGGCCACATTTCGAAGCACGTCAAATAGTACAGTTTATAAGGGAAATTAGAAGTGAAAACCAGCTGTCTATACGATGAAATAGAAGAAAATATGGAGAAGAAATTTGAGCTCCGACTAGTTTGGACATTTGATGAAATGACGACCATATTTTTCCCCCTGATCAGAATAATAAATCAAATCTGGAATGAATAATGATGTTGTCGTGGTCATCATCTTCCTATAGCAGTTTCTCGCTTCTTGCATGATCAGCTTCGGTTTTGCAACCCAATTCTCCTCTTCTTTCTATCATCTTAACATCTTATCATCTTCGTATTCTTCCACATCTTCCCATGCAGCTTCTCTTGGCTGTAAGTCAGTCTCCTGCTAATGGTCTACTTCATCACTTCTTTGACCTCCCTCGTATTCTTCCTCTTCAATCCTTCTTTCATATGTTGTAGCCTAAAACGACTGTATCACCTCTTGGTTCCAGGCATAGCCCAGAAATGCAAGACTACAGGATGGGCCAACCCGGCTCAATACGAACCCCTAGTGCGGCGTCTTCGATCGACGCCCATTCCATAACCACCAGCCTGAACCTCGACGAGCTGACCAACCGAGAGTTGGTCTCTCTCGTCGAGTCCGAGACCAAGTACAACCGTCAGCTGTTCCTCGAGAACGACATCTTCGAGCGATACATCCACCGCGCCGAGCCTACCACCCTGAAGAACATGGTCCAGCAGATGATGTCAGCCGCTCAGGCGGAGGCGCGGCAACAGAGAATGAGCGAGGCGGCCACACGCAGGGAGAACATGGCCGTCTCAGTACAGTCCTCCGCGATGATATTGACGAGACCTGGGCCGGACTTGATGCGACCGTCTATGTCCAGCATGGCGATCTCACACGATCAGAGGATGGTGTCCAGTGTCCCGTCGACCGCTGTCTTATCGACAATCAAGGAGCCGTCCAAAGAGGGGCCCACGTATGTTGTATTACTCTTAAACCTTGCAGTATCTCTCCTACAGAATTTCAGTCCATTTCACCATCTTATACAAAGTCAGGAACGATCCGTTAAAGAGGGTCCCAACTTATGATGCATTTTGATCCTTAAGCTTTAAGTGACAATTTCTCTCACACAGAATTGATCAATCATTCCATCTTTCTACACATGGCAGGTCAAGAAAACCAGAGCTTTTCATGCTTCGCAATCATGATTGTCTTTCATTTTGATTTCACTATCTAAATTTGAAGTGTCCGTATATTTCCAAGGGCATTTACGTCTCAAATCAGTTCATTTCACCTGCCAATATCAAGGGTTTTGACTGCCAAAAAAGGGTCACGGGCAAAGAATATTTCCAAGGAGAAATCTACTTCTTGTTTACTTTACCTGTGCGCGAAAGGTGTGTGGTTAACAGGGAGGAATTTAAGAATACCTGCTAACCTATCTTTCCATTGAGTCCAGCTATAATGTTGCAAATGTTGTTTTTCAGCATCAACACATCACACAAGATCGACATGTGTATACGCGAGATGGAAGAACTGCGTCTATCTTATGAACACCTGACCAAACTGTACAAAAGCAGGAAGGCCCACTTGACAGCCGAGCATGAGGAGATATCCACTATGATAGGCGAGACATTACGTACTTCGGCCGAGTTCGAGCAAAAAGTCATCATCAACGGTGTCGAAGAATTGACGAAGAAGATACCTTCCGCTGTGTTTGTCAGATTCATGGAGGAATGGCTAAGGAAGATGGATCTACTTTCGGGTCAACTGCGACTCAAGACCAGCACTTACAAGAGACTGTACTTGAAACTTTCGCAGCAGCTGGAAGAAAAGATGGAACTCGGAGAATCGTTGCGTCCGGTTGACTTTGTATTCCAGGAGATTAACATGTTGGAAACATCCAAACAGCTTAAGTCCAAGAACTTCGATGCCAATCTCTTGAAGAAAGAGACAGCTAATGTTCACCGAACATTCGTCGCCTTCCAAGACAAACTTGCCGAACAGTTGGCGGAACTGCGAGACCTCAAGGCGAAGACGGCGGAAAGGGAAAAGGTCGTCGAGACATTGGGTGGCGAATTGGATATAGTACAAGTCGAAGTTGATAGAGCTGAAAAGGACATGAATAAGATCAAAGAACTCCGGGAAAATTTCACTGTACCCGATGTATTGGAATATGCTACGGCAAAGGCACAGATCCAAAAGTTGAGGAAAGAGTTTCATGTCTGGAATCGAAGAACCGACCTCCAGCATAAACTACTAGTGAGCATAAGGCAGAAGCTGTACCATATGAGAGAGGAAATGTACTTATCTTAGAGCCGTATTAGGATTACTGTTCATACAACATAACTCTACTAACTTATATTATTTATATACATACCTGCTCCTTTTACACCAATTTCATATTCTACTCTATGCGCATTGCAACTTTATACATCTTTACTCTAAACGCATATCATTTGTTATATTATTTAAATAAAGTTAATTGATAACTTATAATGACAGTGGTGGATGTTTGTTTTTTCTTTGGTGGTTGAAGTTCTTTGAACAATTTGAATTAATGACAACTCTCGTTTTTACGGTGATACAACGGTGATAGTAGCAGTCAAATTTTGTTTTACAATTTAAAGTGACTCTACCACACAATTGTGAATTCTACATACAGTAGACCCTGATCAACAAGTCGTAATGGTGTAGTTCACAAACAAATTCGCAAACCCTCTCAAGAGGCAAACTAGGCCAATATAAAATCGAAAACAACGTGCGATTCCATTATTGCTAATTCACGTCGACAAAACCGTTGTACTACACTGTTATCTGTAAACCAGCCAACTTCAGTTAATTTTTCACTGATAAAACAGCTTAGAACAATAAAATTAGCGATGCATGGCTTTACCATAACAGCGTCAGAGTCGCCGATATTATAAAGCCAAAGTTAAACAAATACGTTTGCTCTATGGTATTATCAATCAAATCCTTGTCGAATCAAAGGGTATGACTATAAGCGATCGACTGTATTCACATATTTATTTGTATCATTTTTGTCGGCGTGCAAGTATAAACATAAATACTTATGAATTGATACTGGAGGTATGAATATTTATTTTACCAGGTTTCAAATGTCTCATCTACTTCAGGCACATGATGAAACATGAAGGCACATATCATATAGCACCTTTTCATAAAATTTACTGTCGGAAAAAAGAAAAATCATTAGAATCTGTCAAAAAGGTAAATAAAAACAAAAGCACCTAAATAAGTCTGCATTTTCTGACTGATTTATGATAAATGTTGAAAATGTGTTGTGAGAGGGACGTACATTTATCAATTTGAGCAATTACACAAGTTATATTCGCATGTAATGATTTATGTCTGCGGAGGCAGGAACGCGCCAATGTTCAAATCATTCCAACTCCCTCTTAAGATTGCTCCTTCGCGTTAATTGCCCTGATTGTCATGGTGGATTGATTTATTTGTGTTTGGGCACGTCAATTCATTATGTCCATTTTCTCTCCACCGGAGATTATTTATGTAACTGCTTAACGAGAAATAAGGTGATAGTAGAATGATGAACCAAACCATAGAAAACTGGGAAGGATCAAACCAACACGGATTGGCCCGATCTGGAAAGATCCAGCCACAGGCGACTCAAGAACGCAAACAATTGCTCGGAAACCAGGTACCCGTCAAGGAGAAAGTGTGGGGGGTTGGTGGAAAAATTGCTGTAGGTAAGAAGAACTTCGTTACCTTTTCGTGGCCGGATGTTTCACCGTCCAAATTCGGTGAATTTAGCCTCTACGAGTGTCGACATTTGACTGTTTTTTGTTTTGTTTTTTTATCTGAGGAAAAATTATGTAACGAAAGTAAAATATCGTCAACATAAAATTACAAAGATTAGGCCACATGCTTTGTGGGAACCCCGGACCGGTCACACAAAATTGGACCCTCCTCCACAAGTTTGTACACTAACAGTAATAGTGTTACCATTGAGTATAGAACATACTCGATGGTGATGCTGGTAAACTGTAAAGTACTGGCGAAACTATTCTAGAACGAACTCTGAACTTGCTTCAAGAGCAAGTAAAGTAAATAGCGACTTTTTTAAAATGAAAGTGATAGTAAAAGTCAATGTCAAATTTGGTTGCACCAAAAACGTTTTTATTTTAATTACTTTGAAATTTGATTAATTGTATGATGAAAACAAACTATACCAAGAAGATTCTGGGTAACTGATAACATACACCAAACATTGTTTTATATTCTTTCAATAAAAGTTCTCAACAATGTAAATTTCCCTCAGACGATGCAAGTAATAATAAAAAACAAATAATTTCCAAATTAATATTTCGCCTGTAAATAAATAGTGACGAGTCCCCTATCGGTGGTTCCGACCTCGTTATTAACGCAAGACATTCATAAAACGCCAAACCCACCCGCGGCAAAAGTTTAATTTCAATTTTAATTTGATTCCCGTGTCGGCAGTCGAGATATGTCCGCGTGATCGATAGGTGTGTTTTAATTGGTTGCCACGACTGTACCAAGGCCGAGTGGGAAGGGAAGGATGAACTCCAATTAATTTGCCGTTCCAATCAATTTAGCCAAAGAATACAAAACCCAAACTCATCAGCTCAACACCCCACCCCCCTCCCACTCCCCCTCTCATCAAGTCCGTTGTCTCTCTTCGCTGTCTCGTAAAGTGTACGTTTTTCAATTTGTCCCGTGGCTAGCGGTCGGCTTTGCTTCCCGTATATTTTAAGTGGATTGGAACATTTTCGTGCCGGTCGAGGGGATAGAGAGAGGTAAGCGTGATTGTAGAAAGAGATGGAGATAGGCAAGCGTCTATGTCACACCGTATCGTCGCTAGCCACAAATCACTAAAGGGAATTTTGTATTGAATGCGTGATATTAAGGACATAACTGTATACCCACATTAACGAGATTTGAAATTGAATTAAAAGAGGGGGCTATGCAAAGCGACTAATGGCCGGAGACGAAAATTTGAGCTGCCCGGAATCATTTCCGTCGAGGTAACACTTCGTCAGACGTGTATTGTATAGAATGTACCGCGACATGGGACAACAGGGTTAATCATAAACTTATTATTACTCTCGTAATGAGGGAAGCTGAATGTAACTATTACTTTGAATAAACTTTAATTGGAGCACATCAGTCATAAGTTGGACGTTAGTTACTAAAATTTCAATTATAGTTAGCCCTCCATCAATCATCTATGAATCTATGTAAGTTGGAGAAGAAGGGGGGGGGGCGACCAACCAAGAAAACATGTGTGCATCAACTATGAAGTGATCACAGATTTTCCATTTCCTAATTACACCACAGTTTTTTAAATAAGTATCAGTCAAACCACTACTTTTAAACTTATAAGCGTAGAATTAACCAACGTTGACAAAATACGTGATACTGATTACCTATAAAAAGATTTTTTTTAAATACATTCAAATTTAGAGTGTACGCACTCAGTCACGTAAGTGATTTTCAGTAGGGGACTTTTTTCTATTTTAATTTTATTGACAGGTGTACGTATTAAAAACTTTGCTATTCATTCCGCCCGTACTTATGATTTGCGCTATTCTGTACGTGGTTTAAATGTTCTAAGAGTGGGTACAAAATTCAGAGTCTGGCCAATACTCACGTTGTCTTCTAGTGAGCCAAGCAGCGAATCAGTGGAATCTTCTACTCGCCACAGACCTGAGGAACAAACAGAAGACCAGGATTAGATAAACACCCAGTATTGAGACCTAACGGCATGAGCTGTGGATTAAAAGTCAATCCTTGGGTTTGGATTGAGAGGATGTAGACAGTAAATATAATAGCAAAGGATTAACAACTTTACAAGTCAACTGAGACTGTTTTTTTTAAATACATCTTTCATCATGCATCTTACGACAATTTTGTCAATCAACAGCTTTGGCATGTCTTAAAATTTCTACGAAGTCAAGTTAAAATTTATCCAAACGGGTTCGAACCCCGATCGGGAAACATTTTTTAACTTCTGAATTGTATAAAATATTAACAATTCCGCCTACGGGAGTGTTTTCCGACTAACCAAATCGAGAAGTAAACATTTACAATTATTAATTATATCTTAGCTTTCTCAACAATGGTCTCACGTAATTAATTCCACTCTGATATTGTTCGATTAATTAAAGAATGAAAATGTTCCCACGTTTCTCTGTAGGCCAATCATGATACGCCCTCATCACTTATCACTGTGTCAAAATTATACAATACAATGCTAAATAATAATTTGCTTATTTTTATATTAATTAAAATAAATCTTGATTATATTAATTACTTTTTATTAGTTTATGGCTAAGAATGGGACACGATCACAGTGGTGGATTTGCCAGGAAGCCCTTCTTCCTGTGTCAAGCTGTGATTTTGTAAATCATGTGTATTAATTTAAGAAAACAATAATAAATAAATAAATTTAACAAAGAATTTGTAAGTCGACCTAATAATGGACCCTTACAACAATTCTCAAACGTTGAACTCATATTATACATTACCTAATATATTATCTACTTGATAGATTTATTTTTTTAACTGACAGTAATAAAGAAAATAAAAATGTTTTATACTTGATTATTATTGTAGCAACGTAGTATTAACACTAATGTGGGTTTTGGTTTAATTCGCGTTAGCATGTTATTAGTGACAAGACAGTCCTAAAAATGCATATTCTTTGTTAGCTTCCTGTATTGAGCACTATTAATAACCTTGTCTTCAGCGTTTTTGTGATTCGATGTCTACATTATGAAACGATGATTTTACAACTTCCATTGTTGACATGAATAGAAACACAAACAGAACTGTGAAAACAAAAAAGTGTAAAACGTAGTAACAACGTTTAAAGGTGCGAATGAACTCAATGAATCAAACAAAAAAGAAAATAAGAGAAGATAAAATACAAAAATGAAGTCGTCGATTATTGATCGATGACACGAACTTTCATGTCAGAGTTGAATAGATAACACTTCCTCTCTGATGTTTCTGTTATTATTAACAAGGATGCCAAGATAACCTCAAAGTATTCACCCTCTGAACTCAAAAAATATATTTCATTCAGGCTTACTATAGTTATGAATTTAGAAATTAACAGAAAAATTATTTGGTCCACCATGACCCGAAAATAAATTGTCGAACTTGGTATTTTCGAGCTGGGTCCCTCGACAAAATCTCCCAAAAAAGAAATAACGGGGACGATCTTTAGTGTGGTTAGGTCGTCAAGTAGTTCGGTAAAAATATGCGGATTACCAAGAAGGGGTGTGATTTTAGGAATGCACTTGTTGCGTGTTTTAAAGTAGTTGTAAAGGGACATTTTAGATTGGTACTATGCTCTAGTATCTATGTGGACCAAAAAATAAGCAGGTTAAAGCCGATTTAAGAAATTTCCCAAAACGCAAATTTCGCTCATTTCAGGATAGAAAAAAAATTAAAAAATTCGTGTAAAATCACAGTTAAAGATATAAATTTTTAACGGCATTTTGAGTGTAGTATTTTGCTATAGATAATGTGGTAAAAAATGTTTTGGGGGTAATAGCCCCCTAGTGTATACACATCTCGTACTCTCTCTAGCAGAGAAGTTCGAACCGAAAACCTCCAGTTTAATTGGATGAGCGAAGCGAAGACTCCAATTTCACTGACCCCCCCAAAAAAAATTAGCTCGGGTGTATTTTTTTTCTCTGTTTGTTTGCGCTCTGCCAGGCAAACGGCATATGCGATCTTGATGAAAATTTGAGGGGACCTTCGAAATCTCTGAACTTAGACCTGCCACGTTTTTGAGTACAATCGATCAAATATTTCTTATGATTATCGTACTTTTACGATTTTTCTTTCGATTTTTAATGAGATATTTTCGTGATATTTGGCAAACGGCTACTCCGATCTTGATGAAACTTTATGGGAACGTCTAAAATCACTGAAATTATATACGTAATGATATAACACACATTTGAAGAAATTTTTCTCATAGAAATCGTACTTTTATGATTTTCCCCCGATTTTTAATTCAATATTTTTCTGATATTTGGGCCGATTCTGACCAAACGGGTGGGGCTACAACGTTCATATTTTATATTGACAAATATTATGGTGATGTACATAGTGCCTCTGGAAAGAAAATGTTGAAAAAGTTGGTCAAAATTCATAGAAATAAAGGATTTAATATAAGCCTTTTACAGATGTATAATTAACTAGTAATATCAAGTAACTATAGAAAAGGTAATGAGATCCCATTTAAAAACGTAATCATTGGACAGCAATATTCAAAAAAGCTCATTCATCAACGCGACTTGAAAAAGCGTTCGCGAACGGCCTAGTATAGTTCTGTACGTTTCCAATAAACTCAAGAAGCCGAGATATTATTACCTCTGGTTACAAGCCTCGTTTCTCTTCTCGCATTTTAATACTTTGGCCGAAACGGGTTTTCACGAACTCAAACATCCAATAATGTAATTGCATTTTAAAATGACTTGCAAGGCCGAAGGTAATTAACTTTTTGTTCGTTTGGTTTTGAACAGAAAACTGGAGAAGCAGACTCATGGATACGGCTGACTCGCTAATGTTGGACGCAGACTGACTCATGGATACGGCTGACTCGCTAATGTTGGACGCAGACTGACTCATGGATACGGCTGACTCGCTAATGTTGGACGCAGAGAAAACAGAGCGAGTTGGAACTGTCACAGGTTATTAATTATTTATTACTAATTCATGTTAGGAGGATATGGGACACGCGTTTTAGCCACATTACTGATCGCCCGGCTGACTGACACCACAGGTGTTTGAAAGTTTGAACAGTTGTCACGAAAGTGGAAATGTATGGCTTTACAGTAACACTTTTATAAAATTGGTTTTAAAACAATTTTAAAAAATATATTGATTTCGACGATTTTCGATTTTGTAAATAAGTACAAAATTGACTATATTCGTGAATTTATTGTGGCTGATGGAGACAACATTTTGAAAATCTACGACTGTGGGGATGTCCTTCTTTGCAAATTGTTTATACTTCGGATGCTTTTTGGCCGAGTGAATAATTATTTGTCACTGCCAAATCTGTCCTATTCCCTCTTAAATAGTTAAGAACAATTTTTCCTATTCCTGCAACCATAAATCATCAAACCTACACCTGTATCAGAACAGATTTTTATAATTAGTCATAGATCAGTCAGAAAAGGTAGACTTATTTAAATGGTGTTGCGTTTTTGGCTGATTCTAAATACCGTATACTTGAACATTTAGTCCACTTTTTATTTATCAATTTAATCAATTGATGGACACTTGCTATCACAGGAGCCTTCTCTGTCATTATATAACATATGACATAAACTGCATGAAAAATAGAAATATGTTAGTTATTTTATTTATTAAATTTAATTAAATGATTTAAAAAAGTTAAAGTTTAATTTATGACTTAATTAGTATCAACCTCAACAACAACAACATACAATTCATTTCCCGGAAACAGGATACATAAATCGTTACAGTATAATTGAAGTTTGAACGTTTGCTTCCATTTTTAAATTTGCCTAAGCGTGGCATACGTATAATTATATGCAACGATTTCATCTCAATTTATTTTAATTGTAGTTAATAGTTTGTTGCTACCGTGCTAACATAGGTAATAGGGTGCATCACATAAGTAAGATGCGCCACAAATGTTTGATGATATTGGGAAAGGCGAGTTCAGGTATGGGCGCCTTTCAATATATTCATACTTGATTGATCATTTAGGAAGTTCCTTAATCTGTAATACACTCTTGTATACTTTTAGTTTTAGGCATACAAATTTGGTCGCTCTTCGAATTTAATATAAGCCAGAAGAGCTTATGGTAGTGCGCTTGATTATTTCAAGTATATTTTTTATAATGGCTTTGAATGTAAATTAAAAATTAAAATGATTAAATTCTTTTGTGTAGTACGCACGTAATGACACTGTTATGTAAAAGATTGTTTTTACCAAAGGAAATTCTAGCAGTTCGTTTCTCATGCAGTGAAATGTAAAGCTAGTTAAGAATCCACGGTCACCAACATATTAAAAATAATGTTTTAATTGGATCGATAGGACCGACCGGACCGGACGTCGCCGATTAAGTTAATCAGATACTACGTGAGCCAATCAGCTTATTATCATTACAGTCACGACAAAACTTGGGATAGCTCGAAAACTAAATATATACGTGCATGTATTAAAAGTTAAAGTAGAGCCCTAACGAAATCAGAATTAGTAAATGGAGATATTAGCTCAGACTTGGGAGAATATTAACAATAACAACATGAAAAACATTTCAAAGTCTAAAGGCCAATGTTTAAATGAGTAAATAAGGGAATTGGAGTGACATGGTATATTTTAAGTCTAATATTGATTATATAATATGTCAAAAAAAAATGAGAATTGAATCCTAAATGAAGATGAACACTCCCAACATTTCGTACACCATTGTGTGTACACTAAAAGCATACATTAAAATCTAAGCATAACATATCATCACCTATGCGTTGAACAATGACGTAAACCAATGCGAATACAATGATACTCTGAGGCAGACAAGCGAAAGTGACGTCACATAGGGTAGACATTTAAAATAATCCCGACACAAACGTACCATTGTAACTTAATTAACGAATTAAAAAATATAAACACCATCATTTATAGCATTTTATAGGATCACTTTTTTAAAGTTCAATACTCCTATTAAACACCGATATCATAGTGCTAACAAAGATGGTCTTATTATGGATGTGACCGGTTCATCTCAATCAACAGTACTTTTGACTGAAGTTTTTTTCACTGGTTTTCCGAAGTCAAGATGAGAAAGTTGGTAGAGAACAAGGACTTCTTCCCAACTTAATAGTACCCTATAACTAGTTAAAATCACCTGAAGCAGCTAGCGTACGTTGCCTCGAGGCAGTTTTCCTACGAAATTCATTAAAATTATATTATCTCCTTAATTAATGTAATACGTGTTGAGTAAATGACTATTCCTTTGTCCACGAATTGGTTAAGATAACTTCTTCCACAAAGCTTCATTATCCAATCACCTGTAAACAAGACGAAACCACACGAACACATATAATCCAAGTTTATTGTGCGGTGTAGCCATCTGGAAAAAGTCACGACCGTACCAGCCAGCACGCTTATTTGCTATTCAATTTATTCCACGAATTACACTCAACAAAGTGCAAGATTTGATCATTAACAGGCCTCGCATCTTGCTATGGGTTTCCCTTGTCTCGGATGGAGTTAATTAAATTGAGCCTGCAAATAACAAGCTATAACCTCGTTTAAGTACGGGTTAGCTAAGACTCGTTGTTGCCGATTACGGAGTGAGGAATGTGGACGGACATACTGCCAGTCTTAGTCCGAGAACAACGAGGAACTACACGATAATGGACTTTGTGGACATGCGGTGGCTGTGAATCGTCTTGATAATAACAAAGAGTAAAATATCGTGTAAGAAATGCAGAAACAACAATAACCAATGCTAATAACAAGACAAGACAACATAATTATGTATGTGTTAGTAGTGAAATAGTGAAATACATCCAGATTTAAAGTGAGGTATACGAGAAGAAAGATAAATACAAAATATTTTACTGTTTTATAACCAAGTTATTATTGTTATTATTGTGTATTATTGTATTGTTCAGTGGCGTCACTAGGGGGTTTGGGGGGGCGTAAGCCCCCCCAATCGCAATCCGCGCCCCCCAATAATTTCCTTGTTTTACTTCTTTTTCAATTAACAACCCATAGTCACAGCTGCACTTTACGCGAATTATCACTACTTAAAATAATTTGATAATCATTACTTTATTAACTGATGATGTACCGGTGGGTAGGCCTAATTTCTTAAAAAAAGACACGTGATTTAAAAAATTGTTGATGTTAATTTTTGCTAGTAAGCTAATATTTAAATTTTTATCGTGGGAAACCTGTTATAGGGTGCAATTAGCCCTATTCAGGTGAACTAGGTATGTGCGGATAGAAATTGTGGAAGGGATGTCCGAGGGCTGTTTAAGAGGACTCAATCCCTTGCATTCGCCTTAACGACTGAGGAAAACCTCGGAAAAAACCTTCAGTTAGGATTGCCGGTCTCGACGGGATTCGAACCGGAACCTCCCGAATCAGAGTCGAGCGCTTAGCGCCCGAGCCAACACTGTCGGTTACCTAGTAGGCTAGTTTGGAATTAATTCATACGACAATTAAATTGTCTAATTGTGAAGTGTTTCATTTCCTTCTTTTGCCCGAGACCAATAAAAATGGTGAATTTACTTAATAATAAATAGTTATCAACTGCATTTTAGAGCAGTCACACTGATTTGCATTAAAATTACCTTGTAATTGAAAAAATATATACGAACAAGCCTCTCAGAGCCCCGCCCTAAATTAGATCATTTGAATCTTTCCTTTGTATTGTCCGAATTCACCAGTAAAAAATAAATGTGTCTCTAAATTGAAAATAAGATCAAACGTTATTATGTTGCCATGTATGATGTGAATTGTAAGCTCTACATGATGACAAAACAAATTAACGCACACAAACTACAATGTTTTGGTATTGCATTCAGCCTAACGCTTTTTTCTAAAACGCACCAAATGCACTTAAAAAACCTAATTTTCAAAATTTTCGCCTGCGCCGCTATTTATGAGGGGCTCTGCCCCCCGTGCTTAGTCCCTTTCTCACAAAAGTACTTGCGCCCCCCCCCAATGTCCAATCTCTAGTGACGCTCCTGGTATTGTTGTGTGTGTAGATGATAAAGAATAACAACTTTGATGAAGAATACAATTGCTCTTTTGCATCCACATTGAGTTTACAGGATGAATCAGAAGAAACATTTGGAAGATCACGAAATACAGCTGATCTTTTGATTTCAAGTTGAATTTACTAGATAAAGAAGACATTTAAAAACATAGCGATGAACTTTAGTGTCAAAAAAATAATGAAGACGAAGGAAGATTTTGTAAAATATCGATGGATACTTTAGGATGGACGAGCAAATAACGCAATATGAAAACAATTATGAAAGCTTGCTCTTCACGATCCAAAATATAATTTTATAAAATCCAAAATAAGCGATGTGGGTCTAATGAACTTTCACGACAACCGTCGGCCAGTGGTCTGGGCTCCTGCTTCACAAAGCAATTTCATCTGTTGGACGGAGCTCCTACGTCGTCCAAACCATATCACTTTGTTGTTATTTTCGCTTTTATTTCAGGCGTCCTGAAAGTGTGCTAGGGGAGATTTTATAAGCGTTCAGGCACAAGTAATAACCGTGACAAACGTATTAATACATGGATGAATATAGATTTTAACAGTCCTTTACGGAAATAATTTATCTATAAAGAGACAAAACAGCAACCAGGATATGTTGGAGAAGTTAACCCCACATTGATCGACTAGAGTTGACTTTGTGAAAGGTTTTCTTTCTTGTACCTCATTATCATGGGCGCTGGAAGGGGAGCAAGGGGGGCACTTGCCCCCCCCCCCCCCCCGGATTTCAAGGATTATAAATTTTGCACCAGGATAAATGTGTCCTTTTAATTTATTCATAACTTATTTTAACAATCCAAAACCTATTTTAACCATTTCTCGATTTGGTTAGTCGGGAAACTCTCCCGTAGGACAACTCAAAATCTGATATCAAGTGATGAAAATTTAAAACAAAAACGCATTCTATTCGTTCACGGACCCTCCTTACACCAGGATAAATGTTTGAATTTAAGTTTTTTCATAACCTAATTTAACAACACAAATAAATATTTTTTTAAAGCCCTGCTAGGCCCATTGGGGGATTGTCGCCCCGAGCCCCCATTTCTCCATAATAATTGGGGGATTGTCGCCCTAAAACGTAACAATGATTTTAAAGCTAGGTTATCGTCAAAAGAAGCAAGTCTAGCGATGGTATTTTTAAGTAGAGCTATACAATTTACTGTACACGAAAGGTTTTTACTTTTATTGTAGATGTTGCTGCCTGTAGCCTAGAGTGAATGTTTAATCACATTCCCATCCCGACCAAGGCGCATATCAAACGGAATTACTTAGAAGATAATTAAAATAATAAACCAGCTCCTAACTAACTCCAGTTATCAAAAGTTAATTACTTCTACATTGTTCGTGTAGTCGAATTAAATTTGTCATTTGGAGTTGAGTGGTATAAAAATCACGTTAAAACGCATGGCCGATCAAGAGAGCCAAGAACATAACCCAGTTTGTTCAGTAGAATACGCTACTGTAGCATAACAATAGAGGGCTAGTGACATTGCGTGCATGAGGCTGCATTGATAGGCTGAGCTTGTGTGGGCCACAATGACCGCTAACATGGGCGTAGGTACTCCTTCCAAATAAGGAAGAGGGAAATAGGTCTACACAGAGATATAATATGGTATTGTTACATTTATGGTTTTCGCGAGTGGCAAGAACACAGTGCCAATAGAAAATGACAAGGAGAGATGCAATACCGTAATATTACGCAACTGAACGCAAAACTTCTAGAATAAAGGATAGATATTATCTTAGGCAAATCTGAAAATTATCAAATTCAACTTTTTTTAAACTTTAGAAGTCAAAATATATTTCCCGACTAACCAAATCGAGAAATTACTATTAGTAATTTAGAAAACCTTCCAACAACAGTCGATATTGAAAATACATCAAATTTAACTTTTAAACTAAATAATAAAAATAAGACTTGTTCAAGTCTTCATTACAGTTTAAATTTTATACCAACTAAGCAAAACGCGAATTTGTGCGAATTTGACATTCATACGCTTCCATTTTACTTTTGACATACTATTTGCAAAACGCAAACGAAATGGTAGTTTCACCCGTTACCTCAACGTAAGTAATCCATCTTCATGTTTCCTGACAAAGAATTCACAAACAATTTAACCGAATTATTGACGAAACTCACCTCTAGTTTCGAAATGTCAGCTCCCAGCGTAATGAGCTATTTGGGAGATATTATTAGATAGATTGGATTGGATTGGCCTCATGAAAACTTTTGTCTTCAAACCTAATAAGATAAATCTGTGCCTTTCAGCGAGCAGCAGCCAGTAGTGATGTGCTTGAAAACTGTGTTTCGAACATGCTAGTTAAAACCAAAACATAAATTTAAAACTGGGCATTACCGTTGGCATTACTAAGCATAGGACCTGCCTATTATAGATTCACGATTTGTACGACTAGGCTACCTACTCTTCTTAAACAAATTTAGTATCTAGTTGGGTGTGGAGAAACTGATTATGTTCATACTCTTTCTATCCCTCGTGAAATGGACTTTTTCTTGATAAACGTAAGTTTACTACCTTCTTATTATGTTTCTAGTTTATGTCTAGACAGCCATTGACAGTCGAGTTTTGGTACAAATTGCGAAATTTAGAACTCTCGTTACAGCTCAATAAGAATCTGGGAAATCTACTTGATCAGAACGTATTTGTTAACTTTTTATTTGAAACAAACTATAATTGGTGTATCATAATCAATGATTACATCAAACGGTAATTTTTAATGTGATAACGATTATATTACAATTAATGTTCAAACCTTGAAATATCAAAATATAAAACATTTTAAAATGTATTAGTTCACTATTTTCAGATAAACTAGTAAAATAAATACGTAATCTGTGTTTAACTTGCTATTTTGAAATATAGGCAATGTTCTCAAAAAATTATTTTAAAGCAGTAATCTAATTTTTTCAATCTATTCAGGAAGCTTTACCAAACTGAGGTTATTTTAGATAGGCATCTTTAGAACCGTGCTAATCTTTGCAATGTGTCTCAATAATTATTTTTTCTACGCATGGAAATATTAATAATACAATTAATATTATTTAGCATATGTGGAAGGACCAAACATGTGAGCTGACAGCTGCTATTCCTAATAATTAAGATATGAGAAGGCTAGTGGTCGGCGAATATGAAAGGACGATATACCTGATTAAGAACAAGATATGCACTATCAATCAAAAGCCATTGTAAATTATTAAATACATATTAAATAACGTACATAAATAACATCAAGAGAAGGAAATATACATGTGTTAATACGTGCCATTGAGCCATCCTAGATATATCAAAGAAACTGATTACCTATCTCAATTAATGGTCAATGCCTTGAAGCAGCTTTCAAATAGGAATAATAACAATATCAATATATTATCATTTCAACAAACGTTAGTAGGCCTACGCAAATCTGACTCAGGATGTCAGTTGATCTACAATAAATTAGCGAAGACACCACCAAGAAAAACGAGCAAAGAAGAATTCCTTATATTATGCTATCTACACAAGTATCAACACAAAAAAAAGTGTGTGAAATAATTTTGTTTGGATAAAATTCTGTCACCGATAGTATGTTAATATATTAAATATCAATTCCTATAGAGAATCAAATTGAGAAGGACTCAAGAAGAAACACGGAAAGACAGCTTTGTCAACACCAATTACTGTGTAATCAAACGTTTACAAAATACATTCATTTTCCTAGTATTTTTATAAATGTGCATGCAATATTGTCGTGACATTGTTGACAGACTTTGGAATTTGGATCAAGTTCGGAATTCCTGGCTCTACAAACTGATGTGCTTACTAATTGAGCTACCGAGGCCCCAAGGGGAATCGTTCAGGTTACTGTTTTGTTGTGTGCATTGTGCTTGTTGGTATTACATACACATAGCATATGGCTAGTGAGGTATTATGTTTTATAACATGTTCTTGTACCGTATTATTTTTATCATAATGGGTTTTTTTAAACGGTTACGTGTTGAGTCTACTCGTCAATTAATTGGGCTTATGTCAGATAAATTAGTATAATCCAAACAAGCGGTTTAATCATGCCCGTTAGTCTGTCTACCTTACTAAAGTTATACATCAGTATATTTAACCGGGCTGAAATTTGAGCCCCAAATGCCCCCTATATAGACCAGCAACAGGTCACCCGTACGACGCGATGTCCTGCCCATCATACGCATGCATCACGATTACAGAGGGGAAGTCAATACTTCTCAATTTCACTACGGAGATTGACAAATTTATAAAATGCCATCGCGATATAGGTGAGTACAATTTCCCCCGTGACATCAGCTAGCGTGTGAACGCTGGACGGAGCGCTCCAATGTATCGGAGGAATTTGGGGGGAAGTTGGAACACTCGCGATGACAGGGTTATTGCATTGGATCATGTGAGCGTATGAATCATCTACACTAAAGTTGCCACATTGTATTTATTTATTTTAACCTCTATGGGAAACAACGGTAACAAACTGTACATATGGGCTTTATTGCCAAAAGTGTGCTAAAAAACTATAATCCAATTGTTTTTACAGTTTAATTCACAATGAACGATTATTAGCCTAATAAGTAGTACAGTGACAAACATTTCTAAAAGCTTGGCAACTAAGCTGATATAGTTTTATTTGCAATGATGTATCAGTTTATAATGTTAGGTAAAAAAGTAATTCCTTATTTGATCTTACTCAATTTAGTAGCCTTTTGTAAAAAAAATGAGCATTCTGAATAGAAAAAACAAAATAAAACGAACCATTTGAATTTGAAATTCATACGCTTCCATTTTATTATTGCCATATTTGCAAAACGCAAACGAAATGGTAGTTTCACCCGTTACCTCAACGTAAGTAATCCATCTTCATGTTTACTACATGGCCTGACGAAGAATTCACAAACAATTTGACCGAATTATTGACGAAACTCACCTCTAGTTTCGAAATGTCAGCTCCCAGCGTAATGAGCTATTTTGGGAGATATTATTAGATAGATTGGATTGGATTGGCCTCATGAAAACTTTTGTCTTCAAACCTAATAAGATAAATCTTTGCCGAACAACCCTGCTTTCAGCTAGCAGCAGCCAGTAGTGATGTGCCTGAAAACTGTGTTTCGACAAGCTAGTTAAAACCAAAACATAAATTTAAAACTGGGCATTACCGTTGGCATTACTAAGCATAGGACCTGCCTATTATAGATTCACGATTTGTACGACTATATAGGCTACCTACTCTTCTTCAAATAAATTTAGTATCTAGTTGGGTATGGAGAAACTGATTATGTACCTCTTTCTATCCCTCGTGAAATGGACTTTTCTTGATAACGTAAGTTTACTTACCTTCTTATTATGTTCTAGTTTATGTCTAGACAGCCATTGACAGTCGAGTTTTGGTACAAATTGCGAAATTTAGAACTCTCGTTACAGCTCAATAAAAATCCTGGGAAATCTACTTGATCAGAACGTATTTGTTAACTTTTTATTTTGAAACAAATCTATAATTGGTGTATCATAATCAATGATTACATCAACGGTAATTTTTTGATGTGATAACGATTATATTACAATTAATGTTCAAACCTTGAAATATCAAAATATAAAACATTTTAAAATGTATTAGTTCACTATTTTCAGATAAACTAGTAAAATAAATACGTAATCTGTGTTTAACTTGCTATTTTGAAATATAGGCAATGTTCTCAAGAAATTATTTTAAATCAGTAGATCTAATATTTCAATCTATTCAGGAAGCTTTACCAAACTGAGGTTATTTTAGATAGGCATCTTTAGAACCGTGCTAAATCTATTGCAATGTGTCTGAATAATTATTTATCTACGCATGGAAATATTAATAATACAATTAATATTATTTAGCATATGTGGAAGGACCAAACATGTGAGCTGACAGCTGCTATTCCTAATAATTAAGATATGAAAAGGCTAGTGGTCGGCGAATATGAAAGGACGATATACCTGATTAAGAACAAGATATGCACTATCAATCAAAAGCCATTGTAAATTATTAAATACATATTAAATAACGTGCATAAATAACATCAAGAGAAGGAAATATAAATGTGTTAATACGTGCCATTGAGCCATCCTAGATATATCAAAGAAACTGACTACCTATCTCAATTAATGGTCAATGCCTTGAAGCAGCTTGCAAATAGGCATAATAACAATAACAATATATTATCATTCCAACAAACGTTAGTAGACCTACGCAAATCTGACTCAGGATGTCAGTTGATCTACAATAAATTAGCGAAGACACCACCAAGAAAAACGAGCAAAGAAGAATTCCTTATATTATGCTATCTACACAAGTATCAACACAAAAAAAAGTGTGTGAAATAATTTTGTTTGGATAAAATTCTGTCACCGATAGTATGTTAATATATTAAATATCAATTCCTATAGAGCATCAAATTGAGAAGGACCGACATTCTTCTTAGACTCAAGAAGAAACACTGAAAGACAGCTTTGTCAACACCAATTACTGTGCAATCAAACGTTTACAAAATACATTCATTTTCCTAGTATTTTTATAAATGTGCATGCAATATTGTCGTAACATTGTTGACATACTTTGGAGTTTGGATCGAGTTCGGAATTCCTGGCTCTACAAACTGATGCGCTCACTAATTGAGCTACTGAGGCCACAAGGCAAATCGTTCAGGTTACTGTTTTGTTGTGCATGTGCATTGTTGTGTATTACATAAACATAACATACTTCGCATTATGGCTAGTGAGGTATTATGTTTAATAACACTGTTCTTGTACCGTATTATTTTAATCATAATGTTATTTCAAACGGTTACGTGTTGAGTCTACTCGTCAACACTCGTCAATTAATTGGGCTTATGTCAGATAAATTAGTATAATCCCAAACAAGCGGTTTAATCATGCCCGTTAGTCTGTCTACCTTACTAAAGTTATACATCGGTATATTTAAACCGGGCTGAAATTTGAGCCCAAGTGCCCCCCTATATAGACCAGCAACAGGTCACCCGCACGACGCGATGTCCTGCCCATCATACGCATGCATCACGATTACAGAGGGGAAGTCAATACTTGCATCAATTTCACTACGGAGATTGACAAATTTATAAAATGCCATCTCGATGTAGGTGAGTACAATTTCCCCTGTGACATCAAGCTAGGCGCTGTGAACGCTGGACGGAGCGCTCCAATGTGATCGGAGGAAATTGGTGGGAAGTTTGGAACACACTCGTCCGATGACAGGGTTATTGCATTGGATTCATGCTGAGCGTATGAATCATCAGTCTACACTAGAAGTTGCCACATTGTATTTTTTTATTGTAACTACCTCAATAGGAAACAACCGGGTAGAAACTGTATGATGGCTTATATTGCCAAAAGTGTGCTACAATAATTATAATCCAAATTAGTTTGACAGTTTAATTCATCACATGAACGATTATAGCCTAATAAAGATAGTAGCAGTGACAAACATTTCTAAAAGCTTGGCAACTTAGGCTTGATATAGTTTTATTGTGCAATGAGTGTCATCAGGTTTTATAATGATATAATATATTTATATAATATAATAATGTTGTGGTAAAAAAAGTTTTTTCGTTACCCGTGCACATTTATATTAACGTATACTTGTAAAAAAATGATGTATACTTGTAAAAAAATGATGCATTCTGATATAGAAAATAACAAATATGAATGGAATATGAAAGCAGCATTATTAGTCATCGAGGGTAAATGAGACAGGAGTGTTAAACATATGCGTGGCCAGTTGGTGGAGGGGCCGGGTTGAAATAGGCAAAGAAATCAATATAGCTCCATATGTGATGTGATGTGTGAGCTCGAGGAGTGCATGAGTACTGAGTGCATATGTTACAGGATACGGGTGTATTGTGTGCAGGGCGGCGTGCATTTTTCAATACCATTCAGAACATTATTGGCAACAAAACTTACTATGCAGAGACTGACATTTGAAGTTTACCCCCCAACACTCGAATTACAACTTAGGGCTACTTATAATAATTAGAAACTTGGGGACAACAAAATCGATTAATGCCATAACATTAATGTTGAGGCTAAAGTTATTAATTATTTATTTAATTAAAACAAAAAAAAGAGTGTATTTTAATTCAAAATAACACAAGATGATTTTTTCTATGAACATGAAGACGATAGAAAGATGAAATTTTGTGTTTCTCGGTTTGGTTAGTAGAAAAACTCATGTAGGTGGAATTGATGACATTTGTATTAATTATCTATACCTATTTACCATAACTAGTTTAATTAGTTGATTTCATTATTTATTGATGGGACACTTCGTGAATTAGTTTAAAGAGAAGCATTGAAAGATTTGGTTGACTGTTTCATTTCTATAAAATCTTTCACAAAAGTAATTTGAAATAAGCCTATTTGTAAGTTGTAGCTAGATCAGTATGAATGTATATTTTTGTACATATACATTTTTGCCACCATTTAGGGTTTAATTCAATAACACTTGATGCAAATACCTGTAATATTATAAATATTTCCAATAATATTGTAATAACGGAAAAAATACCAATGTACCAACGTGAATCCCAACGACAATGCTCACATTGCTACACGTGGTCTCAAATGATTCAACTGATGGAGACGACTCGTTTGATTTAAGCTGTGGTTTACGGCATCCATTATACCTAGGTAAGGCGGCGGTTTAACTAAATACCCCTAACTTCGTCTTGGCTATCGGGGTAGGGTTTAATCGTGTAGGCTGCAGGGGTGAGTGCGTCGCCTTGCAAATATTCACGTCCACAGCACGTGTACGTGACAGACCAAGCTGCAAGATGACGCGTTGGAAACTGTGTTTACAGTAGAAGTGATTTTGTTCTACTTATTACTATATATTTAAATACTTTCTAATTTACTGGGCCTATACACGTTATTCTACTGTTTACTTTATGTTAATCTAGTATTAAAAAAAGATACGATAAAAAAATGTAATATGTAAATGAGGGTAAATGTATGACAAACAATGCTGAGCACAGAACAATTTGTTTTGGTACAGCAAACAACTTTTAATTTAGCGAGATGTAAAATAATTACTAACTAAATAACATACTTTTTTATATTGGCCTACTAAAGTTTATAGGTATATGTTTATGGACCGAACTAAAAACTATATACATATAAATCCAAGGTTAAACAATATATATTACTTAGTATTTTCAAGTCCATCATTTATTTTTATATAAAAAAACTTATTTGGGGATTTTGACACAATTTTGGCTTCATGGTGATGGATGACAACTTCGACACCATTTTATCACAGGGTTTGACTGGATTTTTTGTAATGTGTGGTATTTATACATATTTAGATCATATACACGTTATAGGGGAAGAAAACAAAATTTAATTTGCTAACCAGTCAACTTCCACACTTAGTTTAACTGTGACCGTCTCCCCTCACGCCGCCAGAATTGTCTGTTCCTCCGAATCTAAGAGATTCTCTAGAAAGGGGTTCCTCCCGTAATATTGATGTATTAACGACTCTCGGCGGTTAATATCAAACGCTTATTGTTCCCTGGGCCACACTAAACACACGCTGTGCATGGACGAACTCCAATCTGGAATGCACCAAGGCAGATCCTAGTGTAATTCTAATCTGGCCGGCGCCCATTGTCGAACATCCAAGAGCCAAGATTAATATTAATATCACTAATTAGGTTTTCGTTATTGATAAAGTTTTCGTAGGGAAGCTGCGCTCGAGTTACTTTGCCGCTGTGACTTACAAGGAACTAGACAGTTTTCAATCGATGTGACTGAACATCTTAAGGCTATAATGTATGGAATTCACCTCAACCTTTCACATTCTGACTGAGGAAGAAAACTTCAGTCAGGATGCTCGGTGGTCGGCATTGACCCAAATATCTTCCCAAGCTAATGCCATCGTGCGCAAGCTTTGGCTACCACTATCGTTAGACTATATTTTCTCGAAGACAATGTTAGTAAACAATATTATATAAGTAACACTGTATTGTTTACACGTCCAATAACAAACTATAAACAACAATGGTTTTAAATGTGTGAATATTTTGTAATGTTCTATATCCTGGTTTAAAAAAATAATGAAAAACACCAATGATGTTAATATCAAAGCAGACCTACTTGTTACGAAACTCCACAGGCCTAATTTGAGATATATTGAAATCTGGTAATTTAGCTAAATATATTTAAATGTATTTAATATTGTTTTTTTTATTAATATATGTTATAATTTATCTTCAATTATATCGGATCGCGAAAGTATAACTTGTGAAATATTTAATATCATTAGTCCTTAGTCAACCTTAAACGTTAAAGTAGGCCTCCTTCCACCCCCGCTATACTTGCGGCTGCTTTGACATCACCCGACACACTCCCACCATGTCTACACGCGTACATGTGTAACGCGCCTAATTAATATAATTCCGTGCAACCGCACACAGAATCCTTCCTCAAGCAGAGTTGACACCGGCCTCGCACCACCGAGCAAACATACGCCCACCAAACAGGAAGCCAATAACTAAACGTTCCAATTACACCTCCTGGATTTAATTGATTTTCTTATCAGAGATATAATTAATTTTGAAAAGGCAATGAGGTGGATAAAGCGAGTCCACATAACAGCATTCTTAACGTTTCTTCCATCTCCTGAATGTGGGGGGAGGGAGGGGAGATGAGGGTGGGGGGAATTATATCAAAGGGTTCATCCCCTCTCTATCTCCCTCTCGCTCTCTCACTCACTCCCCTCCAAACAATGGCTAGATTTAATAAACTAATGCAAAACCATGCGAGGGTGGGGGGAGGGGGGGGGGGTGCTTCTCTTGTTACGATAATTAATGGAATGTTCACACGGGAGCCCAGGACAACAGCAGTGCCGAAATAGCAAACTGCAGGTCCTGAGTTCTAAACCCTGACTGGTACAGGTGGAAGGAAGTAGCAACGTCATCGGATGACTGGATAAATTATGTTCATTTGATCGAATTTGATATTTACTTTGCTAATTATTTATGAAGCATTTTACTAGTTCTATTGCTAAACCCTGAATGCATTAGATATATGATTAGGCCGTCATAAATATTATGTAAATGCAATTAGGCATATGCATCAAAATATGAATTAAAAAAGTATGTGGTTTTGATGTTTCAAAATCAATATAAACTTGATTGATCTAAAAAATTGATGATAAGTGCGACTAAAGAACAATCTATTTTGGCGTCGATAACAATTTGTGTACAATTTAAAACTGTTCTGGAAGACTTGCATACAAATGGATCGTTTTAAGAAAAGTATCCTACGTCATCATAATTTAATATTGAAGTAACCTGGAGAATATATAACTAGACTAAACGATACTTGCGAAGTTCTGAACAATACAATCATCATCGTACCTATTAGTGTGTGCATCTTTCAAATCATTAAGAGGATAGCTAATTGCTTAAGGTTTAAAATTAATGGATTCTATGTTGTTTTATTATGTGCTATGTTGTTATTTTTCATACATATCAGTACATAATAAATCACCAATTCATCATAGCATAATTCATTCTAAATTATCATTATGTTATTAACCATTGATTTATAGACCTACTTATTGTTGTTCATTAATTGTTGACCTATTGTGTGTTTACTGAAATATTTATATGTTATTAAGTTTTTCATTACGTCTTATGTTTTATTTTATATGTGTTTACATTTACTTTAGCCTAGTACCTCAATGTAAAATGGCAGCAATGCTGTATTTGAGTGAACTAATTAAATAAATAAATATGATGAATAAGATTGTCGTTATCTAAATAATAAATAAAAGTTATTCATAGATGCCACTATACCTGCATCACTTAGCAGTGTAGCATTTATCCGGGACGGAATCAAAGAGTGTAACACTTCTCCAGTTGACCCAAAGAGAAGAGAGTTAATAGGGTCACAAAGAAGGAGGTGTATACGTACATGTTTTCTCTTGATACAGATTGCGCAGAGTAAACCACTGATTTCAAGTGGTTGGTCTAGATGAGTGAAGGTCTTTGTCAGGGGTTGGTTACCCTGTTAGGGTTGAAAGAGGTAAAAGGGTTCACTCATAGCCGACGAGAGAGTGGGGGAGACAGCAGCCAGCGAGACTTTAATCAATTGTAAAGTCTTGAACAATTTTCATAGATCACAATCGGAGCGAGGACACAGGTATTGCGATATCGATGTAGTTTTGATTGTTAGTGGCTTGTTGTGAACGGATTGCTATTATATCAATAATGACGACGTAGCCCTAGCTGCTGCTACTGCTGGCTCCGGCTTGGAAATGGGAGTTTATATTTTTAATTAAAGGGACACTTCTGGAGAGGAGTTATCCACGGAAGGGTTATGGGAGAGAGGGGAAATTCTGGAATGTTTTTTAGAGGGAAGCAATAGAGAAAGGCAATTGTGCGTTGTATCCATGGCCGCATGCAATAACGTCATGGTGTTTATAATGATATTTTTATTTGAATTTTGTTCCAAAACATACTATTCATACCCATACGACATACGTGTATCGCACAGCCGACGAAACATCTCCTGCATCTGATTATCTAATAGATTTATGAGAAATCCCAAAGATTGTAATACAATTTTGCAAACAAACAAAACATATAATTTGAAAATTTGAAGTTTGAGTTTGGTGAGTGACACACAAAAATATGTCTAATTGTGATTAATTACATTTGAATCATTAATAATGTTGAAACTTTGTGTGAATATGTTATTTCTGATACGTTTGTTCTCGGGATGAATTGCTAATTATGAATGATGATGCAGAAAGACGCGGGCTCGATTCCCGCTGAAGGCAGCGTTTTATACATTTTCACTTAGCTGATTGCTGGAAACATTAAAATTAATTAAAATTGAACTATTTCGCCCGCACAGCAAAGAGAAACATGCATTGTATAATTCAACCATTGAAATTGAAAATCAATTGACGAAACTAAGGGGGTTCACAATGAAAACCTATCAATTAATTTAATTAAACAGACGAAACAAAATCATGCACCGCCATGAAAATCCTCACCTTTGTAATAATTCGTAATGTACGCCCTTCCTTTCTCCAATGTTTACACGGGACCAGATCCTTAATTAACTAGAAGCGACAAGTACAGCACCGTTCAAGTCTTTTGTCCCGGGGGCGGCGAGGCGCTACCGCGCTCCTAGATTACAAACAGTGGTGAATGGCACATTAAGCCCCATTCGTGTTAACGAAGAACTTTACGACGGAACAAAACTGAACTGGTAAGATATTAATTAGTAGACATCCGGGAAGATTGGCTAAATTAATTCCCCAGCAAAACATGTTATTTTTCTCGGGTTGAAGGCCCCAGGGAATAATCCTTATGAACTTTGAGAACGAGATTATATAAAGACAATACTTAAGTAAATACAAATTAAAAAAATTAAGCTAACAAGTAGGAAAGGAAGGCGGGAAAAAGTTGAAAACTATGTTCCCCGTGACAATGTCTACGTCGGCGTCGCACCGAATAGAATATGATATTTTGTAATTGTGTTTCATCTTGGCTCTGAAGTTGTACAAAGATTAATTAATGTAAGTGAAGCCTTGGTCTCTCTAATCCAAGGGAAGCCATTACTGAAATGGTTTGCTTTGCTTAATTAAACCAAGCAATAGCGTAGCCCACTTAGCGAGAAAGGCTGGGTAGGGTGGCAGCCCTGCCTCTGCTAGCTAGAACCAGGACTTGCAGCCAGGCGGGGGAATCAATTTTCATTTCAAATACAAGACAAAAGAATCGACATTCTTTTGATAGTTTCCGGCTGTAAGAGGGTACTTACTTCCTCCGATACGTGTGTGCTGTCATGTGTATGCTATTTTGTGCATGTTATTATTGTTATGTTGGCCTATATCCAGAGATGCATGAAACACAGCATTCTGTACAATGTATACGCCAACACAAGAACCTGAGTCTGGGGAAACGCCATAAAGTCATATTTTTTGTAAAACGAAGTTTTATCAGTAGGCGTACCTAATAACGAAATATGTTTGGATATATTATTCTTCATTGTGTGTAGATTATATTCAAACCTTTTCCGTTACAAGTAAAACACAACTAAAGAGGGGTGTTACAAATGGTTTATGTTTATTGAGCCACGCTGTTCCCCTATGCTACATACAGGTAATATCATACTTGATAAAATCTAGTAACCGTTTCAAAGGGAACATTAAAAATATGTAACAATGAAAACTTTGTTTTTTTATAGTGGAATGTGTGAATCAAAACAAATCTTCAAATTACAACACAGTTGATGGACGAAGTTACAATTATTTATCTATTGTATTTATATAATGTCTAGTATCTTTTTCAGTTATAAAACAAACTAACAAGTGACGACAATATATTATTTCGTGTATCAAAAGTAACTATTGTCAAACTCCCCCTTTAAAATGCAACATAATTCGGCAGTGGTAAAGTATTATATCAAGAAATAGAAAATACCATATTATACACTCAGATGTGCAATACAAAACACAAGCCAACAAAAATGTATCTTCTCTTAGATACATTCGTAGAATACCGCAAATTACAAAAAAACACAAGTTCACAAAATAGGAAGTGAAGTAAATAGTATGTAGAACAATGTTAATTGCCGTTGGTGGAGGTGCCGGGTACATTCCACAATCTACATTATGTATCACCCTAGTGGAAGGGAACTATTCTGTACAGTGTGTTTTAAAAATGGAATTAATAATATTTTAGTATTTAAATCTAATCGACATGTTTCATGCTCGAGGCATGACTTGTCATGTGACGAGTCTGAAACTAAACAAAATAAATCAATCAATCAATGGCCACAAGAACCGTATGTTATTCAGAGTTCATAGTCGGTTTATAATTCAAAGGCTACAATGTACTGGTTTATAACGTTCAATATGAAAATATATTTATGTATCTCATTTGTAAATCAGTTTTTATAACTGAATAGGATAGACGTCAAATAAATAAATAAATAAATAAATAAAAAATAAATAAATAGGTACCTTCACTGTTTATAGGTTGCATGGTGAGATTGTAGTATAAGGAATGAAGATAGATTAGCTCATTATGTTTATTGTGTTTATCCACGCAGTAAGAATATATAAAGGGTACAAACAACTGCACTTCGTGTGCATAAAATGTGCATCCAGTCTATAAACCACTTACACTCTGATAACAGGTATCTGCAGATGGTTAGTTACTACCACGACTACATGGGTATTCCACAATTAGAAAATATCGTCAAGACTCGAGAGTAAGGAAGTGAAGTTACAACAATAACATAATTTAGCTTTTACACTAGGAAAACGCTTAAGTCCCGCCGCGTTGTTGGATGAGCGTAATATTGGTGCATTGAGCTGCCATTGTGTTATGCGGATTTTCTGTTGTTCTGTGAAAAAATTATTACTAAGTCGAAGATTTTTTTTAAATTAAATTAAATAAAATTAAAAATTTACTTAATTCTTTTATTAATCGTAATTTTAAAAAAAAGAAAAAAATCGTAAAATTGCGATTTTCATAAGAAATAATTATTCGATTGCGCTCAAATTTTACACGAATATATTAATTCAAATCTGTGAAAAAAAGTCGAAGAAATTTTTTAAAAATCGAAAAAAATCATAAAATTGCGATTTTTATGAGAAAAAATTTTCGATTGCGCTCAAAAACGTGGCAGTTCTAAGTTCAGAGATTTCGAAGGCCTCCATAAAATTTCATCACAATTGGAGTATCGGTTTAGCCGGAATCGTGTTAACAAACACACAATAATACAAACAGGAAAAAAAAAAGAAAGAAAAACATTCCGGATTTTTTCTCCAGTGAAGTGAAATGGAATCTTCGCTTCGCTCGCTACGCTCATCCAAATACGTACGAGTAAACTTAAGTAAACAAGCACGAGCACGGTAGAAACTAAAAATAGGAAGCGAAGCCACTTTATCAACGGGTTGTTGGTGGAGGTGCCGGGTTCAAAGTATCCCCCGAGGTTTAGAGTGAGGATAGCCCTGTCCCCTTGTCCCCACAAAGAACAAACTGTATCATTGTAGTCCCAATGTCAACAAAAACGGGTGTCAATCGGAGGTTCTGTTCGTGACATTCGCGATGACAGATAGGCCTATAGATGAGAGGAAAAGGCATAGGGGAAGGAAGTTAGCCCCAAAATAAATTTATTTCCCTAAATCTTTGGAAATTAAACGTTTGTAAGTCGAAGATTGAACGTGTACCGAAGTTGTGTATCCGTCCGTGAGTCTGTAGGCCTCTTGTGTCACGTCTCACCATAAAAACCGAACGGAACCTCTGATTGACATGCGGCTTTTTGTGTTGACATTGTCCTTCAGCAAGGAAGATGCCGAATGTTTCGGGTGACCCTGGGGGTTAGAGGGAAGAGACTGGGAGCCCCCAGAAAGTGTTAGTATTCGTGTATTTGGCACCTCCATCCGTAAGTGGTGTTAACAATAGATCTGTCTCCTTATGGAATGTACTTCCAAATGAATTACAGACAGTAGTTTTAATCAAAGATTACTTTAAGTAGGTTGTAGTTCTGTTTTTGTTAGTTGTGGTATTAGTTTAGATTTGTGGTAATTTTATAATATTTATTGATGTTGTATTTGATACTGTATTTAACTTGGACATTATATTTTATTATATATTGTATTAGAGGGTGACAGGTATTCACGTACTGTGGGGCAGATGCTCTTTCTGTCATCCTCGCATTTATTTTTAATGTTACATGTTCAAATTTTGTACAAATATATGCAAATACTAATAAATATATAATTGTGAAGGCTAAAACAAACATGGAACAGTAAAGGTAAGCTTTACTGACAATTTTGGGTAGGCCTTATACTCCCGTGCACTTGCTATAACAATCTGTCTCATACAAGAGTATCTGATCTTGTCGGTGGAACTTCACGAGTATCTGATTCTGTTGGTAGAAGGGACAGATGATGGGAAACAAATTAAAATTCCTGAATAAAATTACACAAAGATATATCTTATACGGTTTTATTGTCCAGGCCGCATTCGCTCACATCTATCTCCCCATATGTCCGTAGTTTAATAGTAAATTGATTTTACTATACGACCACTTTTCATCCCCTCGTCCCCCACCCCCACCCCCTCCCCTACCTTTATGAATAAGGGTGCATAACAAACCCTTCAAAAGCCTGCGGGACAGCTGATTGCGTTTCTGGCACCGCTACTACGTAATCGAAAAACATTAGCCCCCATTTCCGTAAACTCGTTTCTTACGCAAATCACTTGCACAATCACAGTGTACATTTAATTAAAATAAATTATGTATTTTTTTTTCTCTCGTGCCAGAAGATTTCTATGGAACGTAATTATTTTACTTATACAGTAATCTGAGAGCATTGGCCAAACCAATGAGAACGTGTACCCTACAGACGGCATACTTCAAACGAATTTAAAAAATAATAATCTTACCCCTGCTCCAAGCCAGCCGATTGTATACTTTTCGAACTTATTATAGTACAGATGAATATAACCATATGTATAGTCGTGTGTGTATTGTATTGTTATATTGTGTAGTGTAGCTGCATTTACTGTCCATCTTTGTAACTTTGTAAGTTAGTTTTATTAGCAAAATAGGATAGGCCGTAGACATTAAGTTTTTTTTTTTTTTTATTATTAAATCAAATGCTTATAATATAGTAGGTCTACAACATGGGTTTATTATTGCTTCCTAATTCAAAACATTCATG
The DNA here is from genome assembly GCA_024449915.1 of Sweltsa coloradensis. Taxonomy (NCBI): domain Eukaryota; kingdom Metazoa; phylum Arthropoda; class Insecta; order Plecoptera; family Chloroperlidae; genus Sweltsa; species Sweltsa coloradensis. Next base: position 249,661 of record JAMZAV010000157.1, on the reverse strand, counting down.
GTTTCATTGGTCCTTAAGCAACAATTTAATTTTATATACATTTTTGTTATGTTTTAAGATATTATAAATGTTATTATATATACGTATTATTTTGTAACTGGAAATCAACCCAGATCAAAAAATCCATCTCAGCCGGGTATCGAACCTTGATGCCTTAGTTACCCTGACGGTTACCAATAGAACTTCTGGATTGTTGGTGCATTGTAGATCTGAATTTATTTTATTGGTATCATGCAAATTAACTTATGAGACGATTTTTGCCAGGTCTACCAAAATCTTACTGAAATATCGGTGCCATATGAATGTATTAGTTTTAACATTGTTTACTGATAACATAGTATTTTTAGAAGGATTTAAAACCGAAAGGAATAAGCTTCTTGTGAGTATTTTTTCTTTTAATTTGATACCCAGTTTAGATAGTATAATGAAGACGGCGTTTGATAATCTAAAAGCTGTCGCACTGCGGGTTTCCATATCAAGGATACGTTACATTACTAAGACGGTCAAACAAACAGAAACACCCCATATTAAATAACTTTCATACTAGTAGAAGTGTGATAGAATAGATGAATTTTTGGTAATAAGAGGGGACTTTGTTTATGTTCCATTCTTCACGAAAATCAAATATTTTTTAAACACTTATGTAAAACATCGTTGAAAAAATACTCCAATAGATAATGTGTAATATTGCTTGTCCATGGCACTTTTTTCATGCCAGTCCTCAAAGTCCATTGCAAAATGTTCATTTTGGGTCGATGCTCACATAAATTATTTTGTGTGATCAAATGGGACCAACATTTTTAAAACAAATCATGCACGAAGTTTAGGGTACGCACAAAAAATCTAAAACAATATTTAAAACATGTAGACATACATTTCCAAAAGATCGAACGCACGTGTTTTGCTAATGTTAATGTGTTTATTTGATTGTGACTTTGTCCAGTCGTTACACAATGCGTTTTCATTGTAAACTACAAAAATAAATCTTCAATAATTGATATATTTGAATAAATTGGTCTGAATAAGTTAATAATACATAAGCAATAAGTTTTTAATTTAATTTAGCGTGATTTGAGAAATTGTTGAAAACATTTATATTTAAGATTTGCAACGTCAATATAATAAAAATCTGAAACGATGTTTTTAACTTTGAAAATGAATTTGAAAATGTAATATTTATAGATTTTCATTTCATCACGATTGGGCGACACCATGCAATTATGCTTAGCACCGACAATGCAACGCAATAAAAGTTCTTCTATAGCCAAGAATTTAATAAGGGGACGAGTGTTCATTTTAATCATATCTCTTAAAAGGGTGCGTTTGAAACGGGCCTAAAATAAGACGAGTCTCTTTCAGATTTCATAATTAAAAACTTTAATAAAAATTACAGAAGAATTGAATGTATTACATCGATATCGAGAACAAAAAAACATAAATTCAAGAAAAAACAAATCATTCCTAAATTAATCCTAATTTCATCTGACCCGCCTTGCCGATGAGACAAGTCCCCCGCAGAGAGGTCATACATATTGACCTGCCTAAGGTCGGCGACCCCAAGTCCCAGTGTCAGGAGTTAATTCCTTCATCAGTTTTCTAATGACGTCGCCTGTAATTGGTTCCGTCCGTAATGAATGACGTCACACGTCCATCAACAACGCAAAAACTTTTTAATGAATAAGAAAACGCATTATAACTTATGTGTGCTGGAGGGAGCCCTACGTACTCTCGTAGCTTGCCCAAACAGACCTCCAATTTCATTAATAATGAGGTTTAATATTCGAGTGGTAAGGCCGTCGAGTTTAATGGGCACACCCTTAGTTTCCACGGTTGTGATTGGTTCGTCAAGAAGAATATGACGTCACGTTCGCAGATATGAAACTTGGGCGCTAATTGGAATGTGACTAATAGAACTAATAACAATTACTTCATTAAATTGACACAAAGTAGTTTTTTTACCTAGATGGTTTTCTTTCTTTTTTGGCGCGAGTGTGAACATGGGTTTTAATCTGAAAATGAGTTATCTTGGCTAAATATCTGCATAGCGATGAGGATACTAACACTGGCGTAGTGGCCATGGTCTTTTCGTCTGGTAAAACATGACCACTGCATGTAGGTTTTAATCAGGGTTTGGGTGGAGAAACCATTAAGTGATGATGTTTATTTGATGTTAAATGATTCAGTCAAAATTGGCTCTTTTGTCTTTTGCTGTATATTTAAAACTTACCAACATTAATTCATTGATTTCAATAGGACCTAGTATCGTTGTCAAAATTTGGGAGAAACAGTCAACCGGAAAAATATTTTTGCCATTTAAATCTTGCCGGTGACAACTCGAAAATATATACATTTTTTTTTATTTTTTAATCTTTATATGGATTAAGGACACGTCAACCGTTAGGTCATAATGCACCACTCTAACCTAGGGGGGGGGGGAGGGGTCCATGCTGGTCAGAACCAGCCACGGGTAAGGGGAGGAAAGGGGGTTCTCACGTCGCGGTCGTCATTGTCTTCGTCATCGTTCGTGGTGTCATTGTCGTCATCGTCGTCAAGGGAAGGGGGCAAGGTCCCCGACGACGATTGCCAGAGCTCGCCTCTATTTTCGGGGAGTAAAATACCACCCTTCATACTAGCTGATGTTTGCGAGGTGGACTTTTTCTCTTGAATCGCCTTTTACGATTAGCAGAGCCATGGGAATATATAATAAATGTCCCTTTTTCGGATGGATGGAAGCACAGTGGGCTCTCATCACTGGATTGTGTTTGAGACGTGGAAAGGAAAACTCAGCAACTGCTTATACTTTGCCAATAATATTGAACGAAACAAGTTCAAGAAACGCATGAATATTAGAAGGGAATGGTCTGGTCCGTCAAAAGAGAAGTGACTGATGAAGATGATTAATAGACTGACGTGACGACAACTGGTTTTAAATCAAGACATTATAAACTAAATACGCTTACGAACTCAATGTGTCTCTTTTCAATATTTTCCATTGACAAAAGAAACAACAATTAAAGCAGATCTACATCCACCAAAAATAATGAGGATTTTTAAACATCTATTTTGTTTAATGTGATGAGAAAGAAAATGAAAAACTTCGAGAGAATACTTACATTTCACACAATATTATAATGAGTTCTGTTTTAGAGTGATAAACTGATAATGGCATACCATTTAGGTCACACAGACAGGTCTAGCCAACCCATAACCCACCCAAGCAAAACACTATATAGCAATGAAAACAGTATATGACTTTGCTCCGGGAGTAATAATATAGATTGATAACAGCGTTTCCGACCGACATAACCTCGCACGTGTATGTTCCCTTTCATCTTGTAAACATGAAAGCGAAAATAATTCAAATAACCGGACGCAATACGCGTTGGCCAATTGTTGCCTAGATACTGGCAAAAATAATGGAGGTGTCTAGTCAAATTGTGGCCTTTATTTATAACAGTAATGGAGGTGTCTAGTCCAATTGTGGCCTTTATTCACCTTCATTCATAGAAGTAATGGAGGTGTTGGACAATTGGTGCCTTTATTCATCAAAGTAATGGAGGTGTTGGACAATTGGTGCCTTTATTCATATAAGTAATGGAGGTGTTGGACAACTGTGGTCTTTATTCATAAAAGTAATGGAGGTGTTGGACAATTACTGTTGCCTTTATTCATGATAAAAGTAATTTAGCTGTGAGCTGATCGTCTTTATCTATCTATTTTTGCAGTTATTCCTAAAAGTTAAATCTAGGTCTTCGTGTAGTACATCTGTGGACTATTTAAAAGTTTAGAAGACAAGGCTTATATAATCAAAACGCGTTCTACATTTAAAAAAAAACAATTAATTCATGCAAGTGTAGGACAATTTGTGTTATATGGACACTATGGACAAACAGAACATATTTGCATTCACGTATGAACAACACAATAGCCTACACCATAAGTTTACGTAAATAACATAATATTTATTTCACTTATTCTCTTGTGCTAATTGGCACACTGACGAGTAGAGGGGGGAAGGGGGGGGAAGCTTGATCACTCATTAGATCTTATCGTCTTCTTGATTGCTTGTTGTTTTGGAGGTCTCCTCACTCGCTGCTTGCTAACCTAGTTGCAGATTGTTAGAACCTGCTAGGCTGGTCCCAAGCTGAGGCAACACTCTCTGCCACCGCCAGACCTTCCTCTCTCTTGGCGAGCTAACAGGTTGAAGGGACTGTGATCGTGACGTCACCATTGCCTTTACGATCTGACGTAGACTTCTTATAAATAACCCAATTGTGAGGGGAAAAAGTGTTAGCACTTCGAGGTGGTGGTAACATGTTGGCGGCGTGGTGAGTGAGAGAGGGTCGCGGCACTGATGAGTGCATCGCGGGGGGGAGACCTTGACGCGCAGAGGATTTAATTGTTTTATTATTAATTAATTTTTTAAACGCCTATCCTATTCACTTATAAAAAAACTGATTTAAAAAGGAGGACGACTTAATAAAATAAAGTGCATACACGCACATAAAATAATTAAATGTCATTGCTCAAAGTTTAATATAATCGTACGACAACAATTTCTCAATTTCGTTAATCGGGAAACACTCCCGTAGGTGTATTATTTTGCTCAATACAATCCAGAAATTAAAAAATACCCCGGTCGGGAAAGATTTTTAAATTTCTGGATTATATTAAAAATTAACAACTATGAATTATAAGACACCAATTTTATGAAATAAAACAAATAAAAGTGTTAAATTTAAATTTAAGAAAAAGAGTAAAAAAAATGTTTATATTTTGATCTGTGGTGGTCGGGGTGAGTGTATTACGTACTTGTGATTTCAATAATGAACGGGGAATGGCGAGTGCCATAATCTCAAGACGAGAAATAGATGGATGGATAGTTTTTATCAAGCATTGGTACGGCGTACGGGAGTACTCAAAAGAGTGAGGGTACGGTAATTAATAAACATTGTGGAAGAAATGCACAAAAAGATCATTATCCACGACGATCACTTTTGGTGGGGGTGCCGGGTCCGAAATATCCGATTTGAATGAGGTTTGTCTCGTGACTTTCTTATCCATAAAGAAGTTTGATGGAATAAGAACAAATAAATGAGTCAATGAGTCAAACCATGCATGATTCCAAGATCTTTTGAGGGGACTTGTATAATACAAAGTTCACTCGTGTTGGTGTAAATTAGAACTTTATATGTAAACTGTTAATTTTGCGAGCTTTTTCCCCCCTCGTGTAATTTGAGAAACCTTTATCTACGATGCTCAGCATTTCAACTTCAATGGTTTTGAGCATAACACGTGTTTCAATAAATATGTATTCATAAATTTGTTGTCCTTTGTTCCTAAGGTTCATTGTATTGTAAGTACACAACATAAGTGCAGCATATTATTACAATTGTGAATTAAAATAAAGTACCTAAAACTGAAACGCATCTCAAATTAAGTAACGTATAAAAATAAATGTACCGTATCCCATTGCAAGTCATCAATCAAGTTGTATAACAATTAGCTTGTCCTTCAGTACAGGACCCGGTAAACATAGTAATTAAACTAACATATAGCCGTACCTACATGGTTAGCGCTCGACCAATTTAGTTAGCTATTTAAATAAAATAACAATTTGTAGCCCACTGTAATCCCATCTTAAAATAAAACAATTAATTCGTAAGGAAGCTTTGAATTCATTATTTAAATAATAAAAATACATTTCATTTTGCGGAGCGTGTATAATTTACCATTTAAAATGCAATTGACATAATTAATTAAAATGAATTCGTTGCACTGTATAAAATACAGATAACAAATACATTAGTGCCTAAAATTTAAATTGTTGCCCATCTAGCCGGCACAGCTTCGATAAGAAAGCTGGAAACAAAGCAATGGGGCTTAAATACCGGTGTATGAGAGGCGGTTTCGCGCGTTTCTATGTTCACTTAGTAACCAGGTTATATAAATGGCTTTCGAATACTGAGTTTGTGATGACTTGAGAGATAGGGCCTAAGTGAAACTTTGTACCGTAACGTTATTTTAAATAAAATTAAAATTAGATGTATGATACATATAATTACATTTTTTGTTATTTGTGCGAATAGGGCATATGGATCGTTACATTATTTGTAAAGAGTTGTGTGTGAAATAAAATATAATTTTGAAGATAGTAGATAATAAAATGGTTTTGATTTGATTTCAAACATCGTACAAACAATTATACCAAAACATTCCAGACACTGTATGACATTATGTTTACACGCGTTTTTAATATACAAGATAGTATACTAAGATGAAGCAACATTAAAGATAATTGAAATTGATACATTGTACAGAGGGAGGCATTTGTTTCATCCATGCCCTAAGCCCAAACCATATAATGATTTGCATGCCTCATCATAACATCATTTTCGAGTTTATTTCCAAATAGAACATAATGTATTTGAATTATTATCCTCAGTCTCACAAAATGCAGCAACATCACAACTGTTATTTATATCTACCGGACTTACTTTGTACCATCACATCTCGTTTACCTTGGACCACCTAGTAATAGAAATTCTACAACTTGTAGTTAATCACCCGTGAGAAATCTATTTACTTCTAATAAGTAGGTATTTTAATTACGTCCATAAGTATGTAATATTCTTCGCCGTACAGTACACAGAATTAAAAGCAGGTAGAATTAATCATGGAGAACACTTTAAAAACGAGTTTACTCTTGTCAATTGCGACTGTCATCTTAAACAATAGACGAGGGTTTTTAATTACATTACACGTTTCAAATTATTTTCGAACACCTGCTGTGGAATTCAAATTCCCAGCTGACTTAGAAAGCTGACTGGGTTCCGTTCTATACTGACAACAGAGACGAATACGTTTAACGTCGTATTCTTCAAACAGGTTGGCCTGAACTAACATGTAACTTGAGAAATAGTTACTTTTAGTCTACTCATTTTTTCTAATACGAAAGGTTTTGATATTGTTAATTAATTAATTTAATTGTAGTTATTTAAATTATCGTGTGAGTACCGGTATGTAGGCCTATGGAAAGTAAAAGGAATTTTTAGAGGTTAGTGTAAGAAAATTGAAGGGAGTAAGCATGAAAAAAAGTAACTCAGCAAGTAATTAAGCGAGCGAAGCGAGCGTTTTCATTTGACTCTGCCGGAAAAATTAGTCACTGTTTTTTTTTTTTTTTTTTTTTTTTGTTTGTTTGTTTGTTTGTTTTTTTGTTTGTATGTCTCGCGATAACGTTCGAACGGAGGCTCGGATCGAGTTGAAATTTTCACCATCCGCAAGCTTTGTTCTCGATTGAATGCCATTAGTTTTGTGGCAAAATCGTTCAAAAAGTTAAAAAGTTACATTAAAGTTAATCGAAAGTTTTTTTTTCAAACTTCACGGCGACAAAATCTGAGATGGCCAAATCATTTAGAATGTCCGTCCGGTCACGAATATGTTAATTTTATTTTGATCCGATAAGTAGTGTAGATGGAAATTACATTATAACAAAGTACGGTTACCATGGCAACGGAAAGTCGTGCAGCTTTTTTGGCTCATATTAGCGGTCGAACGGAGGCTCGGATCGAGTTGAAATTTTCACCATCCGCAAGCTTTGTTCTCGATTGAATGCCATTAGTTTTGTGGCAAAATCGTTCAAAAAGTTAAAAAGTTACATTAAAGTTAATCGAAAGTTTATTTTTCAAACTTCACGGCGACAAAATCTGAGATGGCCAAATCATTTAGAATGTCCATCCGGTCACGAATATGTTAATTTTATTTTGCTCCGATAAGTAGTGTAGATGGAAATTACATTATAACAAAGTACGGTTACCATGGCAACGGAAAGTCGTGCAGCTTTTTTGGCTCATGATAGCGGTCGAATGGAGGCTCGTATCGAGTTGAAATTTTGACCATCCGCAAGCTTCGTTCTCGATTGAATGCCATTAGTTTTGTGGCAAAATCGTCCAAAAAGTTACAAAGTTACATTAAAGTTAATCGAAAGTTTTTTTTTCAAACTTAACGGCGACAAAATCTGAGGTGGCCATATTATTTAGAATGTCCGTCCGGTCACGAATATGTTAATTTGATTTTGATCCGATAAGTAGTGTAGATGGAAATTACATAATAACAAAAGTATCGTTACCATGGCAACGAAAATTCACACTATGCAGTGCCACCTAGAAGTTATCAAAATACTATCGAGGAAGCAGTGTATTATTTGTAACCAAAGAGTTAGAATAGTTTTCCCAAGGAAAACGATGTCAAGGTCTTCTAGATGGCGGTGGATTTTATCCACAAAGTAAAGGTTAACCCACGGTTTACCCAAATACCTTGGCAATAATAAATAATATTGGAAACATGGCCCCGTGGATAGCAAACGTCGCAAATTTTAAAATTTACAAAAAATGTGCAATGTGGGTCTAGCTATAGCACGTGCTCGCTTATCAACGCGTCCAACATGAGCGTTTCCTAGTTAATAATAGAGGTAGATAACTAAAGTATTTGCTAGTTGCTATGTAAGTATGCTAGGATAGGTATAAACATAATCGAATTTGTAATTGAAGTAAGAAAACTGATTAGTTTATTCAGCTCTTGCCAGAAGAGAAAAACAATTAGGCCTAATCGGCTGTAAACCGACCACTAAAGAGTGGGCAATTTAACTGTCCATTGTATTATGCACATTTTATGCAATGTTTATGTCATGTATTTATTTATTCAATTAACGTCTCTCCTAGTCAGTTATAAAAACTGACTTACAAAGGACAACTAAATAAAACTAATAGAATAAATGCAGACATAATTAAGACATAGCGTTATTATAGCGAATCGTACATAGTTAAAAAGTCTCACTAGTATAATATGTAAAAAATGCTGGACCCGTTTAGGAATATTTTTTAAAAATCACTTTATCAATATCGATGGTGTACCGTGTCTGTTAATTATGTCAACATGCAACAAGGGGTTTCCAATATGTTTTTAAATGCAAATAAAAATTACTTACACTCTGGAAATCTGGGAAACATTTTAGGGCTATGGTAAACAATTTTATTAATTCCAACTTTATTAACAATTGATCAAATTTTTGATTAAAAAAGTTTCATTATTATTATCATCTGCCAATTGTGAGGATATGACGAATTTGTGTAAATTGAAAAGCAAACATGCAAATTGTGTGATGTTAATAACGGACAACAACAGCAGCAAGGCACAGCTAGTTGCTGTTACCAACACGGGACGCGCACCAGTCGTTTATTATTGTCAACCAGACACAAAAAGTGTTGCAAAAACGTTGTTTTGGGGTAATTGAATTTGATGCTTGGTACGCTGGATAATTGGTTGATTCTGACTAGTCACAGTTTAACACCCACAACCAAAGACAGAAATTCGATGTCTACAACTCACGTTCTAAGGCTAAACGGTGAATACAAAATCAATTAAAACTGCAATAGGGCTATATTTTATTGTATCATGACTCGACCGGTAGAAGGACAAGATATCGTTGGTTCAGTGCTTCCCTGCTTCTAATGCCGAAGATCCCGGGTAGAATTTGAATTTGAAAATACATCTACCGCTTTATATGGTCGAATAATAACATAATTTTTCAAAAAAATACTTAAAAACCGTTTCATATTTTAATTTTTCCAAAGAAGTTTTTTTCCGAATCCTGTTGACAGAAGATCTGTAACTTCTGATATGAACATAAATTAAATTCTGCGGTGAGTAAGTGTAAACGCGAACTTTAAAACCTGCTAGTGGATCGTGCCCAACGAGTTGGGTTGGTGTTTTATATTTTAAATATCGGTCTCTGGTTGGCCATTGTTCGCTCGTCGATGGAGTCGGCGTTGACAGGATTGGCTTGGTCTGCTTAAAAAAAATTATAGTACCCCACATAAAAATCAGTCGATAAATAGGAAATGCATTTTATTCGTTTACAACCGACTTTTGACATAATATGGATGGTAATTCACCATAACCAATAATGTAAATGACACAGATGAAAGATGAAGAAAAGAGATCATAGAGAAAATATATTTGTAATAGACTGAATGTTTACGCTGGGATAACTAATGATGTCGATGGACCATAGCAAAGTGATGGACAATGAACTCTCAATCTTTTGACACTAACTATAGACGTGGCTCAGTGTCGGGATACGAGGCACGAGGGTCGTCGGTTCGACCCCGGGCACTGACAAACCAGACTGAAGATTTATTCAGAGGAATACTGATCGAGATTGACAATAGCCCTTGTATTGCCTCCCGCATGTCATCATACCAAATACGTAAGAAAAATAATAATGTAATTGTTGATATGGAAATCAATCCAGAATAATGTTCTTCGCGTTTCGGTTTCACCGATTCGTCACTTTTGTGCTAAACAAAAACAAAGATTCGTACCTACATGACCTGCAAGTCATTTACAAGATTTTATCAGGGGGGAGGAATCACAAAATACACAACTTCCAGTAAATTTGTAATTATTTTCAGAGCCATTTCACCGCTTTTCCGCAACACCAACAACATAAAAATCGCATTTTATTTTCAAGACAATAAGTGCCTCTGCGCATTACATTATGCTTCATGCTTTATCGTGTCTGCAACCAGATTGTTATCGAGTCTATAGCCACAGATTATAGATGGACAAATTATAATATTTCACGCAAGACATTACGTGGCGTATGCATTAAATTAGCGTTAGCATAATAAAACAATTAGCTTTTCACCCAAAAGCCTTCAATAGGTTTTTTGGCTATGACTATCTTAAAGCAACACCTACAGCAAAACCTGACATCATAGGCCTACACACACGACTTAAAAGACAAAGACTTTACAAAGTACTCGCTACTTATTTTCAAATGCAAAATACTTGTCCGCCTGTGAATTCTAAATTATGATGTATCCATCCATGCACGCAGTTCGTGCGTTTGGGCATCGTCTGGCCACAAAGGCTACGCCCTTTTTACTACACGGGGCAATTAAACCTGTTGGGAGAGAAAATCCTCATTTATACAATCACGTATCTTGTCGGCCCAAACATGCCTGGATACGATGTGACTATACGGTAACTAGACAATCACATCAGAATCACTCGAAATATTTAACTGGCGTCCACAGAATAATTAGATGGCTGTGGACGGGTGGACCGCGCCGACACGATAGGACCACTTTCAGGAATGTTAATGGGAATGTTCGCATGCAGGGTCCCTTATGCAGCATTGACGCGCGCGGTGGCGTTTAGACTGTTTTCATGTCTGTTTCAATTGGATATACAAGATAAGAATATTGTTCGTTTGATTATATTAAATTCATACCCTAAGTATAGTTGTAGTGGGCGTCTGTTAGTGACTTGGTGTACGCCACGATATCAGTCAATGCTGCATATAGCCTAATTATTTATATCACCAATTTGTAAATTTGGTAAATTTAATTAGGTGTTTTGTAAATTTGTAATTTAGTATTGTGTAATGTGTTCTATTTTAACATATGTAGCAATTTGTATTGAAAACAGCAATATTTACTAAATAAATAAATAAATAAATATGCCTAATGATAATAAACACCACATTATGAGTAGGTATCGGAAGGAAGTAACAATGTCACTTGCGGCTGGGTTTTGTCAGCATAGGCTTGTACGAGTTTGTGGGGACTCTTCTTCGAGTGCAGTAGATACTTTCGTAATTTTCGAATCACATACAGGAAAAACATATATTTTTCTGTTTTCACCCACTGATAGATAACACAACCCTTATTTATATATTGTTTCCTATATTCAATATTGACATAATTCTTGTGACCAAACGCGACCCAAATTTGAAAAACAAACCATCTACGAAGTTAAGTGTCATCTTTCTAGGTACGTATACAAAAATTAATAATGATCAATGAAAAACGTTATCGGTACACACGTAAAGTAGATTTCTTGTAAAAACAGTAACCAATCCGCCATATTGGATTTCCTACGTCTAGGTACATTTTCCATCTCATCCGGCCAATTCCTCTATATTCCAACTATCTTTAGAAGAATTATAGCATCTACGAAAATTAAACGCCCATTCACATAACAAAAATTCTTCCCAAGCAAAATATGTTTAAATTATTTTATATATATTTTATGACATAGTGAAATTCTTTCGAGTTTTCCGAGTTAAATAAGTTTTAATACCAACGTTTCGAACAGTTCTCCCTGCTCATTACTCAAGGTAACGACATACAAATTAAAAAACAACAACAGATATATATATATATATATAATATATATATATTTATTAAAAATAGATCAGATGTGAATAGGGCTTAATTTTAGGGCAATTTACTTTTTTCCACGAAAAACTGCACTGGATGGATTGTTAGTATACATAGTAAAAATTGTCAAAGAGGGTGGAGGTCGCAAAGAGTACGACCCTGTCCACCCTCAACAAAACCAAAGAAACCCAAGTTTTTGACCCCAGAGCCTCGTCCGATTCCCTCTCTCCAGTCAAGAGATGCTGCTGCGCTAGTAATCCCATTGTAATCTTGTATTACATCTAGTAATCTAAGATGGAGGCGGTCCGACCAGATTACTCCTAGTTCCCAAGGTCTTTGCCTTGGTCTTCGCCGCCCTGCCCGAGCGACACGACCGCTGGTCCACGGCGCGGACAAAGCTCGTCGCCGCGACAAACAGCGCGGTAATAACCTCGCGCGGGTACCGCGACAAGAGGGCGCACACATCACGGTGCGTAACTACAATCAATAACAGAGAGCGTACAGCACGAAATATCGTTAGCCAGACTCAACAAACACTGGACGTCGTCAACGAGTATGTGTAAAGTAAACATGACACGCGTTTAGAGGGCTGATTGGTCTTTGCCGACAATCATACAAGCTTGTGGGTATGTGGGAGGTTTTTAGCTGTGCTGTCGTTCTCCGTTGCATCTCTATACACAAGCCAATGTTTATGAAATAATAATGTCAGATATTATGTTCCTGGATGGCTTCCAAGTTTGGGTGAATAATAATATAATAATGTGAAAGTTACCTGTATTTAGTTGTCTCTTTGGAGAAGAAAGTTGGAAAGAGGGGGGGGAGGAGACGAACGGCTGATGATTTTTTTGGAAGTATGGTTAATTGGATGGAGGCCAAGACGTTTCTAGTTCCATAATGCTGGGTGAATACGGGTTATTTTGGAAGCGTTCAAAAGAAGACTGTTCCAGCAAGAATTGGTTAGTTTTATCATTTTTATTTGAAAAGAATGTCAGCAATCGATAAAAATTATGTTTTATTAATCGTAACGATGAGTGGGTGGGTTAGGCCTACACAAATCGAAGCCTAAAAGGCCAAAAGTTAATTTATTTTATTAATATTTTTAAAGCTTATAGTTATATCATAAAACGTTGACACCCTAAAAATCCACCTGCAGTCCAACAACACGTACAAATTGACCAAGGGATATGTATAGAATCATTTCCCGTGTTGGAGTCTTACTCTTATTTGAGCCGTGCGTATGTTTCAAACGAGGTTTTAAACGTAGTGAGATAGAAATACAGGCGAGAGCGAGTCAGACTGCAACACTACGAGAGAGAAATCGAGAGCGAGCGAGAGAGAAATGAAGCAGTTGAAGCGAGTCCGTTAGCAAAGTTCAGCAAGGTGATTCTAATCAAGGAGTAAGCCTAACGCCCTCCACCTACTATACTCGGCATATAGCAGCAACGCTCTTGTGAAAGAAATAGTAAGGTGCATAATATAACAAAGATGTAATTTGCAAATAAAATTGCAATGGTGTTGGCACTTAATTTTTTAATGATGGGCATATTATGAAACATTAAATCTACTGTTCATGAATGACCGGTTCACTTAGCAAAACAATTACATTTGTAATCAATGCATTATAAACACTTTAAATTCATTAAATAAATAAAGTGTACCTAGGCCCTATACTATGAAGCATATGTAATTAGATTTTCAATCTTCTTAATTAAAGTTTTCGTTATTAATGCTTCTTCAAATTGGCCTACTACGCAAAAATTAATTGCCAAAATTATTAGTAATTGCTATTTTAGTAACTGAATCAATGTACCGTATAAACAATTAGCAAAACAATTAGATGCCGGTATATACTTACTGCCAAGCGTAGCTTTGATAGCACTACTCAAAACCATGAAAATAAATAACTTTATTTTCTAAGAGTTATAAAATATTTATAAATTATACAATTAATCTCAGTTTAGTATGACTTCGGTTCAACTCAGTTAAGTTCATAATAATCGGTGATATTGAATATATTCTACACAATTCGGTTCAGTTCAATTCAGTTCAGTGAGGTAAACGGTTCATTAAGAGAGTATAGGACATGCGTTTTAGGCAAATTGATGTTTGCTCGGCCAACTGACACCACAGGTGTTTGAAATTTTGAACATGTGTCACAAAAGTGGAAATATAAGGATGTAGAGTAACACATTAATTTTCTAAAATTTTTGTTTTGAAATAATTTATAAAAAATAATTAGTTTTCACGATTTTCGATTTTGTCCAAAATTTACTATATTTGTGAATTTTTGGGCTGAACAAGACAAAATTTTGAAAATCTATGACTGTAAATCTGTCCATGTGTGCTTTATTGACAACTTTTCAAGGTTTCATACACGTGGGATGCTTCTTGGCCGAGCGAATAGCTATTTGCTAACTGCCAAATGTGTCCTATTCCCTCACAATAATTGTTCGGCTGTTCCAATGCTCTCTGCCCACTCACTCAATCTACGTCTGGGGTACCCGCTACCTCTGTTGCCAGCTTGGAACATGCGGTAGGTGATTTCACACCTCTATTACAAGCATTAGCACGAGATAGCTTATCTAATTCTTCGAGATTAATGATAACTGTGCAAGTATACTAAAACATTTCCATTTCCTTATAGCATTACTGCAGTTAGGCTTACCTATTCGGTAGGTACAAGTTTTGCATAACTTCTCTCATACATGTACCTCATACGTTCATTTGCATACCTATATCTAGAAATATTTCATAATACATTCTATGACATGTTTAATACAATAAAGGTTGTAACATTTGTAAAATATTTTTTTACTTACTTATATTTTATCATTGTCTGAATACTCGCTTTTCGTCAGTGCTATAATCTGTCTCATTCTCGTATCCAAATTCCATATTATATTTTGAGGTTCTAATCATCCTAGTGCAAGGAAAATTAATAATTTTGTTATTCATAACAATAATTTAAAAGAGCAAATCTCCCTTGTAACTAAAAGCATAACTTTTCTGTTCTTTTAACATCTGTGCATCCGTTCGCCTGCGCTAGTGTCATCTCTAAAGAAAACAACTGAACATGTCTACCGATATTTGACTTTGTTTGTTGTCATAGCCGTTCGACAAGAATGATACAGAATAATAATAATATAATAATAATAATTGCTTTATTTCCACATAAAATGTACATGTATATACATGGTATATTTTTTTAAATACCCATAGGCACGGTGCTGTACCTGTTTTAGTAGGGTTTATGGAAAGAATCTAAAATTAATTAAATAACACAATAAGATAAGAAATTAGATATAAATATATACATATAAAGGTCTATACAAAAGTCTACATTAGGCATATATTAACAATTTTTTGTCATCTGACTTCTGACTAAACTGTCAAAGGCCATGTGTAAACTTAATGCATTTGACACAACACAACAGAATAAACACAAATTGTACATGTTATAATACATGCAGCATTATAATAACATAAATCAGATGACTTAGATAACAATGTGGGATAAATTAGGTAGGCCTACCAGTGTAAGGTCTAGGTTTCCTTTTTTTTATAAATTTGATTTCATTTGATTAACTCAACCCTATAGATTGAATTCAGAGTGAGAAGTCTGTATCTTGAAGGTATTCAGCAATTGAGTAGTATGCTTTTTTTAGAAGTATACTTTTGATTTTTTGCTTAAATCTATCTAGGTTGGTTAGGTTTCTTAATGTTAATGGAAGTTTGTTAAAAAGTTTTATATGTATGTGTGATGAATTTTGTTGGGTTATTTTCTTATTATGAAAGTCTGCATGAATGTTTTCATTTTGTCTGGTGTTGTGTTGGTGAATGGCGTTATTTAACATAGCATTGTTAAAGTTTTTCTTTGTTGCCAGAAGGGACTGTAGTATGTACATACTGTAAAAGGTAAGTATTTTTGTTTTATAAAATGTTATTTTACAGTGTGGTTTAATGTAAGTTATGGTTGGTGACACGGGGTGTCAAATAGCGTGGCTGGCGCCACCCAAAGGGCTGGACCTGGCACCTCCACCAAAGCAAGCTTTGCAAGTTCAACTTGGGTAGAATTGAGTATAATATTGGTAGGCTTCGCTCCTATTTTGAGTACTCCGTGTTCGTAATTTAGAAAATAATGAAGAAAGCGATTTATGGATAGGGTAGCTAATATGAATCCGTATTCAAAGTTTTAAAAAAATGATCAATGTATAGCTGTCAAATCATGTACTTTTCAATTAGATTATTACATCTTTTCCTACAAAAGTAGGTACAGATAAATTTAAATGAGCGTATGCCAAGACTGGCCAGTAGTAAAGCTATTTCAACAAAGAATAAACCATGTTCAGGCAGGCTATGTAAGGACGAGTCTGAGCCGAGCCCAGCCCCATGGTGTGTCCGACACGCTTCGGTGGCTCACCGGACACCCACGCGCATCAGTAGAACACATCATTCCACAATCATAGGCTATTTAGTTTGTACATCACAATCTAATGCATCGTTTACTTCAGTGCAACATCTTTAAACCAGGCAGAAAGAAGTATGGATTCTATTCGTCGGAAATTTATTTCAAATACAAAATTTTGGCTATACTAGGGCCTATTTGACAAAATCACATTACATAGTGCCTAGATATAAACTAATAAAATATCAATGTACATTCATTTTACCACTGCAATTTAATACAAACTTTAGAAAGACGAAATTGGGAATGTTTATAAATTTATTTATTTATTTTTGACCAACGGTGTTAACTGATTAAAAATTGACGACAATAATAGACAAATGACCGAAAGATAACAAAATGTATTAAAATAATTGGTATCGAACACAAACAAATACAAATTAAGATGCATAGTAATAATAATATATAGAATAAAATGATTTGTGTATTAATAAATCGTAATTTTGTAATGAAATTAATAGCGATTTTGATGTACATAATGAAATATAATCAGATCAATTGCAATTAATTTAGTAATATGTGAATGGGTCCGAAACGTTTAGTGGTGCGCAAGGTGTGGTGTTGTTCGGAGTGCAGTCCTACCTTGGGGCCGGCTGCATGTTACAGCTCTAGTCTACCTGAATAGAATCAAGTCCATTCAATCAACAAGGTTTGTTCACAGAGCGTCAAGGTTAGGCGAGCGACCGCGGTCTCTCTCGCAGATTAGACAAGAGACCGACAGAGAGGTCGTTGGTTCGATGCCAGCCACTGGCACTCCTCACTGATGAGGTCATAGTCATATGGCGTACGCAGGAATATGTTTCAAGGTGGGCTTGGACAAACGACTCAGTCGGGGAATACTCCCCACTATAGCGTCGAAGGCTTTTTTTTTTCAATTCGCATTTTTTATATGTGTTTGTGTTATAGCTGAACGAAAAAAGAGAAATTATAATAATTTTATTTGTTGTGTAAACCTTGATATTTGCGGAATAATATTATGCCTGGGATTTGGGGGGGGGGATATCCCCCGAGCCGCCCCCTGGATACGCCACTGGTCACAGGGATCGAATCCAACTAAAATTCATAGGACATTCCTTCCTTAGCAGCATAGATAACAGATTGGATCTATTTTAACATGTGATACAAATAAACATTAACATATTGTTGTAATTTGTATTTTGTTTTGTTGAAATTTGTATTGTTTCACTGAGATGGAAGATCAATAAGTATTAATTTGACAGAACCTCACAATTCTTGGTTTGTTTCGTATTTGATTGTATTATTGTAGGCAAGTACCTTAGAGAAAATGTATTAGGCCCTATGACAACGGAATTTACACGTATAGCTATATACTCTAAAACACCCGAATTGTACCTTGTTAGACAAACATATGAAGAGGGTCATACCAAGACCAAGTAAAACTGGTATGTACCACAGCAGACGTTCCTAGGGGAAATTTAGAATAGTGTATAAATACTTCGGTATTATCTACACAGCAATCGAACACAGAACGATGCAGTCGTAATCAAGGCTTATTCAATCAAGGGGAATTGTTCGAGGAGCGCCAAGGTGAACTCCCGAAATATTTTTACATTTCTAGAATGTTCAGTGGCCATCTTGGAATACGATACAGCTCAAACTCTCTACTAGTGAAACGTATGGTCTCCTAATAGATAACGACGATTCTTTATTCGAGGTATTTTAAGTTTTGTTATCATTTTAATCAGTTGCACCATACCGTCTGTGTAAGGTAGAATTATATATAGATTAAAATCTTTGGTAGAACGATACCTTAAAACTGTGCACATCAAAAAGTCTCGGCACTTCAGACACAATTATAAGTCATGTCACTAATTTATAACAAGCAAAACGTGTGTTTATATTTAATTGTAATTAAACCGAAAGGCGACAAATTAACAAATAATTATTAACTTTGTTTAATTACTACACTACGTTTATAATTCAACTTGTAGTCTCGGCTCTTGAGTTGACTGAATTGCATCAAAATGTTCACAGGTAGGCCTATAAAGTCGGATCATAGCAAAAACTAGTATTAAGTTTTCTTGTGTCAGGTTCTAAACAAGCATGCATAGGCGGAGGCCTAGAGTTGATGGAGCGCAGACAATCGAGAAATAAAAACATAAATCCAGTCTTGAGTATTTATATCCGAGCGTTTAACGAAGCCATGTGTGAAGGTAACATGCCCGTCTTCACTAATTAACTTCTTAATTCGACGGTAGTCCCCCGCTGGGAAGTAATTTACTTCGATTTCAGTCGGACTGTCTGTAACACTGGCCTCGTATAGACGTGCAGTTGAGTATGACTTGGCCAATCTTTCTATACAATACAAGTATAGCTCGACCACATTACAAGTTACCGTAGAGTGTACACAAGGCTGGGTGAAGTATAAACACAACCAGACCCATTGATTTACTTACGGTCAGGGTGTTTTTGATTTAAATCAAATGCACTTTTAACAAACACAAGAGTTAACTGATTAGTTTTCCTTAAAATTATTTTTGAATTATATTTTCTGAAACGCTTGTGAAAGTAATTTGATCCACTCATGAACTTGACAAGTTTTGAAATATTGATTTTGTTGATTTAAATCAAAAAGTGGATTTAAATCAAACAGGCCTAAATCCGATTTAAATCAAATAAATCATGACCCTGCTTATGGTCGACGGTGTACATACAGCATTTTCAAAATGTCATTTAAAGCACGTTTGTGCATGTATTTTAGGACACTTTTAAAAACTTGTGTATGCTCGATGAGGTATTCCCAAATTTGCATTTTAAAATTGTATCATCAAATTGATTTAATCTCATCTCAAGTGATCTATAGTGACTAAAAACGGCAAAATAATTAAAAAACAAATATTGGTTCTACAAAGAGATTCTACAAAAGCAATGTTGGTTGGTTGTGCAACCGACCGACATACGGAGAGGTTAAGAATTTGCCTAAAACCGAACAAAAAGAAATGAACTCAATGAACTAAGAAACTAGACTACAATTAATCTGTGAATTGTTTTACCTATGACAATGATTCCGTGCTGGAATCAATATCGTTTAAAAGAGATCTGCTATGTAAAAAAAAGTACCTCGACATAGGTATTATTGAGAGGATGGGGAGAGGTTAAGAATAACCACTTATGAAACTTATAGTTAACGAACGCGTGCGTCTTCCAAGTGGTAAAGTTGAAATAATGCAACTTCTTGTTAAAAAGATAAAACCATGGAAGCTAAATATTCTCTAGTTCTACACATGTGCTTCCATTCTTTCCTTTTACCCAGAATAACGCCTATTTTCTCTGTGTTTATCTTTGGCAAAAGAAAACAAATAACCACTATTTAAATTGCATTACTTTTCTTATATATGCCTACATTCTAGCGCACTACACCTTTGAGCTTCATGCCAATGCTATTTGAGATAAAAACGATTTTATGTTGTTTGATATTAGATTGAAACCGTCAAACGAATATATTGGTAATTTGCAACAATGCCAACAAGGTAAAACTCTTGAAGCTCTTAGAAACTCAGATTACCTTACCACTCTTGAAGCTCTTAGAAACTCAGATTACCTTACCATGGAAATTGAATGATCCAAACTTTCTAACATAACTATTCAAAACATAAAGCCACTTTACAAATTGATAAACTTCAACGCTATTGTGTGACTCGAACATGCACAAAGAAGAATCGAAAAATTGAATGTTGTCAAAATTGCATTAGTAATAATTTTAAGTTTTACCACGCAATGTTCAACGTTTCTTTCTCGATTGTTGTTATAATTAACTAATTAACGTTTACATTTGCAAGTAAGCTAGAAAAACATATTCATGATATTGATAGTATACATGACACAGTGTGTTGTTTCTAACACTACACAAACCTACCACCTGCGCCATAAACTGCCCCCCCCCCCCATGGCTTTCTCCAATGTTCTCTCCAGAAAGCGTTTTAGAAAACCTACACATTGTCCAAACCTTCTTCATTCAAATCTAAAGTTGTTTTCGTTTCCTCCAGGTATAGAAAGAAGTACCGTACAGACCGATCTTACTTCCAGCTATTTGGACCTTTTGTCAGTTTTGCGCACCCCAAGGTACTTAGTTACACAGCGGTCACAGCCGTCGTTTACAAAATATACACCACTTAGCAAACACCAAAATTGTACATTATCTACTAATATAACAAGAAGAAAATGTTTAAAGTAAATGTAATTTTATCCATGTTTCTCTTCACTTGTCAATCCGGTATTGTTGAAACGAGTATTGAGTATACGTTGGACCCGAATCACAACAAATTTTCGGTAATTATAAAGTTAGCATTTGTGGTAAGGCTGATGCGAAAAAAATATTTTTAAAATTATGTAATTGTTAAAAGGTCACAGCACGTTGCTTTATCTGGGCAATACCACCAATTCCGAAAGTCGAATACTAGGTAGGCGAAATACTAATTTAATTTTCTGCACGTCTGTTCATCCGCCTGTGCGTGTACGTGTGCCTAACGCAAAGGGGGATATATTTTAACCCGGCGCCTCCACCAAAGATACTCAACATTGGAATAAACGTTGCTAATAACGGTATAGGCGTCGCTCCGTGTTTAGGTACACACATACCAGTGTTTGTGAATCACAGAATGTGTGCGTCACCCCAACAATGACGGTGTTGGGTGCAAAACTTCCCGCTTACATCACCCTAGCGTCGACAAACATTGATATTATATAGGCTACTTTCGTAAACATAAAACGTGGGCTAACACTCGGAAGAGCAAAATGCTAAACACAGGCTACTTTTTTGTTTGTTTCGGTTGTATAGAAATATTATTGTCATGCATTTTTTTTCCTTCATTTTAAAACCTTTCTAACAGAACATACTGTGATTATGTACATTATCCATGATATATAATTTAGGCTTATTATCGTAACTGAGTGACTTTAGTGGTAAATTATTACTGGAAAAATGTCGATACTGTCCAACAATACAACCCATGAGCCATTCGCTTTCGTTGGGTGCAAAAATTATCATTGTTATCATGCCACTGAAAGTTGAAGTCTTTTAAAATGAAAAAACTCTGAATAAAAAAAAAATGATAACGATCATTTCCATGTGTCGTGTGTACTTCACATTTGACAATGATTTCCCCAGTATAAAAAGTAAAATCCTCTTCCGATGACATCACTTCGATATCGCAGTCGATCTTCATCAAGGCTTTGTCAGCTTGGATACCCGTTAAATCACAACCATTGTAAACAGTGTAAAACACATTTCAAGTCTAAATGAAAATTATCTATTTTCCTTCATCATGTTCACATTATGACTGAAGGTTTAATAAAATGATCCAACAGACGAAAGAAAAAGAAAAATCAAAAAGGAAAAGAAATCCATTATTAGTACTATTTTTTCTATCAAATTTACTCATCTAATTTTAATTACATTCTGAATTGCTATTTCCTGAACGCCAACAAACTAGAAAAGCAATTAAACGAGTTTTTAACTAGTGAAATAATGCGTGTTGGGAATCGAGCCTAAACCTAATTAGGCTTACGGAAGGGTCAAAAGCAATCACGCCGACTTGACAGCCACTCAATTCTCGGAAATTAATTGCAAAAAGATCAAAGAATCGAGCTGGGCTTTGTGATGTGGCTGTGCTACTACACAAGGTGTTTAGTTACACTGTGCCTAGTGCCTACTATACTAGAGGTGTTGACTTACACACTGTGAACGAATACAATTACGTACCTACTTTTAATCCGTGTGTTTCGATTTACAAGTAGGCAGGATCGGTAATAGTGTTTGTACAATTGTGACAATACCTTTCGAGTTTCAACTGGTGAATGCAATGGCTGGAAATAACTCAAATTTTTAACAAAATATACAAATCTGTAATGAGTAGCCCAATGTGTTATACTTTGCAAGCTTTTTCGATTGTTGTGTGAATAGACCTACTATAGTATTGGGCTATTCCATCGAGTAATAAATAATAAATGAATACAACTGGAATAATATATTATTAATGTACCAAAGTCTTAACGGGGGGGGGGGGGGGGGGGTTGTTCCCTTGAAAACAGAATCAAACATATATTCCAGAAGGCGACATCGAATCGATAAATGCTGGATTTTCCCACACAAGATTTTTAACAATTCAAGACTTGTATTTTGAGCCGAGGGACCAATAAAAGGTATTGTTAACACTTCAACACCCTGTTCGAATTTAGCATTTCGATTTCGATTTCAATTTCAATTCGCCAACAGTTGAATGTACAAAGAGATGACTAAACAACAAATCTCCCCACACCATCCATATAACTACACTACACTACCCCCCGTTGTTCATTATGCAGGCAAGACTTACAAAGTTGGCAAAACCTCCGTGCTTCGAATACCGACCCCCCGACAAGATATTGATCGAATGAAATGCATTACACCCCAACCCAGACATTATTGGACAATTACCGAGATATCGCAGGGTAAACATCCGAGTAGGGGGCGATGTTTCCTCGCCGGGTAGTAGCACAACCGACACTCGGCGCCAGATTACGTCGCTGTTTTATCGACAAGTACAATATAACCAATCAAACGGACAAATTAGTTACTATAAAAGACCAATAATAGAGATTTAAAAACTAATAAGATTATTTATACAGATAATTACGTTGCTTTGTGGAACCGTAATGACAGGGGAGGGGTAGAGTCAGACGAAGTTTTATTAAATTTATGATGGCGACGGAAAATTCGTGTCCACCTTTGAGAAGGTAGAATAATATGACGAGTGACGAGAGTTGAAATGCTCGCGAATGCAAATTAAAATTAAAAACTTTCGTCGGTCGTTTTGCGGCGGTTGGCGAGATACACTCGAAAGTCAAAATTTCATTGTGTACCAAATGAAACATTACACCATTATAGAGAAACAGGTAATGATATTTCATATTTTTAGTAAGAAAATAAATTATTATATCGCCGAGACACCAGATTTTTGACAATCAGCAATGGCTCATAGATTCATAGTCATAGGGTATGGAGATGCTATTTTGTTGCAAAAGGTTTTAGATTGGATCTTAAATCCATCAAAGGCTATTGTAACACATTAGAGGCACCAAAAATGTGTGTCAAAATAATGGGTAATTACACCTGTATCGATCGTGATTGATCTTGATTGATATCGTAACGTTTTGTTGGTTGCTAGGCCGGTGGAAGGTAATAAACTATTCTAAAATCATTAGGCTACCCTACAAATTTCAACGTATAGGTCAACCAACATAAATCCCCAATAATAATACATAGATATTTTTCGTAGAACAATCTACAGAAACAAACTCCAGCAAAAAGTCCGAGTAGTCACGTATTATTTGGGGTTTTGTTACTTTTTATTTTAAGATACGCCTACACTATAATATGACGTATTTTAGATACCGATAATGAACTTTGGATACGTTGAAGTTTGTGTAAACAAGTATGCTTTTATACAATGCAACTCCAATAATTATTTTATACACAATTCTGATTTTGATTGAAGTAGTTAGTAACAGAGATTGCGCAGAAACACTGCAGTGTTAAAATTGGTGCAGCTAATCATTTTCTAAAGCTCTTAAAAAAACACTTTAACACGTAATTTCGCAACGTAATTGAGAAAAACACGACTATAAATAAATCATTGATTGTAATAACTATGAAGTACGCCTTGTATACGAACGACAATAACATCATAGTTTCAAGAGAAGCCATTCTTATCCCGATCATGATTTAGTTAATTGATTATTGTTTCAAGCGAGAAAATGACGGGCTTGATTTCAAGAACCTAGTTCCACCTGAACTCTGTAGGCCTACACGTTATACTTGAGAAAATACTAGCACCGTAATCGTGAATTGTAGTCCTGCTCTATGCAGCCTGCAATCTAGGATAGGTATACCGGTTACTGCGGCCACTACGTCAATATCGAACAAATTACTTTCTGCATCCTGCAAGGATGACCTACGACCTGTACAAAAGGAAACCCTTTAGCACCATTATTGGAAACGCAAGAGGTAGATAGATGGGTAGACATATATCATTTTTTTACAATAAATTAGAATTTCTCTCTCAGTGGCTCTCTTCGTTGGTAACATATAGGCCTAATACTACTGAAGCCAGTCAATACCGTCAGTGTTGGCTCGGGCGCTAAGCGCTCGACTCTGATTCGGGAGAGCCCGGGTTCGAATCCCGTCGAGACCGGCAATCCTGACTGAAGATTTTTTCGAGGTTTTCCTCAGTCGTTAAGGCGAATGTAAGGGATTGAGTCCTCTTAAATAGCCCTCAGACATCCCTTCACAATTTCCTATCCGCACATACCTAGTTCACCTGAAAAGGGGCTAATTGCACCCTATAACAGGTTTCCCACGGGTAAAAATTTAAAAAAGCCAGTCAATAGATCACCAGTGTACCCACTTAGCATATCAGTAGGCCTACTTGTAACAATTACAAATACTTTCATTAACCCACACAATTAGGCCTACGTCAATTCAAGTTTTATTTACTTTTTAACCAAGCATTAACAAATCATAAATATCAATTGTATTGTAGCATTATTATTTATTTTCCATGACAAACGTACTAATTTGATTGTAAGGAAACGTGTCTATAACGCTACGTTCACCCTTGCTGTACATATTGAGGCGTAGCTCGTAACGAATGGATTGTTTCTAAAATACCCTATAGTCGATATCGATAACAAAACTACCGGTATAAAAATGTATTTTTCCAAGATTGACATTCAAAATCAAGACCAAAACAAATGTTGCCACTTGAAATTGTAACTAGATCTTCTAATGCACTTTGGCTATACGTCCACTCGGTGGCGGAAGACGGATGGATTTCATAAACCGAGGGTCGGTCTGCGGGGGTGAGGGGGGGGGGTCTGGTTAGCGCATATATATTAATTCCTATTTCCATTCCCTTCCACCCCAATTAAAAGCCACTTCTCCCCCAAATAGGGTGGTTCTCTGGGTACTCTCGGCTATTTTTGTAGTTACATGGTATAGCATGTTTCGTTCAGCGACTTATCGGGGTTCGAGAATCGAGAGCAATGCATTTTCTGGATGATATCATTTAAAAGACAGTTAGGCAAAGGCGTACAGAATTAAAAGACACAATATGGATAGGCCTAAGAAAAATCCGGATATAAATGATATAGGTATAACACAAAGCTCATCAGGCCTATGTGTGATTAGGTTGTTCTCTTTTCTTTCGGTATAAAACGGGTAGGGCTTATCTATAAAATAAGCGAGCCATTAATTCTATGTACCTAATCCAAAACTGCACTCTTTATTTTTATTTGTTCAATATAAAGCCTCCAATGTCAATTTGTTATGCAGGCTACTGCAATTATTTTGTGTGCATGCATGCCTTATAGTTGCATATTATAAAGGATACCAGTACCCTACCACCGCAAAGATATCACCTGATTCAAAAATGAGACATTTGGTAAATTTGGTAAATTTGTAGATTTGGTAATTTGTATATATTTTTTTGGTAATTTGTAAATTTGGTATTTTGTAATGTGCAGTATTTTAAAATAGTAATTTGTATTGGAAATAGGCTAGATAGCTAATAAATAAAATCGGTGTGAAACCATTTGTGGAGCAACTTTTTGAAAATTGTATTTGGCAACACAACATGCACACATCGTTAACTAGAGTTAATTTTTCTAAATTGGATATAATAGGTGTATGTTAATTTCATGCTAATACTGAATAAACACACGAATTGCAACGATAGGCCTACCGGCGGGCTCAGCCATAACCCAGGGTCCTAACTGCAATCCTTCCTGACAAGGCACATTGTACGTCTACTGAGCAGGTGATCGATAATTAATTCATGTGGAATGATTGGGCTTTACTTTACAATTGACAAAATAAAGCCTGTCCAAAAGTTGATGGTTTTATAACCTCACTTTCTAAAAGTATTCGGGGTTTTTTCGTTTTATCGAATAGATAGGCATCTTTCATTGAGATTAGCACTTAGCAGGTCGACATGTAGAAATAAGAAACATAACTTAGGCCTACACAGCTCACTTTTGTAAATGCTTAGTTTAAGCCTATGGGCCTACCTATATATTTTGAATTAAAAATGTAAATGCGTACCGCAAACGATAATTTCCCGATTCTTTGGCATTTAATTTATTATTTTATAAGTAAAATTATAAATTAATGCAATTAATTTGTAACACAAATATTGCATTGTTTGCCTTATAACATCAGTCACTATCCTGTTATTTTAAACAAACACATGCAATTAAACAGAAAGTTATTATTCATACTGTCGTTTCAACAAAACTTGAATTTTAACAACATTTTTCGTCCAATCAACGATATCTATAGACATGGTTTTTAATTAAAATATTTTCTCTAGTCTATGTTGAGCGTTTTATAAATGAAATAAATGATTGTTGTGAAACCTTAGCAAATATAATTTTTATTGATTTTCACGACAATTTTCAGTAAATGTACATATATTTTATTATTGTTACTATAGGTAGACGTTCGAAATAAGCATGGTCGTTTGTTGATGGTTCATTTGCAAAGTTCTAGTTCTTAGTTCTGTGTTGTTTATACAGCGTGGTCTCCCCATATTTACGACCTCAGACAAACTACCCCTCACATAAATAAAGGTTCTGTGAGGAAGAAACCCCAAACCTTGAAATATACCCTTATTGTTTGAAATGACAGCTGTCTAAATCCACGTCCACCAACTGAAACGCGTATTTCTTCCATAATTTCAAGTACGACATTGCCAAGTTGATCAGTACATTGTAAACAATTCAACGAGACACAGACACAACGCGTCACAACACAGAACCATTGTTGTGTCTACTAAGACACGAGTGATACAGATTGCTGCGGAGCGGTGTACTCACATTTGAAGTGGAGTGTACCTCGAAGACCCTCCTCCAATAGCGTGCACCGACAGTGTGTTGTTGGCCTTCAAAAATTTGAAAAGCTGTGCTTCAGTAGTTTTTCACCTTCAAGAATGAAGCTAAATCGTCAAAGAAATAGCCACTAATATAATAGAGGTCGGACAATGTAAGACCCAGCTGTTGTAATAAAAGATTTGATTCGATTTAGAAAATTCTGAATGTAATGGGATATTTTATATTATGTTCTCTTTATGTGTTCCTAAAGACCAGCTGTCCTTAATAAATAACTAGATGCCTAGATGTCATGGGCCAGGGCACAGAGGGTATTGCTCAGCATTGTATACACTCCACTGTTTAGATCTAACCCAATTTTTTTAATTTAAATTGGGTTATAAACACAGATCTATATCAACACAATCAGAAACAGAAAATCGTAGAAATGACACGATATATATTAATACTGATAAATCACAAACACACGTCACTGTGTTCAGACAGGTTATGTTGCTGCAAGTTTTGGTGCAATGAAAACACTACAGACACACAGGGATAAACAAGCTTATAATAAGATGTGTGAGATCTCCGTGATTGTTGACGATCTAGGAGTAATTCTTGTCGGGTAATATTGACAGGTCATACCAGTTCAACTGGCGAACTGCGAATGAGGCGTTGCACGTTCGTAAACGTGGTTTTAAACCGATTTTCACATACGCGTATTGCACACCTACCACACCGGCGCTGTGCCTGAATTCGACTGGCCTGGCTCAATCGCAGAAGCGACGGCGCAAGCCAACGCTTACTGGACGGGGAGCGCGGGGGGAGCGACGCGAGAGACACCTAGCGGCGGAACCTGACAACGAGCACGCAGATCGATTCGTTTTTGAGAGGCGGGAAAACCGATTTGAATTTGTGCGTCTGGTTCAGCTGCCATCTGCTCGTGGAACGATGATAACGTTATCTTAGACTAATTATCAGACAGGAAGTTGTGCAAGATGGGCTAACAAAGAATCTACAGTGTAGGTCTGTCTTTTTTTCTACAAAAACGACAAACAACATTACCATGGTGTAATAATATATCTTACTCACTTTATTTCCAATCAGTGCCTATCAGATATTTCACACACCAAAAGTCAATTAATAATGTTTGCAGGTCCTCGTATCTTAAATCAATAATTGATTTTAGATCCCAAATAGAATTCCACTTTCAGAAGTTTTTACAGAAGCAGTTACTTGTATTTAATTATGATAAGCTGTTATCATAAATTATACACGTGCAGCCACTTCAAAAAATACAGTAGCACTTTTGTTTTTACGTAATTCGGTAGTAAAAGTTATTGAGACGAAGATAAGGCAAGCTTCAAGTGGGAATTTTGCTGAATTCTGGTCAAGGACGTGTAGTACGTCCGTATAACACCTGACGACGTACACGTCCTCACAAGACGTCGTAACCAAGTGGTGTGTATTCAGTTATGTGAGTGAGTGGGTACTAATTTGTTTTAAAAACAATAATTCATGCCACTTATGTTAAAATATGTGTTTGAAGTGACGTGCTAGTACGTCCGACTGACAATAGACGTGTAGAACACGTTTTATCCTAAATCGTTTCGGATTCCGCCACAAACACAGATCAACGGGATCAAGTCATAGTCATAGTGGTATTAAACTATTTGGACGTGCGAGTTGGCTATACGTACGTTGTACGTACGTCCTAAGCACAGTCATCAAGATGTGTTTCTTATCTCGAAACTCCCTTTTATTTTAACAAATTTTAAGGATTTATTTACAAATTAGACAGAGAAATTCACGAATTGAAGATAATACGTTGCGACGTTTGAGATGTAGATTTGTAAGTACGTTCTATTTATATTAACGACGTGTTAGAAACGTCACTTAGACGTTTTCTTTTAATTTGTCAGAAAATAAAGCTTTTTTTCCAAGAACGAAATGTTTTTAAAGTAATAAATACCATACTATGACGAGTGCGCTTGTGTCAGGGACGTACTAGCACGTCCTAAGACGTCAGCACCGCGTAAGACAATCTGCTTCTACACTTTTGTATTTCTATAATCATAAACAAATCGAATATAAATAAAGTATCAAAGTAAATTGGTTTTCTGTTATGGACATGTGGTCAGGTTTACTGTGGACGTTCTAGTACGTCAATACCCCGGTTTTTCCATTTAGAATACTTCACACATTACACTGACACATACAAGTGTTTTTCAAGCAAATAAGGTTCTTGCCAGATAAATGAGGTGTTTAAAAATATGCATGTGCTGCGAGTGTGCTTTCGACGTACTAGTACGTCAGCAGGCGCCAACCGACTCCTCGACGCAGCCAATTTAGTATACGTCCCACATTGATTTCTCTTACTTCTGTCATGCAAATGGGACATGTTTCCAAATAAAGACGGGTTCAGTGTGAGGTATGGTATGTAAGTGAACTATGGACGTACTAGTACGTCAATAGACGACAAGTACGTATAAAATACGTCCCACACGGATCTCCAGACTTTTGCTGCCAAAATAGTCACACGTCCAAATAATTAAAGGTTTAAAGTGAGGTACGCAATATGGTTGTGTACTTTCAAGTGTGGACGTACTAGTTGACGTCTTTGACGTGTAGAAATCGTCACAATCTTGTAAAATTTTTTACGTTTTGTCTTTAAATTACTACACGTCAAAATTAGTCTTGTTTCGAGAGGTCCCCCACCCAGGGCATGACGTGGACGTGTAGTACGTCCACCAGCCGACGTACTCGAGGCGTGTAGCGCAAAGTCCGAGCCACACTATGAAGAAGGCGGAGTGTGGCCAGAGCGGTTGCGCGGTTCTATACTAGACGATTGGGAAGAGCTCGCTTCTGGGAGGCGGTTTCATCAAAGACAGGTGACAAGTCACTGGCGTTTGATTGGTGGTTGACGCCGCCTCCCCCCCCCCTTCCCCTCCCCCTGCCCCTCATCAGCTGTGTCGTAACACTGTCTTCGGGCGAGCGATCTATAGCTGTGTTGACAAATATTGTCTTGGAGGCGAGTTTGTCTGCAGTGAAATAGCCACCGAGCGCGACCATAGTATTCTTTATGATTTACTTTTCATGTTTCTATCTTGCCTATCTTGCCTTCGAGATTGACCTACCTCAATTCAAAATCACATCACTCACAGTTGACACATAAATGCCCATACGACTATTATAGACCAACAAACAGTTTGTTTAGCCGGGAAAGTACCGTTTGTCAATGTGTCCCACGAAAACGTTTTCAAAAGACTCAAATATCCCGGAATAAATATAAGCTACCTTTTTAGCTATATTTCCGAGACCAACGTTATCTGACCAGCCAATCAGCCATCAACATGTTCTCTTTCTCAAATCGGAAATGAAGTCAGTAAGACAAAAGTCAATGAGTGACTTATTTGTCTTGAACTTTAACTGCATGACTGATAGTGAAGTGATATATGTGAATCGGATACATAAGTCTAGGATGTTATTGACATGTCATTGTTTTAGCATCACGTTATAGTAAAGCACATCAATAGTCAACTATGAACACGAGTTATGAGTATCTGGTGTTGCAACCTAATTTTACATGTCATATAAATACATTTTTTAATACATTCCGGTTTTAAGGGATGGTACCACTTGGCTTGAAGGGAGTATGTCTATTAACCCGGCACCTCCACCAAAGATGCGTAATGTTTGAAGAACCGTTGTTTTATAATGGATGCTTGGATTGCAGTATTAGGAAGATTAAAAACTGGAAGCATTCGATATTATACATATTTTGTTTTTCTATCTGATTCTCTCAATAAAGGTAGCACTTCTTCGACTATTGTTGGTTATTAGTCTCATAGTAATGCACTTAGACTATTCGAGACGATGAGTGGTGATGGCGATGAAGGACGTTTACAAAGAAAAACATGCTTATGCGGGATTGAAACCCGCGTCATCGTAGAGCCATACCACAACATACAACATTAACAAACATTATACAGATACATTTTATTTTATCTTCGATTCGGATCTGAGCCCTAATTGTGCCACCGTGAAACGAAGAAACGCATATATATTTACGAATGCACATTTACTTAATTTGTCTTCGATTGCGTTTTGATTATATTTGTATTTCTTCAATAACATCATCCTTTCACAGATTTCATACGTGTCTTATGTTTATTAATTAAAATTAATATATTCAAGGTTCAAACAAATTGTGTAGTAAAATCGTCGGAAAACAAATTGTCTTAAAAATTTGTATTTAGAATTTTGTTCTTGCTGTATTGTGTCATTGTTATCTTCTGTTATATTGTAACAATATCTGTGGTGTTCTGTTCTGTGACATACTTATTATATTTAAAATTTAGTGCTATACATTTCTAACTTTTGGTGGAGGTGCCGGTTCTGACAGAAATATAGAAATTCCGACTTTCGGTAGGGACCCATGCACTTCTAGCCCAAGCATATAAACTACATTTGTTCTATTGTTTGTGAAAGAACAAGACACATGTTCGGTTTTTTCGTGAGACGTGCACACTCACAGACGGACAGAAAGGATCCCTGTTGTATAGAGGAGCTTCTTTCTAATTGTGATTTCTTTTTTTTTGTATTTTGTATTATTGTTATTTTTTGTAAAAAATTTAACCAACATTTTTTTTGGTTTGTTTTGCATTTGTTTTTCTTTTTTGCTTCCATTTTGGAATTGATGTTTTTTTTTTTGTAATGCCATGCGTCGGTTAGTATACGTGTCCCGCATATTATGTAGTTTTAGTGGTTTTAAATAAAAATTTAAACACAGTGTAGATGTAGTAAAAGAATTAATTTTAAAATTAATTAGGGATCGCAAATAAGCATAACTTTTCTGAAAAATTTCATGTTGACCAAGTAATAATAAAAAATATAGGCCAATAGTTCGAAAAATACAAAAAAAACAATTTTGTCATTTTTATTCTCGTGTTAAATTGATGATTTTGTAAAAATTACAAGTGTATTGCTGTTTGGGTTTGAAACTTCTGCACCTTCTGAGTTCTGAATGTTTTTTAACTAAAAAGTGCTAGTTTGACAAAGTTATGTAAACTTGTTTTTTTGTCAAAACTATTTATGTACTGGGGTTGGTGAACGGGCTTAAGTGTGCAAGACTGTGAACTTGGTGGGAATGTCCCCTGATCGTGGCACATGTCTATACCGGGTCTGTGTACGTGCTATTTTGTACTAAGTTGTGTGAACTTGTTTTTTGTAATACCTATTATGTACTAGGTTGTGTGAATTGGTTAAGTGTGCAAGACTGTGACTTGGGTCTGTGAATGTGCCTGATCGTGTGCCACACTGTCTATACCAGGTTCTGTGTACGTGTCTACTTTTGTACTAGGTTGTGTGAACTTGTTCTTTTAATCCCCTGGGTATGTCTAGGTTGTGTGAATTTGGTTAAGTGTGCAAATGTGAACTTGGGTCTGGAAATGCCCTGAAGGTGCTAGACTGTCTATACCAGGCACTGTGTAGTGCCACTTTTGTTCTGGGTTTGTGGAACTTGTTCTTTGTGCATACTAGTTATGTTCTGGGTTTGTGTGAACTTGGCTTAAGGAGCAAGACTGTGAAGGGGCTCTGGGAAGGCCTGTTTCGTTTTTTTAACAGTGCTATACCAGGCCCTGTGAAAGTGCCTATTTTTGTACTGGGTTTGTGTGAACTTTTTTTTGTACTCCCTAGTTATGTACTAGGTTGTGGAACTGGTTAAGTGTGCAAGACTGTGAATGAGGCTCTGTGAATGTGCTGATCGTGTGCTACATGTCTTACCGGGTTTCTGTGTACGTCCCTTCTTTTGTACAGGTTGTGGAACTTGTTTTTGTACAACCCATATTTATGATAGGTGGTGAACGGTTTAAAGGTGCAAGATTGAATTGGGTCTTGAATGTGCTGATCGTGTCTAGACTGTCTATACCGGTAGCGTACGGCTGACGTGCGGTTTTGGGTTGGGTATAAATCCAGCATCTAAAAATTGTCGGCAGGGCTTTTAGGCCCCAGCGTCTCGGGAACATTTTTAGTTATCTTTTCAGCCCCAGGGGGAGGGCGAGACTATGATAACACGATCATATCTCAGAAAGGTTTCAATCAAAGTCGATCAGAGATATACGGTGGGGGCGGGCCACGTGGGTATATTTCTTATTACAACCGTTGCAGCCTGTGTAAGATGAAAAACTTAAAATGTTTAAATTTTGACCAGATTTGTGATTATTATTTATACACCCCCTTATTGAGTTTAAATTTTCATTTCAATTTAAAGGGCATATTGGCCCTGGCACATTTCTATATTCGTTCGGCCCGGGACAATCCGACGTATCTGAAAAGTCTTTTTTACATAGTTGATTTAAACAATAATGGACAGCCTACAGAGTGGATTTTTAATTTTGTTATGTTTTTTTAGTCAGGATTAATCAAGAAAGGTCAATTTAAATTTTAAAAAACCCCAAAAAACCGAAAATCAATTAATAGTTAATGTATATATTTTTTATAATTCTTTAAAATGTTTGCGGACCAAAATTGTAAACAACTTTTGGGTCAGTCGGCCAAACAAAAGGAACTTGTTTAAAAAACGTATAAATAATCATTCCGTTCCAAAAGGGGAAACTATAGGTCCTATATCCTAGGGAAAACTGAATGAAAACAAGTTTTTAAAAATAAAAAAATAAATCCAAAAATTGATAACAGGGGACGTTGTAAAATTTGGATGTGTCTTCTCGAGCAATTTCTGAGGGTCCAAATTTAAAAGTTGAGACTCAGTTCTCAACCTCTTTTTTTTTTTTAAATCCCAAAAAATTTGGGTTAAAAATTATTGGTTACTCTCCCTTTGTTATAGATTTTGGCAAAAAATGCCCCACTTTAAAACCCTTGCAAAATGGGTCTATTTTGACCGGGGGACGGGAGGGTAGATGGGTGACCTCTTCTCTGCGACATGGGGAAAAGGTTCGTTGGGTTTAGCAGATCGGTGCAAAAAACCCTTTTTTTTGTGTGTGAGCCCCTCATAGATTAAACCCCTTTGAAAGGCTAGATTAGCAGTCAGTGGTCCACTTCCGTGACAATTCGAAGCCATCTTGAAATTCCATGTTTGGATGTTAAGTAAATGGGAGCGATTTGTAGCCCAAATAGTTCTCAAGATTGCCGCCAGGTTGACAGGTGAGCAATGAGCATTCTAGCCATTAACACCGAATGATTACTAAATTCCCGTATGCAATAACTTTGTATTGTTTCTGTTTGTTCAACACACATAACAAAAACTTGTAGAAATACAGCCAAACCTTACACACTCAAAAGGAATGAGATCTACAAAAGGGCCCAGCTCATCTACCCTTCCACATAACAGTACAGTGTCCCATAACAGCATCCTCGAAAAGCTTGGCAAAATAGAATTTGCGATTATTAATTTAACGTAATAGTTTATCCAAGTTCTTTTTTTCTAATTAATTTAAACGTAATAACATGCAAATTCTATTTTGCCAAGCTTTTCGAGGATGCTGTTATGGGACACTGTACGTTTATGTGGAAGGGTAGATGAGCTTGGCCCTTTTTTAGATCTCATTCCTTTTGAGTGTGTAAGGTTTGGCTGTATTTCTACAAGTTTTTGTTATGTGTGTGATCTCATTACTTTTTCAAGTTCCATTACAAAATTATTTGCTAAAATATAATATTTTTATCAAAGTTGATTTAAATTCTATGGTATTAGCAGTAACAATATAGGATGTAAAATATCTAGACCCGGATTCATGTACATCCTGGGTATAGGTGGTATAACCATGGTATAACGACGGTATAAGGACTGGACCCCAATTCTTGAGTTCGTGGGAGATGAGTTGAAAACGCAATTTGAAAACGAAGTCGTTTTCGTTTTCGAAGGAATTGGTATTCTTGAACGGTATCGTGGAAAACGTCATGGGTTGTGAGTTGAAAGCATTGATATTAATTAAACCCCTATAGTAGGCTAGATTAGCAGTCTCCTATACCTCCGCACAGGCGCGAGCGTAGCAAATTGAAGACTCAACCGGCCCATTTCAAGATGGCGATTTGGTGTTTAATTTATGCTTTTTTAATGCAATAAAGTATTTTACTGGATTGTTTGATATGGTTTTAGCTTGTGCAGCATGGTATTAAACAAAAGAAACAATACGAAGTGATTGCATAAGGGAATTTAGTAATCATTTGGTGTTAAAGGCTAGTATGCTTACCTGTCAACCTGGCGGCAATCTTGAGAACTATTTGGCCACAAATCGCTCCCATTTGATTAACATGTAAACTGTCATTTTAAGATGGCTTCTAATTGTACCGGAAGTGGACCACCGACTGCTGGTCTAGCCAATTATATAGGATGTCTATGGTTGAAAGAGTATCACGAAATCCAAAACACTTTAAAAAGATTTGCGTATAGCAAAGAGCTCGAAAAAGTTCTATATTTATTCTAGATGGCAGTGCCTTCATAAACGCGGGCCAATCGAAAGACAAGTTGTATGAAATGATTTGATTGTTGCAATTATGTAAACAAACAGTTGAGCAAGTTCATATCAGAACTATGTTGTGCTGGCCTAGGGTTGGCTAGGCTTGTCAAACATGTAATGTAAGTAATAATTTTATCTAGTCCTATAGCCAAATGGAACTTTAGACCTACACTTTTGCATTATAAATAATTTTCCACATCTGGGCCTAGGCCAGGGACGGTTTCTGATTTGTTTTATGAGAGTATAATGACACCTTTTCTCGTTCCACACAAAGAAGAAAAATTTTAAATGTCCGCTATTTGTTTACGTATCGCACTTTCCCGCCTAACTCTGCTTATACCGTCAACAAGTGTCAAGTAACTATGGTTACTTGTTGATTGTGTGCCAAGTGTTTAAGGCTTATTTTAAAACCTTTATTTGGAAGCCTTCCAACAAACTTTTTCAACTTTTTTTTTCAAAAGAGACTATATTTCTATAACCTTAATGTCCATGTAAAATATGAACATTGTAGTCCCACCCGTCTGGTCAGAATCGCGGGTCGACGTATTAGATGTTAGCAGTAGCAGTAGTAGGCAGTAGTAGGCAGTAGTAGGCAGTAGCTAACATCCTTAAAGTGATTTTGAGCATGTTTCAAGCCATTTTTTCACCAAGAAGGAATAATCGTACCCCAATAAAATTTGGCATGTGTTGTCAGGTACCTAAATCCCCTCGATTGTGATAGTTTTCAAGTTCACATCACGTTACATGACGGCTGGGTAACACCTCGAAATCACCCCAACTCTGCTTGGTGTATAAGGTGCTTGAGTGTGTAGCGCACCGCGGCTTGGCTGCGGCGCCCTAACGGGCACCTAGATACCATGCTAAAACCATATCAAACAAAACAGCAAAATACTTTATTGCATTAAAAAAGCATAAATTAAAACGTCAAATCGCCATCTTGAATTGGGCCGATTCACTCTTCAATTTGCTACGCTCGCGCCTGTGCGGAGGTATTGGAGACTGCTAATCTAGCCTACAATAGGTGTTCAATATCTATGGCGAGGCTATAATATGCCGATAGTTCGATCAGACTAGGCTACGTGCCAATCACCTTCACCGACACGATTACAGGCGATAAGCAAATATAGGGAGACCAGGGGGGCCTGAATAGCGTCGACTGGAACAACGTCGACCACCTCGTGTGTAGTGTACTTTCTTTGTTCCTCCTAACCTTTCGTTGTGCAAGGCCTGTACAAACGAGGTGGTCGACGTTATTCCAGTCGACGCTATTCAGCGTCTCCCTTTGAGAGAATAACAATAGTATAAGACGTCTGTTAAAATTTTTGTTAGTTTGATCTTGTAGAGATGAATGGTATATACTCGGTACCATTTTAGATAGAATTCGCCAGGAATGGAGACAATATATAAGACTCAATATATAAGACAATATACAATATATATTTAGATAATAATATCAACGCTGATATTTACTCACAACCATTAATATCTATAGTAATGTTTTTGTGATACATGGAATATTCACTTAATTCCTAAGAACACATGGGATTAAACGAGGACTCAAACCAGGAGCAAAGCAGGCATCTCTTCAGTCTTCGGGCAATGCGACTCAACAGTAGGCTGCGAAACGTCAAGCGCTCTAATTAACGCGGTACAATGTCCCGAAAACCGAAAAAATATTCATGCTATGAAAATGAGTTTAAACCATGCACAGCTTTAACTGGGACACCATCTTAGTAAACGTCTAATATAAATTATTAAAAACAACCGTTTAGAAAACATAATTTAGTGCAAACATCTCAAATGAGCTTCTGAGGAAACACAAAAAATTAATAAATATTTTAATTATTTAACGTCTGATTTACACTAACAATACCTACGACTAGATCTACGAGCATTATTAGTGCAGGTAGGTATTTGATCATCCTCCCATAATACCCCGCCCTCGGCCGTGAGACTGACTGCGGCGCAGGCGCACTATAACAAGCCTCGCGTCACGAGTTGTATTAGAAGATATCAGAGCTCGTGCGATATGCCTTCGTAATAGGCAGACTCACTCTTGGCTGTTAATCGATCACTCTTACTCCTCTCTTGGTAGAGCATTGTCTGTCTGTGTTGGATGATAGACACGCGGCAGGTGCGCGAGTATTACTCACAATATGCCTACTTTGCAAATTGATTATATTAAGTATTTATAGTCTACTTGGGTTTAGGGACTCACAAATTCCAAGGATTACAAAATGGAAACGATAATACTTGACTTAAAAGTGATGCAAAAAGTAAATCCAAATTGCAAAATATTAGTGAGTGAAGTTTCCTACTACCTTCGTTAGATAATAATATAACACTTTTGCGGACACTTTGCAAATTGTTTTATATTTATTAAAAGTCTACTTGGGTCTAGGGACCCACAAATCCAAGGATTACAAAAAGGAAACTATAATGCTTGATTTAAATATGATCCAAAAAGTAAATCCAAATTACAAAATATTAGTGAGTGAAGTTTCCTACTACAATAATATATTACTTTCGAAGCATAGTGGACACTTTGCAAATTGTTTTATATCTATGAAAAGTCTTCTTAGGTATACAGGGTTCCACAAATGGCAAGCATTACAAAAAGGTGAAATTCTATAGTAAAACTATTTCAACTCGATGCATAATTCAAAGACGACCAAATAAGTAATCCGTTCGTCTGTGTATGTGTCACTTATCACGATAAAAAACCGAACATAATCACCGATAATCTGAATGAACATGAACTTTTTGTAGACATTGCCCTTCAACAACGATGACACACAATGTTTTAGTGACACTTGAGGTCATTTATGTAAGATTATAATTTTTTAAGAAGCATTTTTATGTACTCGGCACCTTCACCAAGAATTGTTTTTAACTAGGAAAACGCTTAAGTCCCGCCGCGTTGTTGGATGAGCGTAATTGGTGCATTGAGCTGCCATGTGTTATGCGGATTTTCTGTTGATCTGTGAAAAAATCATTACTAAGTTGAAGATATTTTTAAAATTAAATTAAATTAAATTAAAAATTAACTGAAATTTTAATTTTTTTTAATTAATCGTAATTTAAAAAAAGGGAAAAAACGTTATATTGAAATTTCATAAGAAAAATATATTAATTTATAAAATTAAGGTTCTGTAAAAAAATCATTACAATCGGATAAAGAATGTAGGTGTGATAAGCTGGAGAAATTTTAAAAATTAAAAAAAGTCGTAAAATTGCGATTTTCGTAAAAAATAGTTTTTTCATAACGCTCAAATTTCACATGAATATATAAATTCATGAAATTAGGGTTCTGTGAAAAAATCATTACAATCGGACAAAGCATGTAGGTGTTGTAAGTCGAAGAAATTTAAAAAAAAATCGAAAAAAATCGTAAAATTGCGATTTTCATGAGAAATAATTTTTCGATTGTGCTCAAAAACGTGGCAGTTCTAAGTTCAGAGATTTCGAAGACCTCCATAAAATTTCATCGCAATCGGAGTATCGGTTTAGCCGGAATCGTGCTAACAAAGAGACAAAAATACAAAAAAAAAAAAAACATTCCGGATTTTTTTCTCCAGTGTAGTGAAATGGAATCTTCGCTTCGCTCGCTACGCTCATCCAACTAAAGCTATAGTCAGTTT
This sequence comes from Sweltsa coloradensis, assembly GCA_024449915.1. Lineage (NCBI taxonomy): Eukaryota > Metazoa > Arthropoda > Insecta > Plecoptera > Chloroperlidae > Sweltsa > Sweltsa coloradensis. The sequence continues at coordinate 209,988 of JAMZAV010000157.1, read as the reverse complement.
CAAATTGTCTAGAAACAAATGTGACCAGTTGGCAATTACATTGTTCCCTGTCAAGAAACATGGCCAATCACAAATAATTACGTAAATCATTAATGAAAAATATGTTGATACTTGTTATTTTTATATGCAATGTTACTCGTTTGATGATTTCTTATTTCTGAATTCAAATCTGCCAAAAGTAATCTACTTATTTTAAATATGGTTGCATTCTTTTAATGCTACGTATTTCCGTATAATAAGTCATACACATAAAGTATTGTCAAGTTTAGCGGATGTCATGGATGTTAATGCTGGAGTAGATGTTATTATGGGTGCGTAGAACTCCAGGGGACATCCCGATTATACTTGTGACCGGAATCGTCTCTAATCTAGATTCTGGAATGAGGAGTACTTAGGATAGTGGTGACCGTGTAATAAGAGTCATAAATCAACAAAAGAAGGGTGCACTGTATTAGCAATAGTCATTAATGATCAGCCTACTCTCGCCTGGTATCGGTGAGCTCATGCACTGTACTCAGCTGAACGTGGGCTCGTATCCCTTAGCATTACTATTACTATTATTCAGTGAACTTAGCTTATTCTTTCCCCTATGACTCTGGTAGAGATGGTGTCGACCCTCGACACGGACCCCTCGGCAGCTGGTGATGTTTGGCTCTTCGTTCTTCACTTCTTGTAAGGCGAAGGTCCTCGGTCCTCTTCCTGTGTCTAGCACTCCTGGTTGAAGCCCTTGCTTCCTAAGCCGGACACCTAGTCCTGTCGCTTCCAATGAGCACTCAAGTCGCTTATTCCTGGACACCTTGTCCGTACGTCACCTAGACGAGCTCTCTTGGTTCGACACCCGGATAGGCACCTAGCCCTCTCGCCAGTCTGTCTTCAACTCTCCAGTCAGAACGCACCTCCGTCACCAAGAAGCTTCCCCTAGCTAGACTCTACTTGACTTTCCCCCGCCAGGGCTCCAGTCTGTACGTCTCAAGGGCCTAAGTCCCTTCCCCTCAACCTCGTCACCACTTCTCGGCAACCTTATGTTATTGAAAGGTTTGCATTATTTCCTAAATTAAACAACAACTGTTTTGTTCTCATTAAAGTTATGTAAGTGCCAATGCTGCACATTCCAATTCATTGTTGTTTTAATCCTCTTTGCTTTGAAAGTCCCAATCATTTTTATCATCATCAAAAGAAAACAAATAATTAAATACATGAACATGGGTTCAAACCGAGCCCATGGACATGACAGTATATTGTTCTCTCTACGCGCGAGCTTCATATCACTAAGTATTCCTCAGTACGACGGGCACTGTTCTCTAGTCTCATTATTCATCTTCTCAAGCAGTAATTACCTACAGTGAGTACTCACGAAATGAACTGACAGTAATAACATATAATTAAAATCCCAAGCTATAACAACAATAAGACAACGCTTTAGAGCAAGATCATTGCACGTATAGTATTTATTATATTATATTTTGTTTTTACATCAAAACCCATTGTTTGTGCTTAAGTTTTGCTGTACAACACATTAACCAAACTTACTATCGTAGACATAGGCCCTACTGAAATATTAATAGACAAATCCTCCAGAAAAATTTTATTTGAATGCAAGAAATCTTCCCCATTCTGGCATTGTAATGGTGGGGAATATGGTTCCAACTTGCGAAGCTTTTTTTGTGCACTTTTTATTCTACGGTCTTGGCTAACATTTGCGTCTGAGGATTGACCACACAGATTGGGTAAATACCACCGAAGTGTCTCAATCAAATAGTTTAAATATGAATGTGTTTCATATTAATTGGATGAGCGTAGCGAGCTTAGCGAGCGAAGCGAAGATTCCATTTCACTACACTGGAGAAAAAAATCCGGGATGTTTTTTTTTTTCTTTTTTTCTTTTTTTCTTTTTTTTCCCTGTATTTTTGTCTGTCTGTTAACACGATTCCGGCTAAACCTATACTCCGATTGCGATGAAATTTTTTGGAGGCCTTCGAAATCTCTGAAACTAAGAACTGCCACGTTTTTTAGCGCAATCGAAAAATTATTTCTCATGAAAATCGCAATTTTACGATTTTTTTCGATTTTTAAAAAATTTCTTCGAATTATAACTCCTACATGCTTTATCCGATTGTAATGATTTTTTCACAGAACCTTAATTTATGAATTGATATATTCGTGTAAAATTTGTGCGTAATCGAATAATTATTTCTTATGAAAATTTCAATATTACGATTTTTTCCTTTTTTAAATTACGATTAATTTAAAAAAAAAAGTTAATTTTTTATTTAATTTGGTTTAATTTAAAAAAAATTTCAACAAAGTTCTGATTTTTTCACAGAACAACAGAAAAATCCGCCAAAACACATGGCAGCTCAATTCACCAATTACGCTCATCCAACAACGCGGCGGGACTTAAGCGTTTTCCTAGTTATATCATAGCATTTTTGTTAGTCATTAAATGTGATTATAGCTTTGCTCTTTTCTACCAACTTATGGCACATTCAGCGTGATGGGGAAAATATATGCATTATAAAATATTTTCAATCAATCGTTTTTATGTAAATCAATACAGGAAAAAAATAATTTCTAGTGACTGGACAATGTTTTAAAGCTGTATTGATACGATAAAGATGCGGATCTCTTAATTATTCTCATCTGACAAAGAAATTGATGTAGACCTCTGACCTATGTACGTAACCATTGAACATATTTCGGACGAAAATTACGTCATGAATAAATTTTTCTTTTAGCAAGAGGCAAGACTGAAAACCGTGAATAGATTTGAATAATTGTCTGTCGGCATGAAACTCATTGCACTCTTTCCAGCAAAACCTCTTCACAAGTCTTCGTTGCAGATAGGTAGGTAGTCTTCTCTGAACCTGGGCAACTAAGCACAGATTAGGAAGAGGTGTCTTAAAAATTAATGTTTTATAAATTCGTTATGATGATTGCACGTTATACTAAGGTGGTTCCAAATTAGAATGATTGATTCTGGCGCTGTCCGCGGGTGGAATCGGCTCCAGCTTGATTGATCGGTGTTTCCCTCGGTATCTGCCGGTCTCTAGTTGGTCATTGTTTGCTCGTCGATGGTGTTGGAGCCTGCAGGGTTGGCTTGGTCTGCTATAAATTTGATGTACTCACTAAAAATCAGTTATGTGACTGAGTGGGTAGACTCTCTCTCTTTTGATTATTTTTAATTGTTTACTAATTATATTTGTGCAACAAAATTACCAAATTGTTCCGATGCAGTGGAAGTAATTATTTTGTATCCACTGTTTTTTAATGTTATACTATCAAGCAAGTTTAAAATACATAAAATAGTATGTTGCAGCTATTCTATTGTTTAGGAGAATAGTTACTTCTAATGTTTGACAACACTTATAACTAGCTTTTTGAGTATTTATTTGTGAAGAGAACCACTTAAATTTTTAACTTCTCTTTCTTCCCCCCCCCCTTCTCTCTCTCTCTCTCTCTCTCTCTCTCCTGCTGGACAATTCTTTCACAATTCATGCTTTACGCACTTGGAATGCTCTGCCAGTTGAGATAAGAGACCTTTACCATCAAAATTATCATGAATTAAAAAACGAGAACTATAAATATTATCAACATGCTTACTTAATATAATTTAAAGCAGCGACCAACCAGCTCCCTACTGTTTCCATAAAAACTAGGAAGCTTCGCAAACGCTTTTTTTAGTCGCGTTGATGGATGAGCTTTTTAATTATAAAATGTTAATATTAATTTAAAAAAATAAAAACATATTAACACGGCCCATACAAAGCAATCATTAGGGTCTGTTGGATCTTTGATTGTTGGTAACAAGGCTGTGAGTAAAGTAAACAATCTCCTGTGAAGTTTTCATACCAGGCTGTGAGAAAGATCTAAAATCTATATTTTCGTGCTATTTGGGCGGATTCTGACTAAACGGGTGGGGCTACAACGTTCATATTTCACATGGACATTAAGGTAAGGGTAATGTATTGACTTTTGAAAGAAAAAGTTGAAAAAGTTAGCAAGAATCTCTAGAAATAAAGGTTTTAATATTTAACACCTCAAAAAACTCAAATTAAAACCTTTATTTCTTTATTTATTTTTTCTTTTCTTATTTAATAAAGGTTTTAATATTTAACACCTCAAAACACTCAAATTAAAACCTTTATTTCTTTATATTCTGGCTAACTTTTTAACTTTTTCTTTCAAACGTCAATACATCACCATTACCTTAATGTGCATGTGAAATATGAACGCTGTAGCCCCACCCGTTTGGTCAGAATCGGCCCAAATGTCACGAAAATATCGCACTAAAAATCGAAAAAAAATCGTAATAGTACGATATTTATGAGAAATATTTCTTCGATTGTACCCAAAAACGTAACAAGTCTAAGTTCAGAGATTTCGAAGGTCCCCTCAAATTTTCATCGAGATCGCATATGTCGTTTGCCCGGTAGAGAGCGAACAAACAGACAGAAATACCAAAAAAAAAAAAAAAAAAACACCCGAGCTAAATTTTTTCGGGGGTCGGTGAAATTGAAGTCTTCGCTTCGCTCATCCAATAAATAAAATAAAAACAAAAATAAAATAAATACAAAATAACTTTCTCACAAAACAAATAAATTCAAAACTTATTTGTATCGACGTATTAGAATCATATTATGTAGCGTGCTTGTATGACTGAGATGAACGAATGATTTTTGAAAATTATTATATAACTAGATTTTAATCCATAATAATTTGTATAACATTACCATATACCGAGAAAATTTTAACTTTGCAATAATTATGTTGCTCCTTATGTACTATTACATAATTTAGTTGGTTTTAGTTAATTTAGTAATATGTTTAGATTAGATTAACATTTAACTTGTGTGATTATCATAGTATTTTAATATTTTTCAGATATTTTTCTGTTATTCTGTGATTCTGTAATTGTCATGATGTGTTGTAATGATGAAGTGGTTGGATGGAAGAGAAGGCCTAACAGGCCTTAATCCCGCCATCAATAAAGACAACACTCAATCAATCAATCAAATCTCTCTCTTTCAAATAGGAACTGAACCCATCACCAAACCCGGCACCTCCACCAAATTATGAATAACAAATAAATAGTTGATTTATATGTTTTAACTCACGTCAAAATACATAAACATACAAATTGGAATATCCACATTGAGATAAATTGCAAAATTTGTAATAATTAATAAAAAAGATAACAATGTAACAAAGAAGAATGAATAATATAATGTAAAATAATGGTTCATAAAAAAAAAAAATCGAATCCCGCCAGAGGCATATTTTTTGTAATTGACCTTCATAGATATCTATCACCATTCTTTTTGCATCACAATTAAATTAGATCGTACTGAGCTTTTTAATCAATATTTCTATGGCAATTTCACTGTTCCTCTGACCAGCTGTGCCTATTAACATACCGGTATCTAATGTCTCCTCTCACAGTATTAATAACATATCTACTACACCTTCTGAGGTAAGAGAACTTATAAATAATCTTCAATCTAGTCGTGCGACTGGCCCAGATGGTATTGGAGCTATATTTCTTAAAAATTGTTCCTCTGTTTTGTCTCAACCTTTGGCTGTCATATTAAACAAGATTTTTATGACAGGTAATTTTCCATCTGCCTGGAAACGGCAAATGTCATACCATTGTTTAAAGCAGGAGACAAAACATCTGTGAAATGCTATAGACCAATATCAATTCTTCCGATTCTGTCTGCCATATGTGAAAGAATTGTCCATCATCGTCTCTTGGCCCACACTCTTCCACTTCTTTCGCCTGAACAACACGGATTTCTCCCTAACTGTTCATGTCTCACCAATCTTGCAGTCCTCCAACATCATGCCACTAATGCCCTGGAAAACCGATCCCAGCTGGACGTTGCCTACATTGATATTGCAAGGCATTTGATTCTGTAAGCCACAAACACCTTCTTTACAAGATCAAAGAGCGTTTTGGTGTGAGTGGTAATTTCCTTAAGCTCATTGAGAATTTTCTTACAGATCGAAAGCAACGTGTAATTATTGCCGGTTCATCTTCCTCTTGGTTACCAGTGCTATCTGGTGTCCCTCAAGGCAGTGTATTGGGCCCTCTCCTTTTCGTGTTGTTTGTAGACGATCTTGTAGACAGACTTAAACCGTTTGCTTGTGATTTTCTGTTGTACGCTGACGATTGTAAAATTTTTAAAATTGTGTCGAAATTATGTGATGCAATCGTTCTTCAAGATGCATTAACAGCGTTTCTCAATGGTGTTTGGATTGGCTTCTCCGTCCTAATCCTGATAAGTGCTCATTGTTAACAATTTCATTGCGGAAATGACCATTAGTTGGTAATTATAATTTGTCGGGGCAAGTCATCAGCGAGTTACTAAAATGAAAGATCTTGGTGTCATCATAGATTCAAAATTCCTTTTCATTGAGCACATTTCCAAAATAACTTCAAAAGCCATGTCCCTTTTGGGTTTATTATATAGGTTCACTGATATTCGTGACCCAACTGCTCTAAAATCATATTTCACGGGCTGTGTTTTACCTGTGATTGAGTACTGTACTCCAATTTGGGCATTATCAGCTGATACCAACATTAAAAAATTAGATAGAGTACTTTTATTTTTCTGTGCAATTGTACGTCATCGTGTCCCAGCTCGTCAACAAATTATGAGTGAAATTTTCATGACAGATCTTGCCACTCGAAGAAAACGCTATGACATGTCTTTCTTGCATCGTATCATCAATGGCATTTTCCGGTCCACCAGTCTTGTCTCCATGTTTCCACTCCATGTTCCATCCCGCTTTATTAGGCTTACGCACCTTTCCATGTAACTAGACCTAGACTTTCTATTACCCGTAGATCAATCACCTTTCGTTTACCTTCATTTTATAATAAAATAATTTACCTAATATACCAAAGTTTGACATATTTTCTGATTTAATATCTTTTAAAAAATCAATCCGTGATTGGACTGCAGTTGATGGTCATTAGCATTTCCCCCTCTATTCTTTCAAACATTTTTTTTACTCTTATGTTTGTTGCACTTATAATTTTGATATATTTGTTTATTGTTAATTAATATTTTTAATTGTTTGTTAATTTGTAGGTTTATTAATTGTAATTTTAATTTTTACTTATTTATATATTTTTTAGGATTGTCTATGTAAAATGGTACTTGTGCTGTACGAGACTCTTATATAAATAAATAATAAATAAACAATTTCAAGCCTCTTCGTTTAAATTTTAAAAATTGATTTGAAAAATTAAAAATGAAACTGTAAAAAATTACAATTGAAAATGCTACATGCACTTACAGGTAGGGCCAACGTCTAATAAACATATAAGACATTCTATCCCGTTAGGGCTGTTATCTCCTCCACTGCCTACCTCTGAAGCCGCTGTTTGACCAAGGCGGATGAAAGAGACCGTGCTGGCAAACATAAGAGTCGCCGGTGTGTGATAGGAAACCGCTTAAAGACACGAGTAAATTGACTGAAGAGTCTCGTGTGATCTGAGTACACACTCGGGGAGTCAAACGCGCCGGCTCAGCCAGCTAATGTCTTGAGCGACAGTGGGGCTATCGGGTCGCAGAGCGCGGAGGTAAATAGATTTGCCGGGCAAACATAGACGCACTCGCCGAGTGTCTATTATACCGAGGACGTGAGTTCTACGTAGCACACGCACACGCACAGGAATAAAGACACAATTTTTTTTAGTCGCGTTGATGGATGAGCTTTTTAAAGTTTTTAGTTTGCGTGGGATCTCTTTACTTTTGCAGGTGCTTTTTGAACGCATTGTAGGTGATTGTTGTCAAGTTTCTCTTGTTACTTGTTAAATCTTATTATATACCTCAAAAAACTTTTATTTAAACCTTTATTTCTATGGATTCTGGCTAACTTTTCCAATTTTTTCTTTCAAAAGGTACTACGTCACCATTACCTTAATGTCCATGTAAAATACTAGGAAAACGCTTAAGTCCCGCCGCGTTGTTGGATGAGCGTAATTGGTGCATTGAGCTGCCATGTGTTATGAGGATTTTCTGTTGTTCTGTGACAAAATTATTACAAAGTCGAATAATTTTTTTAAATTAAATTAAATTAAATAAAAAATTGACTTTATTTTTTAATTTTTTTTATGAATCGTAATTTTAAAAAAGGAAAAAATCGTAAAATTGCGATTTTCATAAGAAATAATTATTCGATTGCGCTCAAATTTTACAAGAATATATTAATTCATAAAATTAAGGTTCTGTGAAAAATGTATTACAATAGGATAAAGCATGTTGGTGTTATAAGTCAAAGACTTGTTTAAAAAAAGAAAAAACATGTAAAATTTCGATTTTCATGAGAAATAATTTTTCGATTGCGCTCAAATTTTACACGAATATCTTAATTCATAAAATAAAGGTTTTGTGAAAAAATCATTAAATCGAATTAAGCATGTAGGTGTTATAAGTCGAAGAAATATTTTAAAAATTGAAAAAATTCGTAAAATGGCGATTTTCATGAGAAATAATTTTCCGATTGCGCTCAAAAACGTGGCAGTTCTAAGTTCAGAGATTTCGAAGGTCTCCATAAAATTTCATCGCAATCGGAGTATCAGTTTAGCCGGAATCGTGTTAACAAACAGACAAAAATACAGAAAGAAAGAAAGAAAAAAAAAAAAAAAAAAAAAAAAAAACATTCCGGATTTTTTTCTCCAGTGTAGTGAAATGGAATCTTCGCTTCGCTCCTCGCTACGCTCATCCAATGAACGTTGTAGCCCCAACCGTTTATTCAGAATCGGCTCAAATGTCACGAAAATATTGCGCTAAAAATCGAAAAAATCGTAAAAGTACGATATTCATGAGAAATATTTCTTCGATTGTACCCAAAAACGGGGCAGGACTAATTTCATAGATTTCGAAGGTCCTCTCCAATTTTCATCTAGATCGCATATGCCGTTTGCCCGGTAGAGAGCGAACAAACAGACAAAAAAACACTCCTGAGCTAATTGTTTTGGGAGGTCAGCCAAATTGAAGTCTCCGCTTTGCTCATCCAATTAAACACGAAGGGAATAGATTATGTTTCAAATTACGGTTGATTATTTACCTTTTTTTAATTATTCATTTCAGTAAAATATTATGTTTATTTTGTCAGATTTTAGCCCTGCCAATGGGGCTAAATCGGGACAAACGAGGGGCTAAGTCAGGAAAGCACTCTAATTCTATTGTTATGGATCAAGATAACATTTTTTAGGCTATTGTAGGACACAGAAACGCTAAAATTGCTTTCAGATAATGTATCGTTCACATTACTGCCACAGTGACGAAAGTCCCTGTATACTGCACAAAAGATTTTTGAACCACTTTTACAGAGAGTAGGTTATTATATTTGCTTTTATTGTTTTTCGTTTCACATCTTGATATTCTGAGATATACATTTCCACAAATATATGTAGTTTCATACCTTAATTTATTACATTTAATAAAAACATAAATGCATTGCATTATTGTTATAGTGTTGTATACTGTTGTACTGTATACTGTCCTGTTTAGCCCTAAACTTTTACTGTGTCATCAATACCCCAGATCACGATGGTTATATTTATATAGCAACAAAGATGAATTGTTGTTTATTTTCAATGTGCACTATTGATATATAATAGTATGTGAGTAACGAATGTATGTACAAATTGCTCATACATTGCTGGTATAGCAAAACTGTGGTTGAGCCACCATGGCACATATCACTGTCAAGCATACGAGCATAGATCTTGCTTTCCTCGATAATTCAACGTTAACTTAAGCTTTCTGGATATCGAATGGTTTTACAAGAGAATCTTTTTTATGAACAGTGTTCTGTGCTCAATTATGTCTAGAAAATGGCTCGATAAAAGGTAATTCAAACTGTATCTACTTTTTCCCAAATAACCTTTGTACGATACGGTGAGAATTAAGGGCAAATCGACCATCATTATACGTTATATACCAAAAGAATTGCGAAGTAGACGATTGTAGTACTGTAAAAAAATCATGGCTATGGTTCAGGGTTGTGTCGTATCTTGCTCTATTGGCTCCAATAAGAAGCACTTCCATCGAGTGGTTATAAAGGCTCAAAGCAATAGTCAATTCTGTCACAAGTCAAATATCACAAAAGTCGGGACACAATCATACTTTTTCTACGCAGACTTATTGAGTTTCTATACGTAGTATTGCTTGTAAATATTGAATAACCCATCATTGATTATAAACGTCACTCTATTCGACAAATTCGATTACATAGACGCCATAACACGCAACGACACCATCTAGTTAAGCATTCAGTGATGCGGCCTCCTAAACCAACCACGTTCCACTTCCAAACAGGTAAACCCATAAGAGGCAAAACAAATGAATAAAATACAATTCCCTGGCGACTAAACGATCCGAATAAGTTATTTATACGCCCCATCATAGCACGCATCACACGAGCCGTCACTGAGCACGCTAGCAAAACCATAAGGGAGCCTTAACCGTTTGAAACGTGTCAAAAAGTTGCCGTCTAAACCGCACGAAAAACATGTTCGGACAGTTTTGAAAGAGAGCTATAGAATCATCCAGGGTAGGAACGGGATAAACGCGGAACGGGGATGTAAATAAGTAATCAAGTGCTTGGTAACGTGCGCCTGTCCAGACACATATCCAGCTGTCAAGTTCGCTGGAAACAAACCGACGGAGTGGGATCGTAAGTCGGGTAGGTGGATGGGATGGACTTAAGCCCCACGAGGCTAGCACACGTAGTTCACCCCTGGGGAGGGGACCATCGTGATGAGTGGCAAGGTAGGTAGACTCTATACACGGGGTAAGAAGTCCTTGGTGACGATGCTACTAGAATTTACTGTCGTACCCAGCAAGTTTATGTATTAGACGTGATAACCAAACCCAATACGATCAAAAAATGTATAAGTATTACTATAATTTCGTCTACTAAATTAATAAATGTAGTAACTATACTAAACGTTGTTAGGTTGGTAGTATACTTAATTACTTCCAGTCAGCAATGTTGTCAGTATTGTGTTTCTTACCCAGTTAAGAGAATAATATGTTAGTTTCGACATAAGCTAGACATGAAACCAAGAAGATCTACATCAGTGTCAAAAGTAGTACAATATGACAAGCAACGACAACAGTTACGAGAATCAAAACAAATACAGTGGCATCAAAAACAAGAGAAAGAAGTGAAGAATCAAAATCTACAGTTACTCTACAATCACCATCACATTATAACAATAATTGGTTTTACTGGTAAATTAAATTATTAAATATTTTTAAAATGTCAAGACATACATAGACAGCCCTACAGTCGTAGATTATCAATATTGTTTGTTTGTCAGCCAGAAACAATTCACGAAAATGGTCAATTTCGGTCTTTTTAAGAAAATCCGAAATGGTAAAAATTCAATTATTTTTGTAGCGTTAACCTAAAACCATTTTTTCAAAAAGTTCACTGTAGAGCTATAACTTACAGTTCCACTTACTTGACATTTGTGCAAAATTTGAAACAATTATGACAATTAGCCAAACGAACAGAAATTTGCGTAAAACGCACTTTATTTTTTTGGATCATTATTAATAATTTAGGTCTTTAATATTTCACGTTATCGATGACTGTCCGAAAAAAGTTTCTGCATGCATGTGCTATAAATAATGATGTGATTTCAATGTTCTCCACGGTACAAATGTTTGGTAGTTGTTTACGGTATTGGTGCTCAGTGATGGAGTAAATCTCTTTAAGTACAAGTAAGCACAGGGTACAAGTTGTAATCCCAATGAATTGACCACTTGAGCGGCAAATGACAGCATCGAGAATAACAACTTATTTCACATTTGCTCGGTTAGACTCTAAACATGTAGGGATTTAATTCCTGTATACATACGAAAACAATAGAGCATTATAATAACATGGAGTTCTCAACTTTTATCACTTGAAAACAAAAACAAATTCCGATTAATCCTGGCAAGTCCAGAAATACGGAAACGGAACGAAATGATTTAGAAGTTTGAGGGCTTATTGTTGCTCGCTATAGAAGGGTAAGTCCATAGAGTGGCCAGCTTAGGCCTGCTTCGTGCGTAGGATATCATACGAGAGTATTCAGAAGGTAGGATTGAGATCTCAGAGAGAATTGACATGAGGATGAGCAGAAACCAGTTAATTGTTGTAGGGGCGCTAAATTTAGTGTTTAGCACTTTAAAAAACGAATATTCAATCAGCAATGAATAAATATGAAACGCTATAGATCTACAAATTGCAATGTATTCCACAAACCAACCCCTCCCGCCCACAAGCATATTAAAAAATTTGTTTCTCATGAACTTTCACATGTTTAAATTTTCAAAATTTTCACCTCTATTGGTTTCCTTTTAAACCAAGTGGTGTTATTGCCTATTAGAAGTGCAAGCTTGAACTTTTTGACGATTTTTAAGGCTGTGCAAAAAAGTAGCTACACGATTTTTTTTTAATTAAACGAGTGAGCGCAGCGAACGTAGTGATCTCCATTCAACTTAAACGGCGCTTGTTCTGTAAGTCTGTGTGCGTGTGTGTGTGTACGTTGAAAAATCAGCCGAATCGCTGAACAGATTGCGCTGAAATTTTAAACAGACATCCAATACGAGTTTTACTGAGAACTGCTAACAAAATCAGCTAGATTCATTGTGATTTAAACCTACAAGAAATAATAAATTGAAAAATAGGCTTCCAATGTTTAGAAATTATTTTAGCGACAATGGTTTAGGTTTTGAAAATATATTTTTTGTTTGTTATTTGCCTTGCGGTGAAATGCCGTTCCCACAGTGCATCGAATTTTGCACGCCAAAGGTATCCCCAAATTCCGCTCGGAGATTGAGTAAACCTTGCAAAATTTACACGTATTTCGCGGCTATGTTTTCCATAGTAGGCCCTATTGTCACAGATGATGGACTACACTGCGTTAAATGCATTTTAAAACATGTTTAGTAATTTTTTTAAATACAATCTAGAAATTACAAAATCTTTCCCGACCAGGGATTGAACTCACTTCTTTCACATTTCGGCTACAAGGGCACCTTAGCCAAGTAGACTAGGGAAACGCCAAAGTCGTTGTTAGACGAGTGAGCGAGTCATGTGTTGAGTACCGGGAACATTTGCATTTAAGTTTAATAATCATATTCGTATAAATAATAGTTTTTTTAAGTTTAGTTGGTATACGGCGCGTCAACTGTAAGGCCATTATTGCGCCTCTCTAGCCATGATAGGCTAGGGAGGCCTAAGGTAGGGGGAAGAAAAGTAATGTTACCGGGTACTCACACATGGCTCACTCACTCGTTTAACGACTTTGGCGTTTCCCTAGTTTTAGAAAATACACACATCTGAACTGTCAGTGATATTTCCTGCACCTCCAATAATATGTTGTAAGTATAATGTTGTGATTTAAAAGGCCTCAGTTAAATTAAGTATTTTTGGGTAAGTATGTTTGGATCTAGATAGTGCAAATTTGAAAGTTGCGGTTGATAATTCATTCTTTGTTAGTAGTATTGTATTAGTAATTTACACTATGTCTCATTTTGCACGGTCTAACTTTGTTCTTTGTTGAACTTCTCTAACATAAATAACGTATTTTCACTCAAAATATTCATGTTGATTCTGGGTACAAAATTAAAACGCAAATTTAAAACTGCATGAGGCTCATTTCAAAATAAATAAGTAGTATTTGCAAAAAATAATCAACACTTTGTTCAATTTATGATAGATAAGTAAAGTATGTATGTATATTTTAGGTTCGGTATGAAAACCAACTTCTGATTTAAAAAATTTGGAATCAGTCAACTAATGATCTAGTGGTCTCTAGTTTTAAGCATTGCTGTATGAAACCAATAAAAGAGAACTTGCACTATATGTATATTAGTAAATTTACTCATCTAAATATACTTTCATGTTTTATTATAATGTTAATCAGATCATAATCGCATTAAAATGTTCATAAGGAAAAATTGCAGAACAACCCAATTAAATTATCGAATCTATACACTTTGTAAAATGGCGAGACAAAGCTTTATATTTGGTAAACTTAAAAGGGTTGAATTTGCACAAAGAACTTAAATGGCGTTCTTCTGCTGAGTTACTCTCTTCGAACATCCGGCTATTCCAACCACTTCCCCCGTAAAACTCTCCGTACGATGGGTGGAGGCGGAAGGCATATTCTTAAGTGGTCGTAATTAACGATTATCTATTTTAAGTACTAGCGAATGTTCGAGGGAAGTTTTATTTGTGTTTAAATCGCGTAGAGAAGTCAGAGGAAAATATTTTATCTTCAAAATTAACATTTCTGCAACGATTTCGCGATAATTATGCCCACGTAGTTAGCCATACTACAGTTACCAAGAGAAAGCAATACTGGAAACATATTGCTACATTTATTTTATGAGAAACTCAACAATATAAAGACTATTTCCTTAAAAAATCTAAAAATTACTATTGGTTTGGATTAAAGGAATGCCAGAAAATCAGCCATATATGCTCATCCGTCAACGCGACTATGAGAAGTTTTTGAAAAAAATACAAGTAGATTGATTTGAAGAAATATATATTAGTAACAACGTAATCATAATTCATTTCAACAGTTATTTGACTTTATTATAGTGGTGATGCAGAAATCCAAAATTTCGAGTCGGGTTGCGTATTTGTGGGCCTACCCGATCGTTAAAAAGGTAACAGACTTTCGGAAAAAGAAAAAAAATAGTGGGTGGTGGGGGTGCCGGTCAAGAATATACACACGTTTTTGGTGGAGGTGCCGGTCCAGACATTTTTTTCATTTGTAGACAATATAAAATGCCAATCAATGAAATTCCAGACAATGGAAAATTGGGAGAAAATTATAATGTTAGATTCTTCACAAGTAAGGTTCATTTTCGCATGCAGTACTTTAACGGCCGTCTTTTCCCTACCTAGCCCTACAACACCCAAAAACCCGATGTAGTTTAGTATACCCGAACCGGTCCGAATGTAAATACCTCCAACCGTCTAGCCCTAATTATATTGATGCAATATTTGATTAAACATCTTCATGAAGTAAATAACATTACACATCAAAATCCAGTCAATACATAATTCGAAACCCCATCGTTGTTTAGATAGGATAATACACACGTTTGGTTTATAGAGACAAATTATTGACTGCGTTCTAAATAAGTCAACGGTCTGTCTGCCCCCGGGGGGGGGGTCCCCTCTAAACAGAGGTAAACAGGAAACCGATCTCTTAATTGGGGATTACAGTATCAACTAATTACCTGTGCGAGGGAAATAGGAGAGCCAGAGTAATTAGAGTTGAATACAATGTTGGCGTAGTCCGCGTTTTACTGACCGGTATTGTGTGTTTACCTGTCTGTGTTGATGGGGAAGTAAATACTCTTCGGTGGTGGGTAGAGCGAGTTATAGTTATTAATAATAATAGTGTTGCGTTGGTGGTATGTGTTTTCAACAATAATGTGTGATGCAATTATATAATTTCCGGAATGATGATACCAAGATACTAGGATCAAGGAACTTGGTATTTCAAAGATAACGCAACATTTTTTTAGATTCATAATGATAATTATTTATGAAGAATATAATTTTTTAGTTTTCTTCCATCAAGAGGGAATAATATAATAATATTTTGTAGAAACTTGTTTGGCATTTTTTTGCAGTTTGAAAAGCATTTAATTTGTTTTGAAACATTGTTGGTTGAATAAAATACTTACTACCAATTCCCCACGCATTATCTTTAAATTTATGTATTTCGATTTCCTTTTAAGAAATCGAAATTCAAAACCATTCAATCTAATTTGTTGGCTGGGTATAAGGTAGCGAGCTCCCTTGCTGTTACTTCACCTAAATTTAATTCGATTAGTGTTAATTATTTTTATCTTCATATTTTATAATTTAAATATGTATCAAAATTGTTGTCTTACTATACATTGTTGTTGTAATATTACTTTTTCAAACTTTGCTTGACTACAGGTCCTACAGGGTTCGCTTGGTAGCTTTGATTTACTGTCCCCCACTGAAAATCAGTTATATGACTGAGTGGGTAGATTCTAAATACGAATTTATTTATTTATTTGTCTGGATTTATTAGTTTTAATTTAGTTCTCCTACTTTTTAAAGTAGTTTTTATAACTGAATAGGACAAACGTTAAATAAATAAATAAATAAATATATTAAGAGAGTGTCCATTGTAAGTATTGAGAAGTGCATTGATGTGTTTATTATTAACTTATTTTATACGCCCATTTGTTATTTTAACGTGTAAATATTTGCCAACATGACAGTATATATGATGTTAACGATGCAAATAGGAATTCTATCCTGTCCAGAGACTACATTTTAATTTTTGCTTCGCAATGTTTATTTAGCAATCCTAGCAAGAAAACTCTCGATGGCTTTGAATATGTCGGATCTAATATCAACAATTGCTGGAAGTACCTGAAACAATATATCTTAACAAGCTCAGGCACGGGAGAGAGGCTAACTACTTAGAAAAAAGATCTCTAGAATTAATGGTGGAGGTGCCGGGTCATGAATTTCCAAACTTTCCACGGGGCTAGCTACTCCCCTCTTAAAGTTACAACAAGTGGTGTGCGGGTATCCTCAATTTCTGGTCTGGCCGTGTATTTGGGGGCAGACCCATAATCAAAAAGAGGTACAAAAAAGTCAATTAAAAACTTATGACCGAGGCCACTACTTACTTAAAAACCGTTCCGGCCCAATAAGCTCTTTTTTATAGAATAAAAAGAGGTACATTTTCTGGTAGGCTAACAAAAAATATTTTATAGGGAGGTTGGTCCACGATTTACAAACTTTTATGGTGGAGGTGCCGGTCCATACAATTTATTTTATAGCCCACGTACAAAATGCCATTAAATCAATTAAATTCGAGACAATGCAAAGAATAGAGAGAAAATAATAATGTAAGATATTTCACAAGTATCATTCATTGTCCATTTTAACATTATATGCTTTATTAAAAGGTCCGCTTTTCCTACCCAAACTCGACCCGAACCGACTGTCTAAATCTTTACCCGCACAATCCTAGTTACAACATACCAAAAATATGTATTTACCCTGTATAACGGACCTTGCAAACAGGTACCAAATCCAGGAAAGTTATTGGGATGTGAAAGGTCTGTTTGTGGGAGCTCGATCAGCAGTGCCTCACTTTCTCCAGGACTTTCTTTTGGGAATTTTTGAAACCTGTTTCGATAATAGACGACCTTACTATTATCAATTCTGAAGCCTTTGGTCATTATTTTGCAAAATTATTGGATGAGCGTAGCGAGCGAAGCGAAGATTCCATTTCACTACACTGGAGAAAAAAATCCGGAATGTTTTTTTTTTTTCTGTATTTTTGTCTGTCTGTTAACACGATTCCGGCTAAACCGATACTCCGATTGCGATAAAATTTTATGGAGGCCTTCGAAATCTCTAACTAAGAACTGCCACGTTTTTGAGCGCAATCGAATTATTATTTCTCATGAAAATCGCCATTTTACGATTTTTTTGGATTTTTAAAACAATTCTTCGACTTATAACCCCTACATGCTTTATCCGATTATAATGATTTTTTCACAGAACCTAATTTTAAGAATTAATATATTCGTGTATAGTATGTTGTGCGTAATCGAATAATTATTTCTTATGAAAATTTCAATATTACGATTTTTTCCTTTTTTAAAATTACGATTAATTAAAAAAAAAAAAGTTAATTTTTTATTTAATTTGATTTAATTTTTAAAAAAAATTCAACAAAGTTCTGATTTTTTCACAGAACAACAGAAAATCCGCAAAACACATGGCAGCTCAATTCACCAATTACGCTCATCCAACAACGCGGCGGGACTTAAGCGTTTTCCTAGTTTATATAACAACAGTGTAATTCGTTTTTAGTTTTTGAAATGTATTTTTTTTAGATTATTGTTGCCACCCAACAATGGTTGTCAACAGGCAAAAAATTGGGTTTTTCTTTACCTGTGCTGTTGTGTTAACACATTTTACAATATAAAATATATTTATTTTAGAAAACGCTTGCCATGATTGTGATCTAAATTATTTGAATTGTATGATTACCATTGATACAAGATTTAGCCCATAGTCTCATGAGAAATGTGCAATACGAATAAGGTTTTACCCAGTCCTGGCATCGAGCCCAGAGCCTCCGCCCCACCCAGTGTTATTACCAGGCAATTGACCTACAGGGTCACGGGTAAACGGTCATTAAATGTTTAGTTTCCTGTTTCAACTTGTGTAGTTCATGAGTTCCGGGATCGAACACAGAATGTAATGGTTGCAGAATTGTTATGATCTACTTACACCAGAGGCATTATAATTAATGTGATGTGAACGCAGTATCAATCTTACAATTGACACTTTTACACACTAATGAATAAAGTATACTTACAGTAGCAGATATGTTCTACGATCGAATTAGCTATTATGACATTTTAATATTTACTTTTTTTAAAACAGCACCAGAACTTGTTTTAACATTATTCTCCGAAAGCGGCAAAGGGTGACAACACTTTGTTTCCTTGTCACCCCTCTAAAAATGCTTTTTGAACATTAATAAAAACATAAAACATATAAGAAGAGACATATTAATAAAACATCATTTTTACTCGCGAGAGGCTCCTTTATAGGCATCACTGTCATGTTCGTCTGTGGCATCACTGTCATATCCGTCCGTGCGTGTGTCACTTCTAACAGCTACAACGGAAAACGAATATTTTGGTCACCCTGGAGGTCAGGGGGTCAAAGCTAGAGTCACTCAAACTCGATAAAAACTGGATCCTCCACCAAAAAAGTTTTAAATCCACGAACAGGACGTATTTTTATTTAAGTATCGCTATTTAGACCCGGCACCTCCACCAAAAACTACATTTAAACTCACCGGAACAACGAATTATTAAATTTTTGTGTTCTTTTATGACGATGTGTTGATTAGAAAGCTTCGCCACCTATTTTGGATACTCCTTTACCCATGCTTGTTCAATATTTTTTTGGCTCATACAATAACTGTTGGTTTATTAGAGACTAAAGCCCGCTCCCCGTTATAAGAACTATCAATAAGAGTAACGTTACACTGTTAAATGTTTCCAAATGATGTTCTATATTATTTAATGACAATTATTGACGAAGAAATTGACAAGTTCCAATAATTTTTTTTTTCGGTCACCTAAGAAACAAAATCGTCGCTAATATTTAGCCCCTTTTTGGTTTCCCCCGACCTCGATTTGTATAAAATGTAAGGTAACCCATCTCCCTTTGAGTCAACCCCCCGGGTGCGCCGCTGATATTAGCACACTGTTTAATATGTATCGGGGCTGGGGCAGTTAGATTACAACAAATAAACACTAAACATGCCACGCTTTACTACTATCGTGTTCGGACTCTGAACAGCAAACACACGTGTGCTAAACATGGGTGCAATTAACGTGCAGGCATGCATGGCTAACCTACATATTATACTAACATATTTATACTTCTCAGGGAAATACCGCAGTCAGAAACTTACCAAGTTATTAAGTATTTATTTATCAATTATAATTATGACTGATTTACTAAGTACATAAATGCACACAAAATAATAAAGTTTCAACAATGTATAATAATATAACAATTTATGACAACATATTAAAATAGCATTATTTGGTATACTCTCTCTCTCACACACACTCACTCTCGTCACCTCATTAATTTTACTCCGACTGTCAATCAGTTTGGGCTAGCAATCACCATGACGAATATATGGATGACTTTTGATAATCGTGCATAAAAACAGTCACAAAACAGTCTACACATTTTTAAAATTAAATGTTGCAAAACTTGATTTGTTATTTCATTTCTTTAATCGTGATTTAATTTTAAATATAATATCATATATTGTGAAATTGGTCGTACTAACTGCTAAGGCACTTCACGTCAGCGTGTGATAAAAATATAAATGTATAATATATGGGAAAAAAATATATACACATTGCTAACCATAACAAACAACACAAACTAATAACAGTATCCTTCTGATTACAATTCATGTGTGGCATAAGCAATTTCAAATAAAATTAGAAAATTGTATCAAATTTAATTACCACCATTTAATTATGTTTATTGCCATTATATAAACAAATGAAATTAAACTATAAAAATTTAAACATTACCACCCATACGAAACAACACTTATAATCCCTTTTATTCAAATTCATGCATGAGCAAAACAATTATTGCGGTGTGTTATTCTTGTCTTAAAACGGGGTCACTATGTTGTGACGTATAGCCGTGTTATTTCTGCCTAGTACGAACCGTGTGGGCGTATTCATGTAGCTTGCCCTGCTCTACACAGCCCGTTCTATCTGTCCTTAGCGACGATACAAACTCTTGATTAACATAACTGGCCAATATTGCTGGCGGCCGCACTTTTGCAATGCTAATTGGCTACAGGTATTAATAGTTGGCCGGCTACAGTGGCTCCCTCGAGGACGTTCACAACATCACCTATTTATTCGCTGTATCGTCCGCGTAGCGTGCGTCCGCCGCTAGCGTCTTTAGAACGCGCCTGGCGACGACGACTTGCACGAACCTAGGCGGTGAGTTTGAGAACCCGGGTCCTTCCCGCCACTTCCTCGAGGACGGACCGCGGAGAAAACACATTAGCGCGCCTAATTCAAACTGATGTTTTTGATATGTTGGATACACTCAATTGCATTTTGAATTTATCTCGTGGGATTTGAAAACAAACAGAGAAAAGCCTGTAGTGTTTAAAAATGTATTAAAAATTGCCTAGAGGCCATTATGTACTTGTAAAAGATATGAAATGTTTGAAATTAAAATGATCTCGCAAAGTTTAATGTGTGTGTTAGTATGCACTAAAATGTTTTAAAAGGTCGTGGGTTTTTTACAGAGGATTTCATTTTTGCCCAAATGGTTTTAACAAAACACCTAATAGTGGCGCTAATAAACAGAGAAAACCGTTGAAGCAACGAATTACTATTGATATTTACATGGGTGTCATCACTTCCATGTTAATGCTGCAATAACGTTGATAAAACGTCGTGTTAACATATTTTTTGAATATTTAGTTGAGTTCCAATAATTGCCATTCAAATAAATTTTAATTTGTTCGCTCAATGATGTAAATTTGTTTATGGCATCACCCTCAAAATTTCTCTTTCTACCAGGAATGAAATCTGCACAATACTACACAAAGATTGAATTTAATTAAATCACAAATTACTTTTGAGGCTAACTCTTTCAAAGATACATAAACTCAAAAGACTTACATACTGACATCGACATATTATTCTAACACGGCCGTTTGCTGGTTATCATCTCTGTATATTATACTTCTGTCTGGGAGAAGTGACCCGTTATGAATTTGGCGATTGAGTTTTAGATAATAGCCCAGGAGTGGAAGAAAATTTTGTATGGTGTACCCGGACAAAATTCCGAACAAGCTGAAAATTTGCACACATGTTCAGTTGATCATTCTAAACAATAGTTGAAAAGTCCCCTAAGCTCCGCCGCGTGCGTCTTGAGATATAGTGACAAAAGGGCGTAAGTGCCAAAAAATATGATATTTTCAATAATTTCAATACATTTTGACTTACGTATGTGCAACTGCAAATTATTATGTATTCATACGACGGAAATGTGAAATTGTTCCCTTTTCTTCGACCAGTGTGTCTTGACACATGGTGGCATAAGGGCGTAAGTGACAAAGATATGTTATTTTCAGTTTCAACAAACTTATTGACATTCATATATATGCAAATTATTAAGTATTCATACGAGAAAAAAGTAAACATCTTCCCCGAGCTTCGTTGCTGGCTCCTTGATAAATGGTGGCCAAAGTGTTACAGTATTTAATATAAAATGGGATTTGACATTCAACTACGTTTTTTGTGACATATGAATACCATACCAACGGACACTCAATGTAAAATACATGCATGCTGACTGACTTGCTATGGCCAGCTTGTATGTAAAGAAACATTACAAAATCGTTGTAAGAAGCAGATTGGACATGATCAAATTTATAAAATATTTACACCGACATTCTCAAACGGCATGCATTGACATAGTTTGGCGAAGATCTGGTATGTTTTGAGCTGGAAAGTTTTAACATATTCAAAGCTTGAAAAACTCATCTCATTTTTAAAAATAATAAAAAGGATTTTGAAAGGGATTCGAGCAGGAGCGGGTGGACAACCTAGCTTGGGCTTCGCTGTCTGTAGTGTCACATCACTATAGATCATGAGCTGTGACTCATGTAATATAGCCATTGGCAAAAATGGCGTAAGTCACAAAACTATAAAATTCAGTCATATGATTTTAAATATTTGCTTGTACGTTTGCCAGATGATCAGCCGGCAACATATTGAAGACTTAAAGGTCATCATCCTCAAGAAAAATCCCAAACATGGCACTTAACTGACATTAATTTGGTGTCCATTTACCCTGGTCGTACTTAAAAAGTAATACAATGAAACCGATAGTGAAGCGTAAAGATAGAGTACATGTCTCTTTCTTCATTGATAAAAGCATAACTGCGCATCACTCACATTGAAGTTTATCCGCAACATCAACACTATTTAATAGCATTATTTGGATAATGGTGGTCTGAAGGACGCTTTTGGCACAAAGACGACTTTCACTGTTCGACGAAGTCTTCTTTTGTTAAAGTACGACAAAATCACTTATTATTGTCACAGTGTTGCGGGCTCAATCTCCCATATACATTAAACTATCATGCCGACACATATATTTTCCGGTATAGTGGTCAAACTTTGCATGTAGTGTAGTGATGCTGCCACCTCGTCCATTTCCATACTAGGAAGTCTATATTTAATACATGTTTCATGTTGTGATTGTGAATAAATGCGGCTCAGTGTGTTCAGTTGTGTTTGACGGATACAGGAGGCCGTCTTGTACCAAGCTGGTAGGAATTACTAAGCTGCAGTTACCAAAAGTAAATTAGTAAATGAAATATATGCAGAAGTTTTTAAGATATAAGTTGCCTTATGTTTTTCTACCGTTTTATCACAATAGATTTTGCTGTGGTACATTCCGTTTACTTCATTGAGCAGTAGCGCTTCATTTGCAACTGCGTACTGTGAGCTCTAGATTTGATATGCTGCCAGTCCACCAGCACATTTAATAGATCTATTCCATCCATCCCCTCTAGGCTTGATGGCTAACATGGGAATGTATAATACTTTGTAGCGTTGAAAGCCAGCCGGGGCACACATGCAATTCAGTCCGCTATATGTAAGCGTTCATTTCCCACTCGGAGATTTAAAAATCAAATCGGTATTGAAATATGTTTATTCTTTCTTTGCTCATGCTCTATCTATCGTGATGTGATACTATAGTCAAGCCCAAGATAGGTTGTCCACAGCTCGTGCTCGAATCCCTTTCAAAATCCGTCTATGCAAGCCGCTTGAGAATGCTGGAGAATATTATTTTATAGGTTTGGTAATGTCCAGTCTGCTACTTACAACAATTTTGTAATGGTTCTTTACATACAAGCTGGCCATAGCAAGTCAGTCAGCATGCATAGATTTTACATTGAGTGTCCATTGTTTGGTATTCATATGTGACAATAAACGTAGTTGAATGTCAAAAGCACTTTTTATATTAAATATAGAATTATGATGTCAGTTACGCCCTTTTTGCCACCATTTATCAAGACGCTGCAATGAAGCTCTCGGAAGATGTTTACTTTTATCTCGTATGAATACTTAACAATTTGCATATATATGAATGTCAATAAGTTTGTAAGACTGAAAATAACTTATCTTTGTCACTTACGCCCTTAAGCCACCAATTGTGTCAAGACACACTGGTTGAAGAAAAGGGAACATTTTCACGTTTCCGTCGTTTGAATGCATAATAATTTGCACATATGTCAAAATGAATTGAAATTGAAAATATAATACTTTTGGCACTTACGCCCTTTTGCCACGCACGGGTCGAAGCTTATGACTGATTTAACTTTACTGATGAAGAAATATTTAATAATTTGTACATATTAGTGTAAAAAAAATTGTTGAAATTGTAAATAAAATATTTTTTGGCACTTACGCCCTTTTGCCGCTATATCTCAAGACGCACGCGGCGGAACTTAGGGGACTTTTCAACTATTGTTTAGAATGATCAACTGAACATGTGTGCAAATTTTCAGCTTGTTCGGAATTTTGTCCGGGTAAAAGTCTTCCACTCCTGGGCTATAATCCAATAAGTATGTGATAAAAATAAAAATCCTCTGTAAGTGCCAACACAGAAATTTGACGAAAGCGATGAAAAGTCAGGAAACGAATTTGAACGAAATGTATCATGTCTAATTGGCAGTGATTAATCACTCATTACATCCAATTTCCCAAATTATAGAAATAATATTTCGAAAGGGCAATTTAATTTTGTATTTTATAATAAACGAAACGTCCCTTCGTTTCCGTTAATTTCCCTAAACCGAGTTTCGTATGTTTTAGGACGGAAGATTTTAACTACTCGCCTTCATAACGCGCTGGTAATTTCACATCGATTGTGGGACTTAGTACAGTTATGTGTGTAGGGGGATGGGGTGTGGGGGTTGTAGGGGGAGGGAGGGAGGAACGCCGACGACAAAGTTTCAACCCGGGCTGGAGTTTTGTATGAATATTAGCGTAACGAGGCTTTCACGTCGCCTAATTGGGTGGATTCAGGAAACAATGAGCCAACTCGAGTAAACAATTCGCATCGACCATGTCGGAGAGAGAGGGGTGTAGCACACACGCGTATTGTCTGAGCGGAAGTAGCAAACTATACAAGAGGGATGATATTTGCAGTTAACGCAATTAATCAAGGTTGCACTTCTCAATATACTTTCGGAAATTAATTTGCTTGTCATGTTGAGATGAACAGAGTGACGCTTCCGTGAACACATTCACAGGCTTAATTCAAGCACAATAACGAGCTTATAGCGTGAGCACCGTTAGAAGTTTCGTCGAGCTGATTTTAAGTCTAAATTATTGCAAATTCATAAATTTAGAGTAGCACATTATGTATAACAAACTTGTCTAGAAGTTTCGTCAAACTGATTAAAAATATAAATTATTGCAAATACATAAATTTAGATTGGCACATAATAACAAGCTGGGTTAGAAGTTTCGTCAAACTGATTAAAAATATGAATTATTGCAAATACATAAATATAGCTTAGCACATTATAACAAACTGGGTTAGAAGTTTCGTCAAACTGATTAAAAATATATAAATTATTGCAAATACATAAATTTAGACTGGCACATAATAACAAGCTGGGTTAGAAGTTTCGTCAAACTGATTAAAAATATAAATTATTGCAAATTCACAAGTTAATAAAAGCACAATACACTGAGCTAAGGGTGAGCACAGATAGAAGTTTCGTTCAGCTGATTAAATATGTGAAAATTGCAAATTCACACATTGATGTGAGTGTAACAACGAGCTCATCAGCACAATTAAAACTTGCAGATAAAATTAAAACCTAAACTATCGCATTTCACTAAATAAATATAAATTGCACATTCATTTATTATTAATTTCATTCAGAATATTTAAATAACCGTAATTATTGCTCGAATTATATCAGAATATTTGTCGAGCACAACTTTAATTAAAAAAATATTATTACGGAGAATAACTATACACAAATGTCCAACTACATTCACAAATCCGAACAAAATCACATTCACTTTAGCTTAATTCAATTAGAATACTATAAATGCAAGGACATGCACAAGGTTGTAGCAATAAATTAATAAGCTTAATTTGATTTCGAGAATTGGTAAAGCCTTGATAACCGATTGAGAGAATTGTCCCTCTTCATCAGTTAAATTTTATTTCTAGTCTTAATTCAGAGGTGGGACCTATATACTGACTTGTGATTGCTGATGATTATTTATTTTGATACTTTGATGCGGGAGATCCGTGGTTCGATTCCCGGTTGGGGCGGACTTTTTTTTTGATTTCTGAATTGTAGTAAATAATATACTTTGAACAGTTAACATTGGATTGGGAACTGCTAAACTTAATATAAAGTTGGACACAGCCTGGGCAAGCTGGCTCAACCGTGTATCCAGCTCAGGACATTTTTACTGAGCAGTCTGTCATGGGTACTAAGAAAAATTCTAACGTACTTAAAGTGTATTTGATGGATACCTTCCATGACGAAACCCAAATGAATGTAAATTTATAATGGTGAATAAACAACTACAACAACTACAAATCTAAAAAAAACATAAAAATTATTAATAACACCTAAAAAATGAAATTTAAGAAACAACTATTTGGTGGCAATACCTCTTATCTTCATCAATCTATCAACTTTTAAATAGAGATGGAGGTATAGCTAGTAGATTTTATTGCTTTTATGGTGAAGATATCTTAATCGTTGTTGTATGTTTACTAAATCACCTCAAATGGAGATAGAAGGTATAATAACCATCGATATGTCATTACGATCTTTAAGGAAATTAAGTAGCAAATGAGAAGTGGAATGCAAAATTGAAATCAATGGTAGGTACAGGCTTCAGTGTAGGATGTATAGCTCGTTAGGAAGCCACTACAGATAGCAGGAGCATCGACAAAGATGAAACAGAACAAGTTTTATTGATCTCAATAATATTCTGTTGTGTAGGCTTTCAGCACATTCTGTCATTTCGTTTGAGGATAGAGAACAATACTTGAGAGAAAGTCAACTTGACCGTTGCTTCTTCATACAGCTTCCTTGTAAGGATGACCCAAACCCTGCCCCCAATCTCTAGGCCTGGACTGACTCAACCACCCCTCGAAAATACCTTTGTGCTTCTACAGTTACTCCCACAACTTATTGGTTTTTGTCTTGCAAAGGTTTCCTGCGCTGTCTTCAGGGTCGTTAGTGAGCTTCTATTATAGAATACTAGGGTAAGAATGACCAAAGGTGCATAAATCTATGATTGATTAATTGATTACTGATTGGTTGGTTTATCCGTTAATTCATGGTTAATTGACCAATGTACGTTTTTGTTTTGTTTTTCAACCATAATTTTTTTTTAAACATTGAACAAATTTGATACTTTGCAGATTGCTTAACCAGAAAAATACATTGACAATCAGTTGACACTATGTCAAATGTCAATGTATACAATACATTAACATATCAAATGAATATTTAATAAGTAGATTGCAACATATCCCACTCTCTTAAATATAAAATTATGGACTCTCTTTCTAAATGTATTAAATGTATTGTTAGTATGTAATAGCTGATGAAGATAAATTATTAAATATCTTACAGTAAAAAAAAAAAACAGTACCTACCTTCGGACCAATAAGATTGAAAATGTTGTGTACAGACTATAAACGAAAATATGGGTGCACGAAAAGTTGAGTGGGACCTCTGAAAAGTTGTTGCTAGCTGAGAAATAACCAGATAAAGTTTCAAGCTTTGTATCATAGTATTAATAATAATTGACATAATTAGTATAAATACTAAATGTATATACGCTTACTTTTAAAAATACTAATTCGTACAAAATTACAATTTGGTACATTAATTATTTATTATCATCATAAGAACAAAGTGATATAAAATTGTTGCTATAAAGTAACGTTAAACGTTTGTTCTACATCAGCAACTTTCACACAACATCTACTTCCAATCTCCATAAAATATTATCTTCCCGAAACTTGTGACGACTCATTATCATTAGTCTAGAGACGTGCAACCATCCAAAGCCCATTGTGCATTAACTCAATAGACAATAAAATCAGCGGCGCTCTTCATACCGCTCCAGCTTCGAGCGTCTACCCTACCCACACCAATTCTTGTGTCGTTATTAATTGAATTATTGTTAATGATTTGAAACACGTAGCGCACTAAACGGGTGTAGACGGTAGCCGATCAGACTTTGCCTCGGTAACCAACTTGTTCTCTCTCTCTCTCTCTCTCTCTCTCTCTCTCTCTCTCTCTCTCTTCTCTTCTTCCTCTCTCTCTCTCTCTCTCTCTCTCTCTCTCTCTCTCTCTCATCCTCGTCTCATTCATTCACTCATTTATTTCTCTTCTGTACGATGCCTTCCCCACGGGGGGAACTTTGAATATGAATCGAACATTACAAGTTACAACCTGACTACTTTAACTAACACCCCCTAACACAACTCGGAGGACTGAATATTAAGAAGGTGGTGAAGGCATTAGTGTTTCTCTCTTGGTCTTTGGCGGCCATCTTGAATCTATGAGGTAATATGAATATGTTTTGTGGTTGAAATCATGTAAAGGAATAGAAAAACAACAACAATTTGTTATAGGTTCCGAAAACTTTCGTCAATATAGGCATAAAACTTCTTTATCGACTAGGAGAAAATACTTAGCGATCGCCAGTTACATCTTTAAATTTTGGGAATACACTAATTTGCTATTTTTTCGACTAAGGTCACTTATCTTTATAAAAAAAATGAAGTTCCTAGAGAGTGACCCGTAACTCAGTTTACAACTGACGACATATTACGCTTGTACCTTCTAACTGCGATTGTCTGCTTGATATAATTAGAGAGCCTAGATCTTTGAATTGATAAAAACCGAGCCAGCAGCTGCTAGTCAATGTAAATGCGCGCTTCAAGTGTTTTGCCAAACATAACAACTTTTAAACACATTTTAAAGGCACAAAGTTACAGTTCTTTACTATGAAATATTTTTGTCTCAGCTCTATCCATCTTCACATCGTGGTTGATAACGAACGCGTCTCCCCTTATATCGATTCCCCCTCCCTCGTTAGCCTAACAAGCGCCGTACATGTTGTATCGGCGGCTAATGTTATGTACATAAGTGAATTTGGTCTGCCACGAGTAATAATTGGTCTCGGTAAATACAGGTCAGGGCCGGTGAGTCCTGCTATTTGATTGTTTAAACAGAATCCGTCATCGCCCTGCGCGACAGTGCAAATACCCGCCACCAGGGGGCAGCGCCGTGGATGCCGGGCGTAATGGAATGTAAACAATTAGCTACGAGTCAACGCTGTGTAGCTATTGTTGATAACGATGAAATACAAGCAGTAGACGAGAACATTCAGTTTTACGTTCTCTGACGAAGATGGATGCTTGAGGGGATTGAGAATAGGGACAATGACGGAAACATTGGCTATATTGACTTGTACAAAAGAGCCAATTATTCGAAAAAACTGTTTGTTTACAAAAGAAGTGATATTAATATTTATCCGCTGAGGGATTTGTTTTGTTTGTTTATTAAAGCTAGAGTATTGAAGTAATGTTTGCAGGGTTTAATTATTCTACTGTTGAAAAAGTCATTAGTTCTGTTGGAAATTGTGACGTGCGAGTTTTAGAATTGCCTGTGTCAATTGATTAATTGTTCAGAGTAAAGTAATTACTTTAGTCAAATAACATGAATCGTTTCAGCACGTTTGCCTTATATTAAAACAATATCCACCTTGTGCCTATAAACCCTTGTTACCCAGCACTAAATGGGTTGACGATAAGTATGATAAATTATAACCTTTGTTGTAAATTGCAACAGCTATATTATATTTTAATATTTAATTGGCAGTTTAAGAAAACAAAAATGGGGGCTGTACTTAACTTTTGTATTGGTAGGAAAATATTTCCTATTAAAAAATATGGTTTGGTTGGTTATCGCTCGCTCGTCGATTGCGTCGGGGCCTATAGTGTTGACTTGGTCGCTTTGGATTACGGTCCCCCATTGAAAATCAGTTATATGACTGAGTGGGTAGACTGTTAATACGAATGTATTTATGTATTTATTTTATTTAAGATTATGTAACAAAAATCCAGTACATAAACAGTGTCAGTCACTTTCAGACTCAACCTTCAGTTAAACCGTTTTAAACCAAATCGAAGTATTTTACCCCATTAATCGATTTAACTATGCCTATTTAACACGTACGATAAACGCTGTGTGCTATTATTTCCCTTACTTTGAGGATATTGTTTAAAAACCCTCAGAAGATTACTATTGCTACAATTGAACAATTGAACTCCCTTGTGTTCTAGCACTGAGCCATCCCTAGCGGCCACAAAAACACTCTTATCATGATAAACACAGTCTACCTAGCCTACAAATTAAGCGATTAGAAACGAAAAACCGCCAGTTGTTTTAACAAAAACAACCTAGACAAAAGACAATTTATAATAATTACTTTTTTAATATGGACATTCTGGTGTAAGATTAAGCCATTATATATTTAAACCTTTTTTAATTGAGGTAATTTAAACTAATAGTTTCATGTTTGGAACGTAAGAACACCATGACCAAATGAGTTTTAGTTTTAGTTTTTGTAAAACGACATGGACCCACCATTGTCAACGGGTTTTCATAATTGTATATAATGTGAAAGACTTTAACACTAGTTCGTTCGAATACAAAAATGAAATTATACGTTTTTTTCCATTAATCAAATCTCATTATTGGTGGAGGTGCCAGGTATTTTTATTAAACTTTCTGTTTGATGTTTATAGGCGAGCTTTGCACCTTAAATTTTTAATTTAATGGTAATTAAACTTTTCTTTCGGTTTCTTCCCTGCACTGCAGCACTATTAGAACTTACTCAGTATTTTGATATAGTTTTTTTTTTTTAGATATTTAAATAGTCTCTCGGGTATTTTCCATGCCTTATTATTATTATCCTATCACTAACATACCTGTACTTTGTAAATTTTTGTTATTTTATAAGGTAATATTTAATTCTTTATTTTTAGTAAGAAATATATACATTTCGTGTTATAACAAAAGAGCATTTTTATTTATAAGAAGCAGTAAATAAATATATCAGGACAGGTCAAATTCGATACGTCTGCTTCAAAATTTATACCATGCTTATTATTTAGTATATAACACCTATCAAGATCACGCAACTAACAATAATTTATGTGGCGGTCCATTTTACACAATAAATATGTTAGATCTGCGAGTGTAGCCACTCTTAACTAGTTAGGTATAATTTAGTGAAAAAAAATAATTATTTCTTGTGTTATCAATTTTCAGTGTCATTAAAAGATTGCACTAACGTAAAAAAGTACATTTATTTCATACCGAATGTACTTTATATAAAGCCAACATTAAAAACCATTTAATTCAACCCCGTCGGACTTGATTGTCGAACAAATATACGTTGCAACGCGTTTTATGGCTCCACCAGCCAAATAGGACGGCTCATGCACGTACAATTCACATTGCGATTTTCCTAGTTATATTTCACATTTTATTTTAATTACATACCCAACTGATTGAAAACATCTGCACTTGACAGCCGTTTGATTCCCCGTCTTTTACAGACTATAGGAGCCGTGCTGCCTGGCTCAATTAATACCTTCATTGAAATATATTGCAGTGGCGTACCTGAGGGTGGGGCCATTTCTGCCCACCTCCGGTAACTTGTGATTGTACCGAATACATGCCAGCGTACCGGAAGAATCTTTTGAGACATATTTTAAAAATGCTTTATAAATTGCTATTCCTAACACACTTTCTCTATTACCTTTTTACTGTGTTTTGATTGTTTAAATTAAGTTTATTTGACATTTAGTTTTGTGCAGGTACTTAAAAATACAAATGCAAAAACTCGCTAAAAACTGATTTTGTATAATCGTATTTTATTGTGTGTAACATAAAACGAATTTACTCGACTGTAGCATTGTTAGTCCATCAAGTGTAGGCCTACATCAGTATTAAGACAAACACAAAAAACCTTCATTCAACTAAAAAGTGCGTTTTCAAATACAGATAGAAGTTTTAAGCCTACAAAGACTTATTTTAATCATTTTGCACTTGTAAGAATTGTTTTGCAATTTCTTCTAATAAATTACTCTTGATATTCGATGATGATGATAATAATATATTGTAAGGTACACAAATACGTGTACGCCTCACTCTTAATTGAACTAACTGATACTGAAAGACTAACAATTAACTATGTGTTGCATCCTGCATCAAACCTTCTTGTCGATTGCGTCGGGGCCTACAAGGTTGTCTTGGTCGCTTTGGTTTACTGTCCCCCACTGTTAATGAGTTATGTGACTGAGTGGGTAGGCTCTAAATACGGATTTATTTATTTTATTTATTTAAATGCAATTATTATTTCACTCTCATTGCTTATTCGATCATGTCCGTTTAAGTAACATTGCCCTGTTCTCTGGGCAAGCCAGGGCCAGGCATAGAGCAGCCAGCCACACTATGATCAAACTGAGGTAATGAACGATTAAGATTATTTATTTATTTATTTATTATTAAAAGTCTTATAAAGCACGTTAGTACCATTTTACAAAGACCCTTACTATCTAAATAAATGTCAATGTGATTATGATATGATACACATGAAGAACATAATTCTGAACAGTTAACAAATATGAAAAACATAAATAATAAGAAATATAAAGATTACAATGAAAATGCATTATACTTACAAGCACAAGTACGGGAACCTACCCAAAACAGAGAGTTCGCAGTTAGTCGATCGTTTAGGTGGAGGTGGCGGGTAAGCTTATCAATTAATAAGTTTGTCTATTGTTTCCACATTCCAAATGGTGGAGGTGGCGGGTAAAAAATTCACAAACATTTTCGGGAAGAAAACCACTCTCCCCAGGTCAGGTCGCCAAAACACAATGTATCATCCAAATTGAAGGGCAATCATACTTGGGGAAGGAACTTTTGAAAAGGACGAGTTCCATTTTCCCAGAACTTTTAAAGGAACTTGATCCCTTTTAGAGTGGAGGAACTTTTAAGTGATCAAGTTCATATTTTCAAGGAACATTTTTAGAAAGTTCCTTAACACGTTATTTTGTACTTAGCACCACTTTCCAGGATTCGTTAGCAAACAACCTTGACGTTACATATCATTTATAATTTTCATAATATCATGATTCATAACCCTACCGCTCACCGTGCTCTTTGACAGCCGTACGCATGCTTGCAAGTTGCACGTCAGTCACTCTGCACTCGCAAAACTGCAACTGCAAACTTTAAAATGAAAGGGAAAGTTTTAGTTCATTTTCATGAGGAACTTGAACTTTCTAGAGGTAAGGGTGTAAAAAGGAACTTACACTTTATAAAAGTTATTTTTTAAATTGCTCAACTACATCTTTTAAAAGTTACTTTTCAAAAGGAACTTTCCCAGTGCATACAAAGAACCGCATGCCAATCGGCGAGTTCGGTTGTAGTCGTGGGTTTGACGGATGAACTGAAAAGTGATTTCAAGATGGGGACATCAATAATAAAATGTTTTGAAGTCGATGATAAGAAATAATATAGCAAATTGAACATTGATATGATTGATTCTTAGATAACTTCCATAAAGGACGTCCCCTTTATTTATTCTATAACCTATTTACGTAGGAAAATAAGTTGAAATGAGCCAATCAGTATTGAATTTGAAGTCATCGATTTGCATTAATATTATTACTTTTTATATAATCAAAAACACGTGCCTACCAATCATAGTATTTTCTAATCTGCAAGTGTTTAAATTTTCCCCATCAAAGTAAATTTAAATTTAAAATTATTTTACATATGTGGCTATATTAATGGTAGCCTAAATACTTAAGTATAGTTTGTTGGTGTAAGGTTACATTTGAAAGGTAATTTTTTTGATGATAGTACACTATTAACGATACTACGGTCGAATAGTTTTTCTATTAAGTTCAATTAATCGTTGGGCGTTATAATATACCTCATGTTGAGGCACAGAGGAATAGAAAATAATATATTTTAAGTGAAACGAATTAGTAATCATCATTTTGCGGATATAGAACGATATTGATGAACAGATTAGAATGAAGAGCGTTTCAAAATCAACCCGCACTAAAACATTATGTCATAGATTTACTTCTTTATAATAATTATATTGTTCAGGCTATATTTATATTTAAGTTCAAAATTGTTAAATTTCTTGATGTTGATTATTTTTTGAGCATTTAATTAAGCAAACCTAGTTTGATTTTCCCCTTCTTTATAAATTACTTTTTATAAATGAAAAATAAAAAGTGTATTCTAATATTAAATAATTAAACATACATTTACATATTTTATGTAGCTAAGTGGATTGAATAAGTAGTAGAGTAGCGAATATTTTTCACCTACTACTCAGGTAACTTTGCTTTTACCAGCATTGTCATAAAATGAGAGGCCCAATCAATCAGCCAGCATTTGTACTTCGACCACAGCTTTTATCGGATAAGTGCACTGGTCTGGTTTGACGGCAACCACTAAGCCGGTATTACAAAACTCTTTAGGATCGATTAAAGCGAGCGAGTCTGCTACCTCCGCGGATCAAAATCCTCCTGCCATCTGTGAGTAAACATGGCAACCACATGGGCAAGTGAAGGCAACTCTACTACCGACGACGTATTCACAGAGGGTCATGCAGTCTATCAGCTGTTGACGGAACTAACTGGTATCGGTATAACAGAACATGTACAAGTACGCTACCTACAGAGAACCTTGTGAACTCACAGATCTAGTCTCCTGCTTTATCGGCGAGATATTACAATGCACATGTATTTGAAGAGGGGAATATGGATGACGATAACATCGACAGAACATAACGGCGAAACTATTGTGATGGGCCTGCCTGTGAATGTTCATAGTCTATCCTCCACAACACAAAGATTCATCAAAACAGTTTGGGACCCGTTGAATAATAATATAAACACAACGTTCACCCCTAGGCAGACATTCCTATCCTGATGAGCTTGAGTTTGTGTACATAATCCGTAGCGAACGACGACTGCTATCTAAACGTTTTGACGCGGTACGCAAGTTTTCGACGTAACGTAAACCGATACAATTTGAATAAGTTATCAGTTTGAATAAGTGAATTGGATGTTAAATAAACAAACCGGTATTTCAGAAAACAATAACAACATATGGTTGTACATGGTGCACATGGTTGGCTCAGCGTGAAGCGCGACACTCTGTATGAGTCTGGAGGTCCCGGGTTTGAATCCCGCCATAAGTGGCCAGAGACCGGCAATCCTAACTGAAGTTTTTTTCGGGTTTTCCTCAGTCGAATTACAAATGCATAAAATTGAGTCCACTTTAATTGAAGATATAGGACATGACCTGCGTTTTAAGCAAATTCCTGTTCGCTTGGCCGACTGACACCACAGTTGTTTACAATTTTGGGTCTCTGTAACAACAATTTTCAAGAAATTAATTTTAAATTATTTCAAAAAACTAAATTGGTTTTCATTTTTTGTTAAGTCTAAAATTGACCATATTCGTGTATTGATCATGGCTGATCAACATCAAATATTGAAAATCTACTACTGTAGGACTGTCCATGTATGCTTTATTGACAACTTGTATAAAGTTTCATTTACGTCGGATTCATCCTGGCCGAGCGAATAGCTATGTGCGAACTGCCAAATGTGTCCTATTCTCTCGGACATCCCTTCACATTTGCACCCTTGGCCAAGTTTCCCAAGAGAAATTAATAATTGTATACATATTTTGTTAATCGCCTCTTGAAAAAAAAAGTTCTTGCTCTTCCTTGTTACCATTTTGTTCTTTCACTCCTAAAGTAACGATTACCTACTAAGGTGGCTCATGCGTATGACGAGTAATTCTGATTCGGGAGGTCACGGGTTCGAATCCCACCACCGGCAAACCAGACAGAAAATTTTATCCTAGGTTTTCTTCAGTCGATGAAGCGAATGCTGGGATTGAGTACTCTTAAACCTCCATAGGACATTCCTTTATATTTATTTAATATCTATCGTATTCAGTTCAACTCTAACAACTTTGTAAGTTACCCGAAGGTCACACTGGGTAAACTGATGTGTACCCTACAGCGGGCATCCTTACGAAAAAGAATACTTATTATATGCTAACGATAGAACTTTATAAAGCCTATGCATGAGCAGTGGCGTAGGAACCGTGGGGGGGGGGGGGGGGGGGGGGGGGGGAAGCGAGGGAAAATATTAACTTCAGGTTCATTTTTTGAGTTTCTAGATCGCAGATAGTTGTTAAATATTAATTGCAGAGTCCGAGTGCAGGAAGTTTAAGATTTTAAGCTATTAATTTAAGATATTTCAAAACTGTCTCTTTTATAGTGCATAACACATTTTTATACACAATCATGATGGTTTAGTTGGGTAATCAAATTGAAATTTCAAAAACAACTTGAAGTGTATATCCTTCATAAGCAAAACGAACGGTAATTCCTTGAGTTACCATTTTCAGTTAAAACATGACAAACTAACTGTAGTAATGGTGACATATTTTTCCGACTTCGGTGGAAGAACCTCTGGCGGCTGGGGACCCAGCTACCACCCAAGGAATCTGCTAATAAATTCCCGACCCCCCCCCCCCCCTTTCAAAATGGGTACTTGTGTAGTTGGTGTGACCCAACTTTTCAATACCGTTTTTTTCAACTAAAATCAACATAAACACTCACCATTGATGAAATAAGTCAAGAACAACTCATTGTGTACTATTTTATTACATTCCAGCACCAAAAATCTAAAAATAGAATCATCACGTTTTTGGTGTAACAGTAACAAAAAAAACTTCAAAACCTTTACCTCGCTATTTTAAACGAAAGTACTTTTCCATTAAGGCTATTCGACCGCGTTTTTCTATTTTCCAAAATATGCTACCAAGTCAAAATATAGTGAATGGCTTTGAAACCTGGCTATTTTAGAAAATCAAAACTATTTTTTTTAAATTTTTCTTATCCGGTACACGGCAATATCGCCACCTCAAATAATTTCAAACTTCAATTCGCCAGGGCACACCATTCAACGTAGGGTGATGTGCTTTTGTGACATTCATTTTTAACTGGTTTTCTATAGGCTGATTGAGAGAAAAAATATTTTTTTAAACAATTGTCGTTCCTGCGAATTTTTTCATTTGGCGGTACAAATCGGTACAAAATATCGCCAAACGAAAAAATTCGCAGGAAAGACAATTGTTAAAATAAATCTGTTTTCTTTCAGTCAGTCCATAGAAAAACAGTTGAAAATGAATGTCACAAGAGCACAACACCCAACGTCGAATGGTGTGCCCTGGCGAATTGAAGTTTGAACTTATTTTGAGATGGCTATATGGCCGTGTACCGGATCAGAAAAATTTGAAAAAAATAGTTTTGATTTTATAAAATAGCCAGGTTTCAAAGTCATTCACTATATTTTGACTTTGTAGCATATTTAAAAAAATAGAAAAACGCGGTCGAATAGCCTTAAGTCATTTTCTGTTTTAAATAGCGACGTTAAGGCTATTCCACCGCGTTTTTCTATTTTCCAAAATATGCTACTAAGTTAAAATATAGTGAATGGCTTTGAAACATGGCTATTTAGAAATCAAAAATATTTTTTCCAAATTTTTCTGATCCGGTACACGGCCAATATAGCCACCTCAAAATAATTTCAAACTTCAATTCGCCAGGGCACACCATTCAACGTAGGGTGTTGTGCTTTTGTGACATTAATTTTTAACTGTTTTTCTATGGACTGACTGAGAGAAAACAGATTTATTTTAACAATTGTCTTTCCAGCGAATTTTTTCGTTTGGGCGGTATTTTTTACCGATTTGTACCGCCAAACGAAAAATTCGCAGGAAAGACAATTGTTAAAATAAATCTGTTTTCTCTCAGTCAGTCCAAAGAAAAACAGTTGAAAATTAATGTCACAAAAGCACAACACCCTACGTTAAATGGTGTGCCCTGGCGAATTGAAGTTTGAAATTATTTTGAGGTGGCAATATTGCCCGTGTACCGGATCAGAAAAATTTGGAAAAAATATTTTTGATTTTCTAAAATAGCCATGTTTCAAAGCCATTCACTATATTTGCACTTAGTAGCATATTTTGGAAAATAAAAAAACGCGGTGGAATAGCCTGTAAGTTGAGTAAAAAAAAAAAAAAATTGAAAAGTTGGGTCACACCAACTACACAAGTACCTCAAAAGGTAACTACGCGTCTGTGCACGTGAAACATAACCCCTGATGGTTTAGCAATGTAGAAGATAGAAGTATATAGTTACCGT
Source organism: Sweltsa coloradensis (assembly GCA_024449915.1). NCBI lineage: Eukaryota > Metazoa > Arthropoda > Insecta > Plecoptera > Chloroperlidae > Sweltsa > Sweltsa coloradensis. The sequence goes on along the minus strand of JAMZAV010000157.1, from coordinate 171,967 downwards.
TGTGTTGATTGACTCCGGACACTACATAATAAACTGACACTGTAGTTGTAACTTATTAAATAACGTGATAAGTATTTGAATGTCATACACCTCAGATTGACACACCCATTATTGTAGCCCTAGATCACAAACAGTCAAACACGATGTATTAGCTATCACTGATCTCACTCAAGTACCTTCCCCGATACTTATGTGGTGAACACTGAGCAATGAGTAGGTCAGACTGAACTTGCGAGGTAATCTCAGTGACAATCTATCTTATGATGAGACAACCCGCCACATCATGGTTCTCCTTCGCATTCGATATACGAAACACTGACGAGGTAGTACTTATGAACAATTCCGTATCCCTGCGGTAAAACAGAGAGAATCATTTTCAGTTCTTATCGTCAGTTTTACCCCAGGGGCACCGCGCCTGGACCCCAACAACACAGACTTGTAGATCTAGGAATATACATAACATACATAGGGCCAATACAGATCATTGTATATGTCACCAGATACATTATGTTATATTATTATTATTATTATTATATTTTGTGTGGCTCGTTGGTCTTGCGGTTAGCGTCTCTGCTTCCAATGCAGAAGGTCCAGGGTTCGTTTCCCGCTATAGACAGACGTTTTTAACTTCGAATTTGGACTTAAATCCATAACTTTTTGGGTTAGGAATTTGTTAACGGTGACTTTGGAGCCGTCCTAGCAACGAGGCACATACTAAATTCAAAGTTGTTCTGAATCGCCCTTGTTGATTCTGGCGTTGATCCGCGGGTGTTCGCACTGTCCATACCACTGATTGCTATACATTTCCTATTAAAATATCGCGTTATCGCTCACTCGTCGATTTCGTCGGGGCCTACAGGGTTGGCTTGGTCGCTTTGGTTGAATGTCCTTCAATGAAAATCAGTTATATGACTGAGTGGGTAGACTCTAAATACGAAATTATTTATTTATATGGCAAAACATATACATGGCATTGTATGGTATGAAATTGCCCAATAAACAAAAACTTAACGCGTATTCATGTGTGTTGTGAAACATTACCACACAATGAACTTGAAAAACCCTAAGTTTGTTACTTGGGCACTGTTTACCCGCTGTTTACCTGAACCAAGTCGTTGACTAGCATTAGTTCTATTATATCCCACTAAAACGCAAAGAGCCTACAGCATACGTCTACATTTCTAGTGTATTAATAGCTAAAGAGAGCAATTTTCGAGAATGATTGGTGATATGAAAACTTGAATGACAAAAAAGTCTAGTAATCTTGCAGCTCGAGAACACGTCCTATTTTCGTTACATATTAGAACTTAGAAGATGAGCCACCGAGGATGATGATGTTTCATGGAGAAGATGAAAACATGGTGCCGAAGTTTAAAATGGTAAAACTCACAACTATTTCATCTCAGAATCGAACTTTCTCCTTAGGTTTACATTAATTTTAATATATTTTTGACGTATACTTATACAATAATTTTTGCATTTTGCCTTTGTGCATATTGTCATATGTTTAGAAAAAGAACAAAAATCATAAATACATATTATAAAATGGTATTTTCATTAGTATATAATATTAAAAACATATTGTAACGCAAATTTTGTTCAGCGATTATTGACACATTTTTCTTATCTAAGTTTCGGAAACGCGTATTACACGTAATTGATTTTAGAAATGATTTGTATCAGTGTTTTTACAGTAAGATGAAAAAACTGCCATGTTACATATAATATAATATTATATTGATTTTGTGTTCTAAAATATCAATTTCATGAATTAGTTGTCATTTGACTAACACAAATTAAAACCAATATTGTATAAATGTTGCTTGCTAGAATTTCGTAAAAACATTTTTTTTTAAATCGATAAAGAAAAAACACTATAGCAACATAATAAAAGTATCGCCATCATTAGTTACAATATAATAATATACAATACAATACAACATAACGTTTCACAGATTTACACTGTATTAGGCTACTCTCGACTTGGTCCTATATATAATTTGAAGTTTAAAACAAGTTAGCAAATAAGCCCAAAGAGAAATCAGTTTGCCCCATGAAAATTTCAGTGAAATATCTGGGTAAATAAGGAAGGAAGGTCGGTGGCTCAAACCCAGTCTTCGTCTTCTGCCTCAGTTAGTATTGACGGCGGCAGAAAAGGACGGCGACTTCCAATCAGAGCAGATCCTGAAAACACATTATTATCCACGTCTCTACGGACTCTGCTGTGCGTGAATGTAGGTATGGATAAATCAATCGTTATCACCAAAAGTAGCATGGTTAACGATTGATATGCATTAAAGCAACATTCACACTATCCTTATACAATCGCACTGCAGGAGAAGCAACGGATCAGGGGAACAGGAAAATACAAAGTAAAAATAACCATTACTTTAATTTTGTGTAATATATTTATAATTCAGTGATGTGAAATGTGTTGAAAATGTGTGTGTAAGTGTGTATTTTGGAATGTTTCATTTGCGCAATGCAACCTATAGTTATTGACCTTCTGTTCTTCGGCCGACCTAACAGGTTCGTCCGCCACAAACAACCCGTATTCGTTAACGGGATAGTGTCCTCCATAAACATCGTTCATTTGCACTTCGTTCACGTTACACTCGGCTTCGAAACTTAAACTCGTGTCCATATGTGAATAGTTCTTCACGCCATCATTGTCCGAGCCATGCGGCCCTCGATGCACATTATAGTGGTAGTTCTCTATCGACGCGTCCGCCGAGACCGGCTGCATCTGGTTCTGCGGTGGATAATAGAGCGCGCTAGTGTCGTCCATGTTTAGGTAGTTCTTCATGCGCTCGCAGTCCAGACCGAAGGATAGCAAGTTCTGATTGGCGCTAGCGTCGTTCATGGTAGTGTCGTAGTGCGGGGCGGCGCGGTTCACTTCGCAGAGGGGAGGTTGATGGTGGGGGTGGAAGGGGGTGTGGTCGGGGGAACACGGGGGGAAACGAGTAGAGCTGCTCGTGCTGTCGTCGGGGGCATGTTGGGCGCGGGGGCGAGCCAGTACGGGGGAGTCACCGGCTCCGGTTTGACCGCGCGCCCCCAAGGGCGAGCAAAATCGGAGGAGACCCAGCCCGCATGCCGTGTAGTCCCCCTTGAGGGGCTGGTCCAGCTGGAAGATCTCCTCAGGCTGGAAGAGATCACCGGCTAAGGGGAGGAAGTCGTAGGCTTGGGTCTCGACGGGCTCGTCGTTGTTGAAGTACGTGTTGACTCCGGAGGTGAGGTCGCCGTGTTGGAGGGTGGCGGACGCGTTGGTCGGGAACCAGGAGGACGAGTCCATGTGGGGGTGGTACTGCGACTGGTGGGGTGGGGGTGGAACTGGCCCTGACCGGTTGATCGGCCGCACACCACTCGACGGTGGGCAAGAGCAGGAGACGTCTGGAAAGCAAGGACACGTGTTAAATCAAATCTAACTAAAACAGCCACCTGCATCAATAACAGTATAATTAAATTACGCAAATGTTTCAGCACAAAAATTTGAAAGTTCTTACTTAATTTAGGAAAATACACATTCAATAATTAATAACAATACTTGACAATTTCTCAGAAACCATATATATGTTGTTTTCTTGGTAAAAAAGGTAAATCGTTAACGAATTCTTTAATCGTTAACGAAATGCAAATAAATTCTAGGAAATAATAAAATAACGCAGTGCTCACCTCTCTCCGTGTCGCTGATGAGGGGCGGGGGAGGCAGCAGTGACCTTGACGTCACCTCACAGTCCAGGCTGGACGCTCTCTTGCCGTCCCTCAAGGACACAAGCTGGAAGAAGAACATGAATAACGTTTAACTTGAGTTCATGTAGCCTATTTTTTTTTTTTTTTACGTTATCACACTTTTTTTATTATTACAACAACTTTTGTATTTACAATGTATGCATATCAAGTTCACATATCAAATTCACAGATTTAAAATTAGGTTTTAGGGGAAAGGAGAAAACACATTTAAATAAGAACTAAAAATAAACAAAACAAACAACAATTTGAGGTACATCCTATCACACTTTACCTAGTGTGAGCATGTAAAAATAACAATTAATAGCCAAAAAGGTGCTTGTCAAAATGTTCTAAAATATTTCTTTTTTTATTAAATTAAACCGCATTTTCCTTATATCATCTTTAAACACTTTAAGATTCTGATTTATATCTGGCTTTTTCATATTTGATTCACTGACTTTAAAACTATTTAAATTAAAGAAAATTATACTAGCTATGAACCATAAAATTGCGTTTAGCTTCTTTTTGTCGTTTATCTGAAAGTCTATATTTATAATCTCTTCATTCGTTGCTTTAAAATCTGCTTGAATTTATTTTATTTTATTATGAGGGTCTCTATACGTGGTGACCGGTGAACAATTGAGTGCGAAAGTACATCTCGCACGCATTCGTATTCTCCAGTTATAAATTCTCCCCCTCTCTCTGCCTTTCTGCAAGTCACTTCCCATCCCACCCTGGTTTCTGGATAATCGATTGCAATGCTATGTTTAACTTGAAAATTGATGTGTGATTAAAGCGTCAATGTTATTGGCAAGTCAATAATTGTGTTCTTATAAAATATGTGATGTGTTATCTAACATTTATGCATGACCAAAATACTTTCATCCAGAAAGATGACACAATTTAATATCGTGACTTTTTTCATATTGAACTGTTGTATTTCTTTATATGTGAATGACTATTTAATTTATTCAGTAAACAGTTTTCAAAGCAACATTCAAATTAGCTCGGTTGGGTCCCAGACTGGTTAATACTCATACGGAGATTATAATTACTGCCTATGTGGTATTTCTCAGCCCTCTCATTAACATAATCAATGAACCCTTAGAGGTATTGCATTCCAACCCCTGGCCAGACAGATATTTATTGATCTATAATAGAATACCGAATTACTTCGAGTCTAAAAGGTATAAATCTTTACTCATCAATTAGTCTGTTGATCAGTTCCGTTCAGATAACTTTCTTATATTAGAATGTTGTTTTTATTGTGAAATTAAATCAATGGAAGGACGGAGATTAGATTACTATCAATGCCTTAGATACAAAATATATAAAAGAAATGATATATTTTAAAATTACAAATGTGCCATACATCAATAATTTTATAATAATTTATTAAAAACGAAACGAAAATCTACTCAATTGCCTCCTCTTATTGTTGAAGGCAGGCCTACAGAAAAAAGTCTAAGACCTGATTCAGACGATTTAATGTTTCGTTCAACATTCTTGGATTTGAACACAATCACAATGTGCGAGGATAATAAGAAACAACAATACCTCCTTCAGATTGATTAAATTTTGTCCTTGAATTCAAGGAATATTGATCGAAACACTGAACCGTCTTATTCAGGCTTTATTTATTTAAATTGACGAAAGTTTGCAAACCGAACACAAAACTAATTCACATTTTTAAAATTTATCTCACGCAAGGTTGTTCAAAAAATCAAGAAACTATGAATTGTACGATCGGCACCAAATAGAAATAAGAAATATTTTCAAACAATCTTTCCTCCTTACTCCCAAAAGCATAAATCATAAGTAACTAACTTTTATAAACATGTTCCCATATAGAGGAATGACAAATCGCGCTTCTTATCGTTTGATTTATGTTGTAGCTACTGGAGGCAAACAACTCTATGGGTAGTGAGGGTGTAAGGGATGTATACATCAACGAGACACGCCCGGACCACCTAGCGGAGGGTGGCGGAACTAGTAATTACAATGTCACTTCTTACGGTTGGGGCTACTGGTAATTTACAACCACTAATACACTCGCGTGGGTCGTAGAAATATATGCAGAGTTTGGGATAGTAAAAAACGAAGGACATCATATACTCACGAATTATGAGTTATCAAGTATGTTATCTTTGAATCAAAGCCAACTTATATACATATGCATTCCAATCGGTTAAGAAGACATCAGACAAAATTAATCGACATATTATATCATGTAGCTCAATGGTAGGGCTAGAGAGATTTGATGAAACTGTACTACAAATAACATTGGATTCATGCAGGTAAACGTATACGAAACAAAGAATAGAACATAGGAAGAAGACTACGAATTATGTTAGGTATAGCAAATTTGGCAGTTTTATGTAGGCTTAATAGCAGTGCAAAAAAGCCATTTTTGGGAACCAGGAGAATCGAGAGCTGCGTCAAGACGATTTGTGGATTAAAATTATATTGAATGAGTTTGGAATATATTTTATTGTGTTGATGTTTCAGTCTAACTATAGTCTATCCTAAAAAAACAAGTAATCAAATTTAAAAAAAACTCACAACAATATTATATTGTATCTACGTACCTTGTCTTCGACTTATATATTTGTATTTATGTTAGTTTAATTACATTTTTCTGAGAGAAGCTAAAACGTCAACACAATAAAAAAATTTCGAGCAGGCGAAATGACCCGATCAATTTAATTTTAATGATATTTCGGGCCGCGAAAGCCTTCAAATTGAACTTCAAATAATATAGAATTGCCCAGTGTTTCGCTCTTTTCTTCAAGAGAGCACAAGTATAGTAGGACCCCTGCACTGACCTTGGAGGAGAGCGCCGCCTCCCTGGCTAGCAGCACAGCCAGCCCCCTGACGCGACGCCCGGCCCCCAGGCTGCGGCGAGCCTCGGACGTAGACTTGGCCTCGGGTCGGGGGTGGTCGTGGACGCCCTTAGCCTGGAACAAACCACCAGTTGAGAGGGGAGCAAGATACGTTTCAAATGGGCTCAACATGTTCAGGAGAGTGAAACTCTTACACACCTCTTTTTTCCCTTCACTTCATCAAATGAAAAATAAAATTATAAATCATTAAAGTTCAATATACAAATGGTATTCCCTTATGCGTATTGGTTCCTTTAACACTTTAACTTAGTTTGTTAATGCTTTTGTTTTTCATATTTATTATTAGCATAGCATAACATGTTTGTGTATTTGTATTATTTTTTGTAGCTATTTATCCCATGCACGTGTCAGTGGATTTAAATAAACAAATGATAATAATCACTCGGTTACCATAAAATTTGTACAGTAACACAATATACTAACCATTTAATTTGTAAGTTTGTGAATAAAAGAAAAAATATAAATGAACAGGTTAGCCCAGCCTAGGTCCTTAGTTTTTTCGTTCAACTATTCCAGCAAAAATCAACGAATCTAATGTCAAATTTTTTATACACTGTGTATGTGAAATGAATAAAACATTAGGGAGATACCGTACCATACCGTATCATGCCTGAGTTAACATCAAGGTGTAAACATTAACTGGTAAAATAAATTCAGAGCACGTGTTATACTTATAAATCAATTGCACCCAATTGCTTTCTACGGTTTGAAACTTTAAAAAAATAATGTAAAAATGTTCATGTTTGATACGCACAAGAACTACGATCGAGCAGTTTAGTACTTAAATGTGAAGAACAGTGTTATCCCCTAAAAATATAAATAACATTTTTTAATGATACAGTAAAGACTGAGACAGAAAATAACCCGGCACCTCCACCAAACGGGAACCATGAGATGAGACTATTGACATTCTCTCTCTCTCTCTCTCTCTCTCTCTCTCTCACCCACCCACCTGGAAGAAGATGGCGTGGTCTGTGTGCCTCCAGAAGTGAGTGACCGGGTACCCACAGTGTCCCCTACAAGCCAGGATCTCCAGGCGACCACAGCACTGTCGATTAGGGCACGGTTTGCCTGAACAGGTCGAAGAAAGAATGGTTAGCCAGATATCTATAATAAAGTCTTGTTTGTTGAATTGGAGTGAGGAAGTGATGACAATCGATTAACATTTTGGGAAAGTATACTAGTCCATAAGGGAAAGGGAAAGAATGCCCGTTTTATGTTTGTGACCATAGTTCAGAAGACATGCCAATAATTTCTATGTTGAATGTATACTTCGAAGATACCTAGCTCAGTGCCTTTAAAACGTATAAAAGTGCTGTTTACTACTTATTTACACCCATTCGGAAATTAAAAAAGTTCGCGCCCCGACCGTGAATCGAAACCACGGATCTCCGCATCCGACAGGCGTCTTCACTTTCAAGTGCTGTTCACTGTTTGACAAAACCACTAGTAGCGAAGAATCAGCCATGTTTAGGTGAAAACTGGGGCTTACCCTAGCTCGTTCGCTCGGCCATGGCCTCTGATTCATTCAACTTTCAAAATATATTATAGTAACAAGAACGCATATCGGGACAGCCCCACATTCATAAATTATCATATTGTTTGTTCGTCAGCCAGAAAAAATCGACGAAATGGTCATTTCGAACTTTTTAAGAAAATCCAAAATTGTAAAAATAAATTTACTTTTGTAGCGTGCACCTAAAACCATTTTTCAAAAGTGCTACTGAAGAGCACGACAGTTCCACTTCCTTGACATTTGTGAAATAATTTAAAAAACTTAACTCTTATGCAATTAGCTGAACGAAAATAGTTTGCTAAAAACGCATGTTCTATATCATCTTAAAATGGGAAACCTAAGCAATATTATCACAGTCATCAGTAAAACCGTTGGTTTGGAACAACAAATCTTTGATTGTTAATCCAGACTCTATAAGCTAGTGGATTGATCAAATACTTGTCTCCCGTACCCACCCTTGCTGGTTTCTTTCCTCCCTATGTCACGATGGTCTAGGTCGCAGTGCACCTTGTCTCCGGCTAGGCAGGACACAGCGCGCGAGCATAGAACCAGGACTCCCCAGGCAGACTTCTTTCAGATTGGTGGGTCTAACCTAATAACTTGTCTCCGTACCACCTTGCTTGCTTTCTTCCTCGCCTTGTCACAGTGCAGTCGCAAGTGCACCTTGTCCTCCCGCTAGCAGGACACAGCGCTGCGAGCAGACCGGACTCCGGCAGGACTTCTTCAGGATTGTGGCAACCCTAATAAACTTGGTCTACCCACACTTGGCTGTTTCTTCCTCGCCTTCGTCCACAGATGGGTCTTAGGTCGCCAAGTGCACCTTCTCTCCCTAGGGCAGGACACAGCGCTGGAGAGCAGACAGGACTCCCCAGGCAGGACTTCTTCAGGATGTGCAACCTAATAACTTGTCTACCCACCTTTCTGTTTCTTCCTCGCCTTGTCACAGATGGCAGGTCGCAAGTGCACTTGTCTCCGCTAGGGCAGGACATACAAGCGCTGCGAGCAGACTCAGGACTAGCCCAGGACGAGGACTTCTTCAGATTGCAAGCGAATAACTTGTCTCCGTACCCACACTTGCTGTTTCTTCCTCCCTTGTCACAGTATGGCCGGTCGCAAGTGCACCTTGTCTCCGCTAGGGCAGGACACAGCGCTGCGAGCCGACCAGGACTTTCTCGCAGGCAGGACTTCTTCAGGATGTGCAACCTAATAAACTTGTACTAAACCACCTTGCTGTTTCTTCCTCGCTTGTCACAGATGGCAGGTCGCAAGTGCACCTTGTCTCCTGCTAGGCAGGACACAGCGCTGCGAGCATGACCAGGACTCCCAGGCATGAACTTCTTCCAGGATGTGCAACCTTAATAACTTGTCTACCCACCTTGCTGTTATCTTCCTCTCCCTTGTCACAGATGGGCAGGTCGCAATTGGCACCTTTTCTCCGCTAGGCAGGACACAGGCTGCGAGCAGCCAAGACTCCAGGCAGGACTTCTTCAGGATGTGACAACTAATAACTTGTACTACCACCTTGCTGTTTCTTCTCGCCTTGTCACCAGATGCGAGGTCCGCAAGTGCACCTTGTCTCGCTAGGCAGGACACGCCGCTGCGAAGCATACCAGTGACTCCCAGGCCATGACTTCTTCAGGATGTGCAACCTAATAACTTGTCTCCGTACACACCCACCTTGCGGGTTTCTTTCTCGCCTTGCACAGATGGCGAGGTCGCAAGTGCAACCTTTCTCGCGAGGCATGACACAGCGCTTGCGCACAGACCCAGGACTCCCAGGCAGGATTCTTCAGGATGTGCAAACCTAATAACTTGTCTCCGTACCGCACCTGCTGTTTCTTCCTCGCCTTGTCACGATGCAGGTCGCAATTGCACTTGTCTCCGCTAGCAGGACACAGCGCTGCGAGCAGACCAGGACTTCCCAGGCAGGACTTCTTCAGGAGTGCAACACTAGATAAATTTCTACTACCACCTTGCTGTTTCTTGCTTCTTCCTCGCCTTGCTCACAGATGTCGGTCGCAAGTGCACCTTGTCTCCGCTAGGCAGGACACAGCGCTGCGAGCGACCAGGACTCCACAGCAGGCCTTCTTCAGGATGTGCACCTATAACTTTGTCCTCCGTACCTCACCTTGCTGTTTCTTCTCCTCGCCTTGTCACAGATGGCAGGTCGCAAGTGCACCTTGGTCTCCGATAGGCAGGACACAGCGCCTGCGAGCCAGACCAGTACTCCAGGCAGGACTTCTTCAGGATGTTCACCTAATAAAACTTGTCTACCCACACTTGCTGTTTTCTCTTCCTCGCCTTGTCACAGATGGCATGGTCCGCAAGTGCACCTTTGTCTCTCCCTAGGCAGGACACAGCGCTGCGAGCGGACCATGACCCAGGGCAGGTACTTCTTCAGGATGGGCAAACATATAACTTTTCTAAACCCACCTTGCTGTTTCTTTCCCTCGCCTTGTCCCACAGATGGGCGGGTCGCAAGTGCACCTTGTCTCCCCTAGGCAGGACAACAGCGCTGCGAGCAGACCAGGACTCCCGGCAGGACTTCTTCAGGATTGCAACCTAGATAACTTGTCTCCCCACCTTGCTTTTTTCTTCTTCGCTCGCCTTGTCACAGATGTCAGGTCGCAAGTGCACTTGATCTCCTCCCGCTAGGCAGGACACAGCGGCTGGGGGGGGGGGGGGGGGCACGAGCAGACCAGGCCTCCCGGCAGTGACTTCTTCAGGTATGTGCACCTAATAACTTGTCTCCCGTACCCACGCTTGCTGTTTTCTTCCTCGCCTGAGCAGATGGCAGGTCGCAAGTGCACCTTGTCCTCCGCTAGGCAGGACACAGCGCTGGCGAGCTAGAGCGAAGGACTCCCAGGCAGGACTTCTTCAGTTGTGCAAACCTAATAACTTGGCTCTACCCACCTTGCCTTGTTTTCTTCCTCGTCCTTGTCAAAGATGGCAGTGTCCGCAAGTGCAACCTTGTTCTCCGCTACAGCAGGACACAGCGCTGCTAGCAGACCGGACCTCCAGGCAGGACTTCTTCAGGATGTGCAACCTAATAACTTGTCTACCCACCTTGCTGCTTCTTCCTCGCCTGCACAGATGGCAAGGTCGCAAGTGCACCTTGTCTCCCCTAGGCAGCACAGCGCTGCGAGCAGACCAGGACTCCCAGGCAGGACTTCTGCAGGATGTGACGTTGTGGTTGTTGGTGTGGCGCATGGCCTAGCCCGAATTCGTGAACGCTTGGCCTCCTCGCTGGACGATGGGTAGACCAGACGACAGTGACCGTCAGACCACTCCTCCCAGGGTCGAACTGACTCACCATGCAGAACAAGGACGTCTCGTTATAGTCACTGAAGTCACATTACTGTCGTTACGATAAGAAAATATTACTAGACCGCTTCTCTCGAACGCTTTTTTTAATCACGTTTGATGGAATGAGCTTTTTCGTAAGTTTTTAGTTTGCGTATAGGACACTTTTCTTTCAAGTGCTTATGAATGCATTGTAGGTGATTGTTGTAAAGTTTATATTGTTACTTTTTACTTTTTATTATAAAGCCTAAAAAAACTCATATTAAAAACCTCATTCTAATGGATTCTGCTAATTTTTCAACTTTTTCTTTCAAAAAAGCAATAACTCACCATAGACGCTAATGTCCATGTAAAATATGCACGTTGAACTGACTCCAACCCGGCTTGGTCATGGATCGGCCCAAATGTCACGAAAATAGCGCACTAAAATCGAGAAAAATCGTAAAAGTACGATATTCATGAGAAATATTTCTTTGTTGTACCCAAAAACGTGCAGGTCCCTAAGTTTAGGATTTCGAAGGTGCCCTCCAATTTCATCCAAGATCGCATATTATGCCGTTTGCCGCGGTATAGTGCGAACAACAGACAAAAAAAATCAAAAAAAATACAAACAATTGGAGCTTAATTTTTGAGGGGTCAGTGAAATTGGAAGTACTTTGCTTTCGATCATCCAGAATAGGTGTGTGAAGGTTCATTTTCGCCGCGTACGCGTGTTGTACACTTTCTTGTACGACGACGAGTGATTGTTGACAGTGTCGTTTACCCTCGTTTTGCCTCTCTCCACGAGTAATGTAACCACGCGACGCGGCCGAAATGCCCCGTTCCGTTACACACCGTTTTTAAAATGTATTCGGGCCACGAAAGTCTTCAATGTTTTATAAAGATAAGATAAAAAGATAAGATAAGAATATATAAGATAATATGAAGATACGATAAGATAAGATAAGGATCGGATAGGATAAAATAAGATAAGATCAAGAAAAGATAAGATAAGATAAGATAAGATAATTTTATTCACCATTTGATCATCAAATACAGGTTTCGTCAAGTGGCCTACTTATTAATCATCATTGCAGTAATACACCCATAATCCAATGGAAATCATACATTTAAACTAGTTTAAGAGTAATGATGAAATCCCTATTAGCCGTTTATTTTAATAACACTTTACTGTTTAGAACGAAAAATGTTTTGTAACATTCAACAAGAAATACACAGGCTCGATTAAGGCATAGGCTAGTAGGCTGGAGCCTGGCGCCGCATTTTTGGGGGCGCCAAAGCGCCCCCCACTCGGCACCGTGGCGAGGCGTCTAAGCTCCTTACGAAACAACAACTACTAACTTAAAATTATCGACAAATCATGTTAAATGTAATACAATTCCCCCATTTGCAATGTAAAAATTAAGATTTTCCTGGGGCTTAGGCGCCCAGACCCGCACTAGCTGGGAGGCATCCCCCCGCCGAAGCTCCTAGTGTATCCAGATTTACAAACTTTTTCCAAACCATTATTTCATGGCCAGTTCTACTAGGAAGCTTCGCAAACGCTTTTTCAGGCGCGTTGTTGGATGAGCGTAATTTTGTAAAAACGAAAAAAAGCGTAAAATTGCGATTTTCATGAGAAATAATTTTTTGATTGCGCTCAAATTTTCCCACAAATATATTTATTCATAAAATTAAGATTCTGTGAAAAATCATTACAGTCGGATGAAGCATGTTGGTGTTTTATAGGTCGAAGAAATTTAAATAAATCGATTAAAGCGTAAAATTACGATTTTCTTGAGAAATAATCTTTCGATTGCGCTCAAATTACACACGAATATATTAATCCAAAAATTAAGATTCTTGTGAAAAAATCATTATAATCGGATACAGAATGTAGGTGTTCTAAGCCGAAGAATTTTAAAAAGTCGTAAAATTGCGGTTTTCATGAGAAATCATTTTTCGATTGCGCTCAAAAACGTGGCAGTTCTAAGTTCAGAGATTTCGAAGGCCTCCAGAAAATTTAATCGCAATTGGAGTATCAGTTAGCCGGAATCGTACTCACAAAAACAACACAAAAATGCAAACAGAAAAAAAGAAAGGAAAAAAAACATTCCGGATTTTTTTCTCCAGTGTAGTAGAATGGAATCTTCGCTTCGCTCGCTACGCTCATCTAAAAAGTGTTTTATTGCCCCCCCCCCCCCCCCACTAAAATGCACTTCCGGCACCACCAACAAATTTTTAAGTTTAAATTACGATCACATCATTGACACCTTTGCCAAGGAAAAGGCAAAAAAAAATTGCTTGCCAATGCCTGATTTGCGCGACTACAACGGGAAATTGTACAATGTGGTGATCAAGATGAATTGCTTGTTACTAGTTACCTACTTTTTCTTTTTAAGCTAAAATGCATGCATATAATGTGTTTCAGCATGTTAAATTGGGGGGGGGGGGGGGGCGGTTTTTTTGTTTTAAGCCTATGGGCGCCAAATGTCTTAATCCGGCCCTGGAAATACACTATAACATTATTTTTATTTGGGTTTTATTTCAATTGAGTATTATGTAGACCTATCTACCTTACCTATTGTTTTTTTTTTTTTTTTTAAATAACCTGAAGACAGGAGAACCTACGTACGTCTAGAAACATTTTTTTGTAATAAATTGTCTTGATCCACCTGAACGTTTTAATGAACTAACTTAAAATATTTGAATTGTGCAAATGTAAGTTAAATTTAAACAATAGGCCTACATTGCCTACATCGCTCCTCGACTGAATGAAATTTTGTTTAATCAAAATAATATATAAATGAGTCACAGAAAACTAAGTTCTCTATTCGTTCGTGAAGGATACTACAGACACGATTCAGTGCAAGGCACAATCAGAAACATGTGTGCAAATTCGATGTCATCATGAGGGCCTGTAAATTATTTTCCTGAAAGTTTTCTTCGTGTTTTACGTTTACAATATACCACACTAGAATGAATGGAGAAAGGTAAACACAGCAGTAAGCAGTCCATTTGAGGTTAACTCACTGAAATGGTGGAGGTGCCGGTCTGTGACATTATTGGAAAACAAAACGAAATTGAATGATCATTTTTTTTGCAAGATGATAATATAAAATTTAACGATTCCGGCAACTTTATTATATTTTTGTAAACAATCAAAACCAAAGCAATTTCATATTAATAAACTTCGAGCAGTAGGCCTGCATAGTGTTATTGTCAATCAAAGAAAATAATAGTAAGTATGCTTAGACGGTGGAAAAATAATAGTTTTGGATACTATAGATAAGTGTCGATGTTTATAAAACAAAATTAAAATACAAACTGACTCTGGAAAAATAATGTGCTGTAAAAAGGTACTATCTCTCATGGCATATTCACGTCATCAATGTTACCAATAGCTTATCAACAAATAATAAGCTGTCAGGACTTTTCTTCTGAAAAATTGGACAAACATGTACTTGGAGGCATTAAAAAATAAGAGTCTTGAGAGGCTTCCACTGTAGTATTTTAATTTCTTCAGTTTAAAGATAGGGCGAAATATCAAAGCTGGTCCCAGCCTCTTTAAAGGCTTATTTGATTCATTACATATTTTCAAAAAAATTTATAGTCCATGTGAATTGACAAGGGGCAGCATTGTAAGTTCCCGCCGTCACAGCCCCTTATCGCCGACGGCGAAGAAATTTGTAAAATTTTCCGCACTTTTAAAAGCGTAAATCACGTTTAAAATGTAAATTGGTGTAATAGGTTTTTGTGATAATAGACTTTGCAATCATGCAAAATTGTAGTCTCCTCTGTATATCCACCTCTGCCTGAGAGTGAGGGCATTCAATTTTAGCCCGAAATAAATGACTTACTGGTGGGGCCTAGAGTAATATCTCTAATTATTGTTACCTACCCTATATAAACCTAGATTGTACTACATTGCTAACTCACCCTAGGTATGCTAGTGTCGTTGATGTCCCAGTCAGGGTGGTGACGCGTCCCAGCACTCAGGCGACAGTGAGCATGTGAGCTCATCACCGGCGAACCACTGTCCCGGCGACTTCTGGAAAAGTTGGACATACTATTACATAATTTACTTACAACTATAATCTATACCATATTCAATAATTCACCACTGAATACCATTGTTCAATATTATTTAGCGTTTGGCATTTATCATTTTCCATCAGATTTCTCCGATTCTTCTGGCATTTACAATTTGTATATACACCATTGACCAGAAGTAATTCAAGGGTTGCTGGGTGTATAATAAACAACTATAGACCCCTTGATTGATTTATGGTCGATGGTGAACACTTAATGTATGTCTAACTCTACCTTTTTGCTAAGTGTTTGTTAATTATGCTTACCCTATACATTTTTACCGCGTTCAGTATTATTCCTATATGTTATCACTATCAACCTATGTATAGTATTTTAGGCCTTAAACTAAAACTCTTGAACATGCTTATTATATTGTTTGAATTATAAATTTTAACACCATAGTAACCGCATTTCTTAAGGTAACGCAGCTACAGACAATCGGTGTGACAAACCACAGATTATGAAATTCAAATCACACTCTCACACTGTGATTGTAGACGTAAGTATAGGTTCTAACTTCTAGCTTCTAGCTTCTAAATCATGGCGTTGAAGCACAAAACATCGACAATATCGAATGATATTAACGAACTATCCTCGTACGCCTATGCGCTTAAAATATGATAGGCCTATAGCGCTTTAATGACAAGATTTAAAAAAACACATACAGTTCGATAATAATATATTTATTATCGATTATCGATATGTAATTGAATATCAATCGAACGATAATTTCTGTATAATGTTATTACATCATACATTATTTGTTTATGGTGGTTGACCGGCTGGTCTTTTTTGACCAGACCATCCAACTCCTAACCTGTTTTATAAACTTGACTAAGTATATATTTAGCCCCAACTTGGCACCATCTCCTTTAATTAGCTTAATTCTAACCTCAAACCCCCAAGAGTAAACGAAGGCTCATTTGTGGAAAGGGAAGCTGATGTAAAGCCCATCCGGCGGTATAACATTGTTTGTTGTTTATCTATTAATTACGCGTTCGTTATTGTCATTTCGTAGAAGAAAGAGATCAAACAAATAACTCATGTATTATTGCAAACTGAGGGTGTGTGGGAATTTAGTTGCTTTGGTTATGCATATAGGCATGGGGTTTTGGGTTATTTTTAGCACAAAACAATGGAAATACCCGAAATGATATGGAAGATCTCATTAGATAGTCGAGCAACATATATATGGAAAGGTATTGTGTTTGGGTTGAAATTGCATAATTTCAACAAAGAAAAACCGTGATTGTAAAAATATGAAATAGATTTGTAAGCTTTTATTTACCTGTAATCGAATTTGCTTCAGGTTTAACACTTTTTACTCCTCAACAACTAAAAATAATGATACGTAACATATTTCAATTCAGTTAAAAATTGTTATGCATTACTTTTGATAGTAGGCCTACTATTTGTGGTATTCGTTATGTATTTGAAATTTTGATATTATTGCCTAACAGCCATAACACTGTTGTAGGCCAAAGTAAGTATGGGCATGTCTATAACCCGGCACTGGCGACCTGTCCCTTTATGGGACAGGCAAACTACATTAAAATACCATTAATTAACATGAAAATATTATAAACATAGAACATTGATTAACAGGAAGAGTACCCCTTGGGTGTTGCAGATGCAGCATATTATTATTATATTTTATTCACATATTGGCTATCATGCGTATTATTAAATTAACCCCATATTGAAGTTGGGAGTAGTCAAGAAACTGATTTCAATTTTTTTAATCTGATTGATCTCTATAGGTAAGAAATAGTGCCCATGCCTAATCCGTCAAAATACTCATAGCGATTTGTTTATATTTACTTGTCATTTTTGATTAACTAATGAATCCTATGTTTTAAAATGGTATAGTTTTCACAACACAGTATTAAAATATGGTTTATTATTGACTTTGTGAAAATGAACTGCAACTTATTTTCATTACATACACCTGTCTTCTGCCCACAAATAAATTAGGGAGACGTTCAATAAGAATTAAATCGAAAATTTCTATTACTTTTAGCACAAATTAATCCCTTTAGGCATGCACATCAATAACGATTTTTCCCCCGCCAAATACCCACTCCTTCATTGTATAACAATGACTATACACCGGTTAAAAACAAATTTTACAATAAAAGATTGTATAGCTGGTCTGTGTTATTATTTATCAATTCACAATATCTTAACAATCACTTTCAAATCCATACTCCATTGGAAACCTTGATTAGGCCCAAGTACAACATACATCAAATTTATACCTATGCAAGTGTGAACGCGAAGGTATTTTTGGTTGTATGGCCCCAAATAATACTTCTTTGCATGGCCAATGGCCAATATATACCATGATCAATCTGAAAAAAACGTGTCCGTTCGCAAAGGTGCAAGTATTTTGGTTTTTTGTGAGTTCTGACTATAAAAACTTACATCACACGCTGCTTAAACGCTCGCTATGTCACCCGCCATCAGTATCACATTAGTCTCTCTCTGCAGCTCGCGACATCTTTGATTCCTAATTGTCCGCACGTCATAGTTCCGAGCACGTGAAACATGACGTACTTTCGACGTTCAAAGCAAATAAGTTAATACCGCACATTTCACTGTGTGCGTAGTATATAACCACACAACTCGCCAAACTACACTTCGATGTTGTCACACACTGTCACACACACTCAGGGGTCACACCAGGTCACACCATACTTGAACCCCAGTCCCCGTGCAACTGTTGACTCGTTTAGCAAGAACTTTGTATGACGCTACTTCGCCTAATTGATAACAATTACTCGGTGATAGCCGATGGAGCGGTGCGCGCATTGCCTAAATCTGGGCCCGCGGCCAATGGGGGCAGGCGTGCGCTGCGCTGTGATTGGTCGCACGTACACCAATCAGAGCCGAGGTGGGGGAGGAAACTACACCCATTTAAGTAGTCGGGAAGTGTCGAAGTAGGGCGATTAGGTTGTTAGTGAGGTTCTAATCGGTGTGTGGTGGTATTGATTGGGTGTAAGAGTTGGGACGCAACCAGGCGCGGGGCTTGCTTCCTTGTACTGTGCTGTATTGTAAGGGGTTACTTATCAGAGGTGATAAGCCGGGTGCGTTTCATAGGTTGAATGTAGGGAGAGCTTCTTGTCTGTTCTCACACAGGAGGTATAGATTTGATTACCGTACCCGTAAAGTTTTCTAGTTTTCCCAATAGTATATTATATTTATACCCTTGCATCTTATTTGTCACCTAATAAGAGTCACAGACTCACACTGCTAGTTTATTGATGTAAACCCTCCCTCCTTAGTCCTTACAACACTAATTTGTCTACGAATAATTAGACACGTTTTCGAAAATACAATAGAAACTGTTTTCCTGCACTTTACAGTTAATTTATTCTCATTATGGAATTTTCAAGAAAAGGTGAATAACCGGTGACCATAAGTATAACTGAAAGAGGGTGAATTTGAGAGTGATCCCTCTTCCCCCCCCCTCCCCCCCTTCCAACAAAACGTACTGTTATCAATTATTGGTGAAATGAATTAATGAAAAACAAGAGCCCACCATCAGATGTGTTTGCCTTATTTTGTATAACCTCGTATGTATATGTATACAAATTGATGTTCAGGCACGATAACATTAAAATAAGCACGGGTATACGAAAGTACTCAAAACAGGTAAAGCGAAGCTATAGTTAATGAACAGATCGTCGACAAACACCCAAATTCATAATTCACCTAGCGATGATCATTTTGGTGGAGGTGCCGGGTCCACCATGGCAGAAAATGCTTATGGTAGTTTTGCTTCCTAATATCATCTCAATGAGCCTATAATTAAGCCCTACTAAAACAACATTAACACCAATGATAAAATAAAGATTTATAACTATATTTCTTCAATAATTAACAATAACGCCAATGATAAAATAAAGATTTATTACAATATTTCTTCAATAATTAACATTAACGTCAATGATAGAATAAAGATTTATAACTATATTTCTTCAATAATACTTAAAAACTTGCTTTCGACCGTAATGATTGGGACGACATATCATAACATTTATGTTTGTCGAAATATGCATCGATGTCATGGTAGGTGTGACGACACTGCAGGTGTCTATGATCAGAGGCACACCCATGATTTAATAAGAGGTTTGGGGGGGGGGGAGATGGTGGGTGGTTAATTGCCTTACTCTCACTGGCTGAATTAAAAAAAATACCTTGCCAATACATTTTAATGTAACCATGAAATTACAAATGAAACAAAGTCAATTTTTTTTTTTTTTACCTCAAACAAAATATGCCACACCCATTAATTAAGTGAAAGCTATTGAAGTTATGTTACCAACCAAGTGCAAGTAGCAAAAATACTAAAGATGTGTGCGCTGTACAAAATACGCATAAAGATATAATTTAATGCTGAGATTGTGGAAAAATTGAAATGTCATATTTGAATAGAAATAATTATAAACGTTAAGTATACTTAGAGATTGATATGCCTACTTTTTGCCCGTTTTTATAACGTCTACACAATTAGTCATGAGATTTAAAATTGAGAGCTAACTTTTAATCTTTTAAACAAGTAAATTCTTACTTATGTGGTGTTTTTTAATTTTTCCATTAATATGTCCAAATTATACTTTTCATTGGATGGTATGTAGTTTTTCAAAAAAAAACTTATAAGTCACCGAATGTATTGCAAAGTCATAAAGAGTTAACGTTGTAAGTGGTATGTTATAGATAGGATATGCCCCGTGCCAATGGGGTGGGGGTGGGTGGTAGTTTTAAGTTTAAGACTGGAACCCGTACAACAAGTAGCCTACTCCTATAGTGTGAAGAGCAACTTACCTCGGGCGAGCAGCTGAGTACTTGGTGTTTAGAGGGGTCGGTAAGCCCTGTTTCCAGAAGGGGTCTGGGGGGCTCTGGTCCTCGGAAAATCTGTTGGACATTTTCCACAATCAAGGCGTGGATTGGAAACTTTGACGGAAAAACTATTTGTATATATTTTTTTTATCTTGGCTGTGAATGTTAGAAGACTGAGTACCCCAATATTTCACAGAATGTGATTTTTATCCGAGCTAAGAAAATGAAGTAAAAAAATGAAAACTCCAATATAATTTTTTTAACTTAAAAAAAATTAAGTTCCAAGCATTACCAAAAATTTCAGCCGTGAAAACAAACTTTTCTAGTTCAAAGCAATTAATTGTTGTTTTCGTTTCTAAAATTGTAATTGTTTCGAATTATCTCGATTAAAAAACTCAGGTATAATCTAGGGTGGTATCGAAGTGATCTTCATACATAGGTGGGGTAGATGGCTCAGTGTTAATGTACGTAACTCTGATTCGGAAGATTTCCGGTGCGATTCCAATTTCCACCTCTACTAATCCTACTTGAGTTTAATATTTGGGGATTCCCCATTAACTACTCCCTATAATGCGAAACAAAACAACCCTTGCATATTATCGTACTAGAATCCAAACGACAAAAATTGTTGCCCTTTCTAGTCATAGAAGTCAGAAGACCTATATATATATATATATATATTAAATAATCTACTCACAATATGACCATGTTTGATCCGCTGGCCTCTTCAGTCCCCGCCGTATCTGCAGTCACGTCCTAACACCACCGTAGAACTTAGAACACGTCCAGTCACTGTCACTCGAGTCACTGATGATCACACATTCACTTACTACGACGACAGTCACCCACCAACTGATCCTCCAAGCCGTGACGCTGTACCGCAGCATCCTTCAATCCAGCCGTGACCCGCCTCCACCAATCAGAGGCCGTCTCGCGCGAGGACACGCCCCCTGGGGTAAGTGGTGGGGGACGTGATAAGCGCGCACTTATCTGAACACGCTTCGACGCGGCTTGCAAACGAACCTAACCGTCGGTCGACTAATGGAACATGGCACGTGCCAGGATCTGTCCGTTAAACAGACTTAAAATGTTAATTACTGGAAATTCGGTCTTGTAAGAACATTTCCTTACAGTTTGTATGAACATGTTTTATAAAATTATAAATACATTCTTTTGTTTCAAGTTTGTACAACGTGACGGATTTCGTTTTCTTGAGTGGAAGGAGGGTTGACATACACGATGAGTTTATCCTGTGGCAAAGTGTTGGGAGGGGGGGGGGGGGGCACATTGCATATTATTATAGATTAAAATATTTAGGTTATCTGGAGCAACGTGCTATATAGGTGGTCACATTGCATATTATTATAGATTAAAATATTTAGGTTAACTGGAGCAAAGTGGTATATAGGTGGTCACATTGCATATTATGGATTACAATATTTAGGTTAACTGGAGCAAAGTGGTATAGGTGGTCACATTGCATATTATAGGTTAAAATATTTATGGTATCATGGGGCAGAGTGCTATTGAGGAGTGAGAATGAATTCAGAGTGCCAAGAATACCAAGAATCATTTTAAGAACAGAGGAATGCAATTGGACTACACAAGTACAACTTGGAAACATATTTTTCTCTCATTAAAATGAAATTATTGGACATACACTGTTCTCGTAAGAAATACTTTTTTTAATAGTGATAT
Organism: Sweltsa coloradensis; assembly: GCA_024449915.1. Lineage (NCBI taxonomy): Eukaryota > Metazoa > Arthropoda > Insecta > Plecoptera > Chloroperlidae > Sweltsa > Sweltsa coloradensis. Next base: position 149,905 of record JAMZAV010000157.1, on the reverse strand, counting down.
TTCGACACTAGTCGAGTGTCTTTTTCCAACTTGAATTTGAATAAAAAAAGAAAACATTTCAACAATACAAATAAATATTAAAAATAACAAAAACGACCATGAAACATGCATGCCAACAAATTATGATAAACATAAAATTAAACATTGCAGAAACAAATGATGTACAAATAAAAGGCGAGGACAAGAACAAACACCAAATATTATAAAATTATAAAATATTGAAAAAATTACATGTGTTTGTTATGTTGTCACATTTTAAAATAAAACTGATTACTACATTTACATAAACATCATTGTTGGATGAGCGTAGCGAGCGAAGCGAAGATTCCAAAAAAATCCGGATTGTTTTTTTTTTCTTTCTGTATTTTTGTGTTTGTTAACACGATTCCGGCTAAACCGATACTCCGATTGAAATGAAATTTTATGGAGGCCTTCGAAATCTCTTAACTTAGAACTGTCACGTTTTTGAGCGCAATCGGGAAATTTTTTCTCATAAAAAACGCAATTTTTATGATTTTTTTCGATTTTTTAAAAAATTTCTTTGACTTATAACACCTACATGCTTTATCCTATTGTAATGATTTTTTCACAGAACCTTAATTTTATGAATTAATATATTTGTGTAAAATTGAGCGCAATCGAATAACTATTTCTTATGAAAATTTCATTTTTACGATTTTTTTCTTTTTTAAAAATTACGATTAATTAAAAAGTTAAGTTAATTTTTTATTTAATTTCATTTATTAAAAAAAAATCTTCGACTAATAAATGTTTTTTTCACAGAACAACAGAAAATCCGCGTAACACATGGCAACTCAGTGCACCAATTACGCTCATCCAACAACGCGGCGGGACTTAAGCGTTTTCCTAGTTACATACGTGAACATTCACTAAGGATTCAACTTGCCAATTCTATAATTCAGTACAGGCCAAACAAATGTACAAACACAAACAAATATATACAACACATACACATACAAACAGTGTTGAGTTCAGGCTTTTCATCCCGGGGGATATATGTTATATTATAGGGATTAAGTACGGGGGGTTGGGGGGGGGCGAAAATTTTGAAATCAGGTTTATTAGAGTGCGTTTGGTGCGTTGTGAACATTGTGTCACAACTTATGTGGTTATTTGATTATGTGATTATCATGTGTATACATTGAATTACAATATTGATATACATTGAACTCATTATTCATTTATCTGAATATAGGCGTATATTGAAAAATACTGTACCAGTTGTACTAAAATACTACTAATAGTGATATTGCTTATGGTTATTTTTCATCCCGGGGGGGGGGGGGGGGGGGCAAAGCCCCCTGGGATTATACCTGAATACAACACTGCATAAAAAAATACAAATAAGCACAAAAATGTTTTCTATGCTTCTTTCTCAATTACCTAGAAAAATAAATAGTGTTATAATATTTACCTTGCTGTCTGAAGCCGACTCTGAAGGTAAATTCTGAAGGGGTTGGGTAGCCTAGCGGCCTATGTTATGACGACTGTTAATTAGCAATTAACAGCACTGTATTCTTGTATGCAGTGTAATGAGATATTATACGACAGTTTAATTATATCGTATTATTATACTTAGTTTAGTTTGTAATCGAGTAAAACCCTTTCCCAGCTGCTCATAGCTGATACACGCAGCTTATTGGAGAGGTAAAATACGTGTAAAATGGGTATAAACTCAATCAATCAATCAATGGTATGTAGCATAATATACTCATCACTGATAGTCGGTTGCTCATCAGCTGCTGTCATGTTTCTATTAACACATAATCATTTCGAAGTAATGTTCAACTTGAGTGGGCAAAATAATTGCAGTAATTAACTATAGTTATATGACAAGCACGGGTTAGGGGTACCCACACGAAGGAGCAAAGCTGTGCAATCAACAGATCGTAGGATACAAAAATAAAACAGTATAATAGGATACTTTCTAGCATTTAAATCTCGTTGGTGGAAAAGCTGCCAAGTTTAGAGAGAATAATTTTATTTTTAATAAAATAAATTTAAATTAAGGTGCCAAGTTTATGCCCAGTTTGGGTGAGGTAGAGTCCACTAGACTAGACCCATACCTGATCACCTGGTTTACCAAAAACATTCTTAAAAATATTAGGCCTATACTTGTTCAAGGACAATACCAACTAAGATACACAGACGGACGGACGGACGGAAAAATATGCAAATAAGGGAGTTTCACTCCCTAAAATAAATGGAGAGCTCTGGGTCGTCGTCGGAGAACTTTCCCCTTCCCTTTGATAACCTTCCTGACGGCGACGACACTGACACCATGGACGGATGATGACACAGACGAAGACGACCACGACATGGGGGAACTTCTGCCCTCCCCATACGCTTGTGGCTGGTTCTGACCAGCACAGGCCTGTCCACCCCTTGTCCCCCCACGTCACCTCTTACGTTCCTCCCCTTGGAAAGATGTATACATGGTGGTAACTCAAACGTATAGAAATTGTTTTATCTTGTAGGCGCGAATAATCTTGTTAAAGCGCCCTAAAACTACTAATACTTTTCTAATACTTATTCAAGTGTATAGGAACACGCAATGGAGTGTACGCCCCTGATACCGAGGTATATAGCATGATATACATCATTACATTACATAATACACGTACATAATACACACCTACAGTGTTGGCCCATGCGTAACGAGTGTGACTCTGATTCAGGAGGTCACGGGTTCGAATCCCACTACCGGAAATTCTGACTGACAGTTTTTCCGAAGTCAAGAGATTGAGTAGACCTAGCCCTCGGACATTCCCTTCAAACTAAAAAAAAAACTTGTTATAGACACCTGAAGTGGGGTATGCAGTGCACCCTGGTCAAGGTTTTCAAGAGAATTAAAAAACAAAATAACATTTAGCCTGAAGAAACTTTTCTTATTATAGAGCAAATAAATTTAGTATTGAAAATTAATGTCGTAATTGGAAAATGAATTGAAATGCATTTGGAATTGAATGAACTCCAGTTCGAGCTCACCATCAAGCCCCTATGTACCCCTTCTAGATCTCTGATAACATCAGTCAAGGCCGTCTGCCCGACCATTGGTCACCGACGTCGTCGTCTGCGCGGATCCATCATGAGCTGTCGCTGACCACAGCTGCCGATCTCTGGTGTTCCGGAAGTGCTCCAGCTTCCCGGTGCTTCCGGTGCCCCCCCCCCTTCCCCCTCACGATGCCCGCATCCGCCGAGCGACGCCGCGTACTAGATCACACCAAGTCACAAGATTCGCGCCTCGGATCAAGGACGATATTCATTCGGTAGATTGGTAGGCTATACAACTTTATGTAACTGACCGTAATGAATAGTTGATTTTTTAATTGGCATCTATAATCAATTTAATCGATTCAACAATTATTTCTTTATAACGCGGACTGCAAATGCGAACTACATGTGAGTGTTGTTTTTGTAACTACATTTAATAACCTTTTTTGGGCTGTGCAGTTAGAGTAGTCGGGTTCGGTTACTAAACTGCTTCGAGTATTCTGGTAGGGTAGGGAAGAGATATACCGTTATAATATATACTGATTATACTGCATGTAAAAATTGACCATGGATAATTGAACTTGTGAAGAATCTAATATTATAACTTCTATAATATAATAACGTAATGAAGATTCATTTCTTTCTGTTGTCTGGATTTTCATTGAATGGCATTTTTCTAATACATAGGCAATAAATGAAAAATTGTCTGGACCGGCACCTCCACCATCAACCTATAAAAAACATTTGGTTTGTTGTATTAAAGTTATTTTTTTACGATTGGTTCGAAACCAAAATACCCGACCCGACCCGAAATTTCGGGTAGTGCGTGTAATTTATTTTTTAGAAGTTGAAATGAGACTATGAAGCTACTGTTTGTCCACTTACGGCAGTTACATTCTTTTACAAAAACAAAGTATGAACATCTAAATTTATTTTATTTCAAATATTTTATCAATAATAAAATAAAAACATTTGTGTTTTTCGTGTGGTAAACGTACAAGTTTTCAGGAAAACGAAGAACATAAGTATAGAATGAGATGGTTGCCCAACGAAAACAAACTATATACAACTTTAGAATTGGGGGTGATAAGCTCTCATCACCCCCCCTCCCCCCCCCCCTCCCCCCTGAGAATTAACAATTTAAAAATGCATTGAAGGATGTGAAATAAAACACGTGATAATGTGGGTAGTAAATGCATTGTCGCATATATTTTTGTTATTTTACATACCACGCTAATAAAACAATTAGATAGTATACCTGCATTGAGAGTGATATCATTCCCTACAAGGTATTATTATATTTGGTGGAGGTGCCGGGTTTTTTAATTTCACCGTTTTATTTACGCTAGCTCTGCTCCCTGACTCTGAGCCTAGGGTCACCAAAACCATTCTGTACTCTTTGATGAAGGTCAATGTGTCAATGTGTCAACTGTCTCTACAAGAATAAGAATGCTATTCCAAATAGTCTCAAATTGGACCTATAACACTCAGGTATGAATTTAAACTAGGCCTAGGCCTACTAGGTAAGCCCACATTTTCCGGTAGCCTACAATTGCAGTTGGGATGGGCAAACTTTTTAACACTGCGATTTTAGGGGAACAGCATAGGTGAGAGTGGCCCATCCCAACTGCAAAAGTAGGGCTACTTATTTTCCTACCCTAGGGCCTATGCTTGAAAATAAAAAAATAGTAGGTAATAGAGGCATATAGCCGATTATGCTTTTGTTCACAGGTATCTTGCATTTGGAGATGCTATGGTTTCAATGTCATTTGCAGAACGTGTTGGCCGGAGCACGGTTTCGAAGATATTAGTGGAAACATGTGAAGCCATATGGTTGGCATTGAAAGAGAGGGTCATGCCGGCACTTGATGCGGAATCATTTGCAACAATAGCTGAAGGGTACTTTAACAGATGGAATTTTCTTAATTTGTTGTGGCAGCCTAGATGGCAAGCATGTAGTCCTACAGGTATGTCCTTTAACTAAGCCATACCTAATCATAACTAAAGTGGTCCCAACGAAAGAATGCAGGTGGCTCGAAATTGTTTTCCCAACATAACAACTTTGTCACCTATTCACGCTAGCTCAGAGTGGATCTTGCACACGGAGGAACTCTATGATTTAACACTGGTAATTTTTGCTTGCGTTGGTAAAATTTATTTCTCTTTCATACACAAAGGCGAAATTCCTTTTACCGCGCATTCATTCTACCCCCACCACTACCAAGCATCTGCATTCTTTCGTTGGAGCAAGTATACCTATCTAAATAATACCTCTACAGTTAAAATAGACACTGTGCATAACAAATATTTTCTTTGGATTGGAGAAGGGTTGACAGGTTGGGAAAACATAGAGAACATAACATAGGCCTAACAGTAAACAGTTAACATAAAAAACATTGGGCTTGGCAAACAGTCCTGTACTCCTGGATACAGTGGAGAGTGTGGGGGACCTAATCATTGAAAGGTTACCATTCTATTTGTTTCCAGGCACCTGATGGATCTGGCTCAGCCTTGTACAATTTTAAAAAGGATCATAGCATAGTGATAATGGCTGTTTGTGACGCTTACTATTGTTTCACGTGTGTTAACATTGGAGCGGAAGGGCGGCATAACGACAGTAGAACCTTCAGCAACTGGGACTTCGGAGAGCGGAGAATACATTACCCTTACCACCACCAATAAACTTGTTTGGGTTTACTTTGCCTCCAGTATTTGTTGCAGACGAGGCATTTCCGCTTAAAGTGAACATGATGAGACCGTTCCCAAACAGGAATCTGATTCCCCAGAAACGAGTTTACAAACGGCTAAGCAGGGCTAGGCGGATTATCGAAAACTGTTTCGGCATCTGGGCTGCAAGATGGAGAATTTTTAGAAAGCCTATCATATAGGCGGTCTGGTAACAGTAGATGCCATTGTGAAGAAAACAGTTTGCCTTCACAACTTTCTTAAAAAGAAAAGCAACGAAAGAAGGGAAGAGGACCAGCACTATATTGTCTCCGTCTGCATTAGTAGACTATGAAGATGAGAATGGCTTCCATCCAGGCCAATGGCGCAATGTACAAATGGATGGGCTGCAACCAGGTGGCTCCAAGGAGCAAACAACCACACATGAAATGCTGCTTCCCTGGAACCAGGGCCGAGTTCCGTGGCAGGATAAGATCTTCAACGCATGAAGGACGATCCGGATCAAGGATATCTTGGGGAATGCAATTGTTTGCTTTTTAGTCTCAATGTATCAGTTAACACACAAAGTACAATCATTATAAAGTCTTAGATACATTTTTTTTTTTTTTTTTTTTTATTTAACGTCTATCCTATTCAGTTATAAAAACTGATTTACAAAGGAGGACAACTAAATAAATCTAATTACATAGATGCAGAAACAACAATAAATTACATTTTCGTAAATATTTGAAATAGTAGCATTACAACAACAATGCATTTAACACAAGAATTTTGGTAACAAATTGAATGATATTATATGCATTTTTAATGAATGAATCAAATATAAAAAAGGGTGGAGAATGAAAAGAAAAGAAAAGAAGAAAAAAAAAAAAAAACATTAAAAAAGAAAAACGAAAAGAAAAAAACTGATTTATTTTATTTTATTTATTTATTTATTTATTTAACGTCTATCCAATAATAATAATATTAGACGATCCCACTCAAACGAATATGAGGTTTGCCAAAAATCAGGAACAGCAAATCAGGGAGTATAATCAAACTTTCGCGGAAGAAACCACCGAACGCGAAATCTTTATTCTTGGGTTCAATCTTCATTTTTGTGTTCAAATCTTGACTCATATATATAATTATATCAGATATATAATTATTTAAAAAATTTCATGTCAAACTGATCACAGCAATGATACAGGACACCTTAATCAAGTTGCAAGCTCCATCAGTGGGCGGCAACCAGACAATCTAGGCAGAAAAATATAGTTGAAAATACATTGTTTATATCATAATCAAAGCAATAATGAACAAACAAAGAGAAAAGCAAAATCAATTACAAGAGCTTATGAAGGTAAATTAACATTACACAAACACACAGACAATAACTTACAAATAAATAGTAAAAATCAATTTTTTGCTCTTTGATTCATTATCATTGCTTCAATTTTACTTTTAAATTGTACAATTCCTAGATCAGTAAACTGGCTTCTAATATCATAAGAAATTGAATTCCAATAGGATACGCCTCTGTACATAAATGACTTTCTAAATGCTTCAGAATTTAATCTAGGAACTTCCAATGAGTTTATTAAAGTAGAATTTCTATCACGATCAACAATTTTAAAAATATTGGGTAGAATACCTAAAAACATACCTTTCAATACTTTGTATGTATTTACCAGCACGCTATACTTCATCCTCTCCTCAATCGTGAAACAATCAGACTGCAAATCTTGGTTCAAGGGAAATGAATCAAACAGATGGTCAATTCTCTTCTGGAGTACAACATACTCAGTAGAAGGTCTTACTGCCCAAACCACTAAGCAATAATCAATAACAGAGTGAATATAAGAATCTACAAGTAACCTCAACATTCTCTCGGTTACAAACCTCTTCATTCTACTTATAATTCCAATTGCTGATGATACTTTATTACACACATATTCATAATGTTTCTTAAAATTTAAATTACATTCTAAGAAAACTCCAAGATATTTAAATTCATACACTCTAGAAATTAACTTACCATTACAATTTAACGTCAAATGAATATCATTCATGCTTCTATCATTAGCCTTATGAAAAATCATAAAATTTGTTTTGCTATAATTAATATCAAGTTCCTGAGTTTTAAACCAATCATCCATCCTCTTTAGAACTTCTTGAAGACGTCTTACGATCTCTTCGACATCCACACCTTCTAAATAAAAGACCAAGTCATCAGCATATAAGATATAATTGATGCCTCCCATTATAGTAGATATATCATCTATATAAAGAATAAATAACAGGGGTCCTAATATTGATCCTTGGGGTACTCCACAAAATATATTGAATACTTTTGAACTATATTTTGCAAGATTTATAAACATTTTTCTATTTAAAAAATAATCCGCCAAAATTGATAACAAATAAGGACTTACGTTAAACCTGGTTTTTAATTTTATTAAAAGAGGTAAAATAGGTACTGAATCAAATGCTTTCCTAAGAAAGATATTTAATGCAGTAACATATTATTATAATAATTGTAGGCCTATAAACCTCTAATTTTAATTAAATGCATTATTAGTCGAAATTTGCGCCATATTCCGCCTCGGCTACCAAAGTAAGTAGCTTGATTTTGGTCCACGCTCGTTTAGCTGGTTCGACGCGATCGATCCCCGTTGCAAGCGAGAGCAAAAACAGCTCAGTTTCTGAGTAAGCCTGAAAGCAAAAAACACTATTTAGACCTACATATTGTATGACCATGAAAACACATGGTTGTACTTCATCATTTGTAAAGGGTGATAAAGAGCTAGGAGCCTAAAATTGTGTATTCAATTTATCATATAGTTAAGCCTACATTTATTTATTTTCATTTTGAATGAATTGGATTCTTTGAGATAAATTACAGTGAAATGTCGCTTCAAACACGACTTGATAACTTTCTTTCTAAACCATTACATTAGATTACATGCACCCACCATTGGAAATTCTTAAACCTGGACGCAGAACACTTACCGGCTTTCCATCTTCATTTTTAAGCCCATCTTGCTCCTTACGTGTAGCTTCTTCCTCACGCACAATTGAAGCTAGGTATTGTTGCTTAGACTTTTGCTTGGTTGACTTATGTTTTGGGGTTCCTTGTATTGGTTTAGGTCTAGGATTCTGCAATTTGACAGTTTTGGACGAAATACTATAGCTGTGATCCATGGCATTGCACTCACTACAATCACCGGCAGGCATGTCGAGAAATTCTTCTTCCTCACGCTCAATTGAAACTAGGTGTTGTTGCTTAGACTTTTGCTTGGTTGACTTATGTTTTGGGGTTCCTTGTTTTGGTTTAGGTTTAGGATTCTGCTCCGGCAAATTGACAGTTTTGGACGAAGAACCATCGCTGTGATCCATGGCATTGTACTCACTACAATCACCGGCAGGCATGTCGAGAAATTCTTCTTCCTCACGCTCAATTGAAGCTAGGTGTTGTTGCTTAGACTTTTGCTTGGTTGACTTATGTTTTGGGGTTCCTTGTATTGGTTTAGGTCTAGGATTCTGCAAATTGACAGTTTTGGACGAAGAACTATCGCTGTGATTCATGGCATTGCACTCACTACAATCACCGGCAGGCATGTCGAGAAATTCTTCTTCCTCACGCTCAATTGAAGCTAGGTGTTGTTGCTTCGACTTTTGCTTGGTTGACTTATGTTTTGGGGTTCCTTGTATTGGTTTAGGTTTAGGATTCTGCTCCGGCAAGTTGACAGTTTTGGACGAAGAACTATCGCTGTGATCCATGGCATTGCACTCACTACAATCACCGGCAGGCATGTCGAGAAATTCTTCTTCCTCACGCTCAATTGAAGCTAGGTGTTGTTGCTTCGACTTTTGCTTGGTTGACTTATGTTTTGGGGTTCCTTGTATTGGTTTAGGTTTAGGATTCTGCTCCGGCAAATTGACAGTTTTGGACGAAGAACTATCGCTGTGATCCATGGCATTGTACTCACTACAATCACCGGCAGGCATGTCGAGAAACCCGAATTCTTCCAAGTCTTTAGATGTATTTGAAATCAAAGATTCTGTTTCTATGGTCAAAGATGCTGCTGGTGATGTACATGACGAGGGCGTCACAGGCCTGTTTTTATTCTCTAGGCCTAGGTCATGTTGCAAAAGGGATGGAACCAATTTTCGTGACGGCATCATTGCCTTAACTTTCTTTGGAGAAGCCTGCACACTTCTGGTTATCTTTTTCTTTTTCTTTAGTAGATATGTGTCCCTTACGGACCACCATGTTTTTTTTGGTGGGGGAGGTTCTTCTAAAAAGAAAGGTTTAATATATCTTATAGTGAAGCACAAAAAACATTGGGGGCCCTGAGTTTATTTCATACAAACAAGGATACTTAGAATCTTCATTGATAAGGTTTTCTAAATCCATTATCAACACGGTAAACAAATGAAATGGCGCCAAATGTACCAAAGTAACGCACACCAACGCAGAAGCAACGCAATGTGGTGAACCAACTTATGAACTCACGCACGCATACGCAACAATTTGCAAAAATCTGCGGTGCTCGACGCAGCTCAACGCAAGGTCGGAACACATTAACTACTGAAATACGTTTACTATAAAGTTTATCTATCATTGAGATACCAAGTGACCATCGGCGGACGAGACCGGGATCGGTCGTCCCGTCTATTATTATTTATTTTATTGAATTTTACCTGCCCATAGGGCAGGAAGGCTAATGCAGGGCAAGTGTGGTTGTCTGCATTTTCCCCTTTCCACCTTTTTTGGCGTGACCGAACTTGGGAGCGAACATGTTTTTTTTCTACCTGCCTCCGCACATTTCAAATCTATTGTGATGAAAATAATTTATTCAGCGATTTTTTTTTTATAATTGCGTGTATTTAATAACGTGGTTCAAATGTGTAGCCTATTTTTCAATTCATCATTTCTTGTAGGTTTAAATCGCAACGAATCATGCTGATTTTGTTAGCAGTTCTCAGTAAACTCGTAACGGATGTTTGTATAAAATTTCAGCGCAAACTGTTCAGCGATTCTGCAGGTTTACGATGTACAGACAGTCCCACAAACAGACCCACTCAAAGACTCACAGGATGAACGCCGTTTGAGTTGAATGGAGAAAATCAATCGCTTCGCTCCCTCGTTTAATTAACAAGATATTGTAGATAGCTTGCGCGTTCGTCAATATGGCCGCTCGTTCGGGGGTAGTCTATCTGACCGCATAGGCGCAATAAATGTAAAGACATTTAAAATATTGTGTTTGAACTCACATTAAAAGTGGTTTTAAGCTTGAAATTGAAGTAAATCCACTTAAAGTTAGTATTCGAGCCATTATGGATTGGAGAAGGATCCCGGACATTTATTGAGGGAGAAGTAGTTTTAATGCAAACCACATCATCTTTGTGGTGGCACAGGCAATGATGGCAAAACTATGAATGTGTGGCCTGCAGTGATGTGAAAGGCTGTTGGTCAGCTGTATGAATGCGTTGAGGTGTGTGTTTTTTTCGAAATAACACCTCCAAATGGTAATAAACCATTTAACACCACCAAATGGTATAATAACACCATATTCACCCTAATTTGTTAAATAAAACCATACTCTGCCATTTGTTTTAAAAATAACTCAGTTAATTCTATTCTTACTTCTTAGTCACTTTTCACCACAAACTTGTCGATAAAAATACATCAGGGGTATAGACCGGGACCCACCATTAGTGAGATATTTATGTATTATTATAAGCAATGATAGTCGTCGCGATAAACCGCCCTGTGACAGAAAATGTATTGGAGTTTGGCGTGGAGAGTGTGTGGCAACCTGATTTCTTTATTCGTGTACGAGTAACATTGAGAAAGACTCACCGAGGTCTTTACTAAATTGGATTGCTGTCGGCACGAGTGCAAAGGGGACGTGGTAGACGCCCCGCCTTCGGTCGAAGGCCAGGATGCCAACCTTGCAGCCATAGTGCAAAGCTGCCAGAAAAGCGAGCTTTTCTTTGATGAGAGATGATGCACAGTAATCCTGAAATGTAAAACCACATAACGTTAGATCGCTCCTTAGAGTAAGTTTAAAATACAAACACATTAGAACTTATGTCCACTTTTAATAAATGTTACCAAATGTCAAAATACGTAGAAGTTTCAAAGTGATAAAGTTATATATATATTTTTTTTGATTTATATATTTATTTAATATATAAGTAAATCATGATTAGATAGGCTAGAAAATACATAGGTAAAATTTTAAATTTTTATCGTGGGAAACCTGTTATAGGGTGCAATTAGCTCCTCTTCAGGTGAACTATTATAGATATGTGCGGATAGGAAATTGTGAAGGGATGTCCGAGGGCTCAATCCCTTGCATTCGCCTTAACGACTGAGGAAAACCTCGGAAAAAACCTTCTGTCAGGATTGCCGGTCTCGACGAGATTCGAACTCGGGACCTCCCGAATCAGAGTCGAGCGCTTAGCGCCCGAGCCAACACTGTCGGTAATATATGAGTACATCACTTTTTGTAATGCCGCCACAGTTGACTGCCTAGCGCTTTACCAGGGATAGCCATGCATGCACGTTAATTTGCTATAACAAACAATAATTCACAAACTTACTATATGTTGGGCCTCAAATAGTTCTTTGAATGTTCTTCCGGTGTTTACGATATAATTGATACTACTTTTAATAGCCTTTAGATCGTGAGACATTTTTCCAGACATAATTGAAATTCTTTATCAACAACAACCAACTTCGAAAACGATGTGTGCTATGGAAACGAACTGTTAAGAAGAAATAGAACAATGCAAAAGTCACCATTAAGCTGAGTGCTAACAATGCAACGAAACGCACTGTTCAAAGGCCGATCACATCCATGGGCGCCCGCAGGAATTTTGGCAGGGGGGCAAAAACACAATTTGTACTTTCGTTGAGCAAGCACAGGGGGCTTGGGGGGCAGAGCCCCCAGCTACAATATTATATCTATAATTTAGTTGTTTTTATTATGTAATGCAACTGAACAACTTTAATAGTGTCGTATTCCAATTACATATGGGTCAGAAAATTAGCCATTATTACTACTAGGAAAACGCTTAAGTCCCGCCGCGTTGTTGGATGAGCGTAATTGGTGCATTGAGCTGCCATGTGTTATGTGAATTTTCTGTTCTGTGAAAAAATCATTACTAAGTTGATGATTTTTTTTTTAAATAATTTAAAATAAATAAAAAATAAACTTTAATTTTTTTAATTTTTTTTAATTAATCGTAATTTAAAAAAAGAAAAAATCGTAAAATTTCGATTTCCATAGAAATATTATTCGATTGTGCTCAAATTTTACACGAATATATGAATTCATAAAATTAAGGTTCTGTAAAAAAATCATTACAATCGGATAAAGAATGTAGGTGTTATTTGTCAAAGAATTGTTTTAAAAAAGAAAAACCCCGTAAAATTGCGATTTTTATGAGAAATAATTATTTGATTGCGCTTAAATTTTCCACGAATATTTAAATTTATAAAATAAAGGTTCTGTGAAAAAATCATTACAATCGGACAAAGCGTGTAGGTATTATAAATCGAAGAAATTTTTTAAAAATCGAAAAAAATCGTAAAATTGCGATTTTTATGGGAATTTTTTTTTCGATTGTGCTCAAAAACGTGGCAGTTCTAAGTTCAGAGATTTCGAAGGTCTCAATAAAATTTCATCGCAATCGGAGTATCGGTTTAGCCGGAATCGTGCTAACAAACAGACAAAAAAAAAAAAAAAAAAAAAAAAGAAAAAAAAAAAAACATTCCGGATTTTTTTCTCCAGTGTAGTGAAATGGAATCTTCGCTTCGCTCGCTACGCTCGCTACGCTCATCCAATTATTATTATTATTATTTGCTAGGCCGCTTCGCGAACGATTTTTAATAGCGTTGATGGATGAGCTTTTTTCTTAGATTTTACCATGGAGTTATATAAATAGTACATGATTTTACTTTGCGTGCGATCTCTTTAATTTTGCAAGTGCTGTGATCGCATTGTAGGTGATAGTTGTCAAGTTTACCTAAAAAACTAATATTAAAACCTTTATTTCTATGGATTCTGGCTAACTTTTCCAACTTTTTCTTTCAAAAGGTACTACATCACCATAACCTTAGTGTCCATGTAAAATATGAACGTTTTAGCCCCACCCGTTTGGTCAGAATCGGCCCAAATGTCATGAAAATATCGCACTAAAAATCGGAAAAAATCGTAAAAGTACGATATTCATGTGAAATATTTCTTCGATTGTACCCAAAAACGTGGCAAGTCAGAGTTCAGAGATTTCGAAGGTCCCCTCTAATTTTCATCAAGATCACATAATATGGGCAAACCGCATATTATGCCGTTTGCCCGGTAGAGAGCGAACAAACAGAAAAGAAAAAAAAAAACACCCGAGCTATTTTTTGGGGGGTGAGTGAAATTGAAGTCTTCGCTTCGCTCATCCAATTATATTTATATTATTTATTTATTTATTTATTTATTATAATAACTAGGAAGCTTCGCAAACGCTTTTTCAGGCGCGTTGTTGGATGAGCGTAATTGTTTAAAAACGAAAAAAGCGTAAAATTGCGATTTTCACAAGAAATAAGTATTCGATAACGCTCAAATTTTACACGAATATATTAAATAATAACATTAAGGTTCTGTGAAAATATCATTACAATCGGATAAAGCATGTAGGTGTTATAAGTCGAAGAAAGTTTAAAAATAAAAATAAACCGTAAAACGGCAATTATCATGGGAAATTATTTTTTGATTGCGCTCAAATTTCACACGAATATATTAATTCATAAAATTAAGGTTCTGTAAAAAAATCATTACAATCGAATAAAGCATGTAGGTGTTATAAGTCGAAGAAATTTAAAAAATCGAAAAAAAGTAAAAAAAATTGTCATTATCATGAGAAATAATTTTTCATTCCTCTCAAATTTCACAAGAATATAATATTAATTCATAAAATTAAGGTTCTGTATAAAAATCTTACAATCGGATAAAGCATGTAGGCGTTATAAGTCGAAGAATTGTTTTAAAAATCGAAAAAAATCGAAAAATTGCGATTTTATGAGAAATAATTTTTCGATTACGCTCAAAAACGTGGCAATTCTAAGTTCAGAGATTTCGAAGGCCTCCAGAAAATTTCATCGCAATTGGAGTATCGGTTTAGCCGGAATCGTGATAACAGACACACAATAATAATAATAATAATAATAATAATAATAATAATAATAATAATAATAATAATAATAATAAAAAACATTCCGGATTTTTTCTCTCCAGTGTAGTGAAATGGAATCTTCGCTTCGCTCATCCAAAAACATCGAGTGAGGTTAAAAAAATCTCTCGCTCACCTAGTTTCTTATCTTGTCCGAGGTTCAAATAATTAGCTAGAAACAAACAGTAAAACTACTTCATGACCTTGACTTGTGGGAGTATAGTACCTGCAGTGCCAGGATATATTTATTCTACATATTTGGGCCAATGTCACAGAAGATGGATTGGTTGCAGTGTGACATTGAAAACACAAGATGGAAATTACATCATCGAACACATGTAGGCAACTTTTTGTTAATTGGCCTAAAGTGGTAGTGAGCCAGTGGACTAACGGACGGTAGTTTTCTCATTAAAATACATTTTTTTTAAAAGACTTTTAATGATGTATTTTGATATTAATAATACTACTAACAAAACATGTATCAATATAAAACTAATAATAATATTACTAGAGGCACGTAATTTAGTAAATCTAGATTTTTAATGGTAAATCGGTAGCCTACACACCTGTTTTTAAAACAGCTAAAAAAAAATACTAATTTTATTTTGAAAAACAAGGTTTTCCCTTTCCGAGTAAGGCCTACAATGTCAAATGTCGTAGATATAAAAAAGTCGATCATATTTGTTTTTCCCCTGTGTATAGCCTCAAATAAATTCAAGGTTACAATACAGTCTTGCCATATAAGATTTTATATGAAAGCCAAGCATGTGACGGTCACTATAGTAGTTTACGTTAGAACACATTTTACTTGATGTTCCTGCTATTTTGACATTCACAAAAACAGCTTTTTATTTATTATAATTTTTTTTGCATTTTTACATTTATCTCCCTTAATTATTGTAAATTTAAAAAGTTGATAGATACCTGAGTTGGTAAATGCGTCAAGAGAGCAGATGTGTCTAGCAGACTTCCAAGCATGTTTTAATTCAGGCCTATGACAAAACAGATGTTTGCCTTATTACTTATGTGGATGCGGGTAGAGGATTGACTTGTTTTGCTTTGGGTAATTATATTGGCAGCAGATTCGATTCAGCTTTAGTCTTAAATTGGGTGTTATCAGGTGGAACAATGATATAACATGAGACTAAATCAGGAGGTGGCTGGTTCTATCATAGTCACCGGCAGCAAGGCGAGATTTCTACCAGAGTTGGCTTCGGTCATCTCATCAAGCAAATTATTGGAATGTAGACACCAACTAACCTGGGAACTGGAAGCTCACTAGCCTTTATTATGTTTCATTTCTTTCATTTTTATATTATATATTTTATTATATAATAATATATTTCATATATTCATTCATTTTTTTTTCATCAACAATAACTTAAATTTTTTTCCTTTTTGATATTATTTACTTATGTATTATTCATAATCATTGGTTTTATATTGTGCTTCTTATGTTCAATTTAAATTTTTTTTTAAATTATCTTATAAATTTCTTTATATTTAATCATATATTATTGTGTGCCTTATTTATTATTATACATTGTAAAATCATTATCTCTAGTACCTTTTGCCAGTTTGTTGTTTTTCTAATAATTTAAATTAAGAAGCCCTCACGCACAGGCCGCAATGCCTATGTGAGGACTCATTTTCTTAGAACTGTTATTTTTGTTGGTACATATTATTGTATTTTCTTGAAATGTGTTAAATATGTTCTCCTAATATTTTAATGTTTTAGGTGTAAAAAAAATGTAATAAATATATTTTATTACAGAATACAGGCTATAGATAGAACGTTTTGATTTAATTGTGGTTTAAATGTTGAACATTCTATAATAAATTAATATCAATCCCATTATTTTATATAAATTATTAATAAAGAAGGAAAATACAATTCGAATTCATGATGATTTCCGGTGCTGCTGACAAAGTTTTCTACATTCTTGAAAACAACCGGGATTAAATCCAAACTGAATGTTTAATCTCAAAACAAAATGCATTTTCAACAAATATGCAATGTTAATGTAAACCGAAAATTGATTGGCATACAAAAAGTAAGTGATAAAATCTGTTGTTATTGGTAGTATAGGATAACCATTAAATAAATCATATATTATTCCTTTTAAAAACATGTTTGCAGCATTAGTCGGACAGAGGACGACTAGCCACCTTTTTTGAGCACACAGAGTTTATTTACAACAGCTTGTTATGCCTGTCATGTTCTCTTCTTCTTCTTCTTCTTCTTCTTCTTCTTCGTCTTCTTCTTCTTCTTCTTCTTCTTCTTCTTCTTCTTCTTCCATTTATTCACCTCCTTTCATATCTTCTTCTTCCTTGCTTCTTCTCAATAGTTCACACCATTTCCTTCTATCCTCCCATCAATTTTCTTGCTTCTATACTTCTTCAAACAATCATTTCTCTTTCTACAAAGTTTTATTCTAATATGATCCTACCACCTCTGCCCTTGTTCGACGAGGTCTACATACTCCTCTTTTAGATTCTGCACTTTGTATTCTTTGTTTGTTCATTCTTCGCGCACATATCCACTATTCGACTCCACCTCACATAAGATACACATACATAAGTATAAAATAGAGATCTTATTTAACCTTCTTACGTTACATCACCAGGTCCTGTTGGACCTATAATATATCAAGCCGTGACTATGAGTGTATACATGCAATGAGAAATGAATTGACAGTTGATCATTATTATATAGGTAAGCGGAAAGAAGGCCCGTTTACCAGAAATTATAAAACACACCATGTTTACAATTTCCCCTACACATAGCAACGCAAGGGTCTTTACAGTAAGGGGTGAGATTGTCCCAGTCCGTCGCCCCAGTCTCCCAGACAGATCACCCCGCACCCCTGCACCCATCCACCCTCGACCCCCCGTGAAGGTTAGGACTTGTAAAATGATCAATCGCACATTCTGTTATTGTTAATTTGACGCGTGACTCTAGCCAGGCTCTGATTTGGATAAACCCTGGCAGATCTTTCATTAGGTTGTTTTTATACGTATCATGACGCAGTCGGCAATTTCCGGTCGATTCAGAGTCATAGTTCGGGGGCGCGTCGCTATACCGCGCCATGGTCATTAGGGGGGATTCAAAACACCTATATGAAGGGGTGAAGCAGAAAAACAACTTGCAATAACAGAAGAAACGGAGAGAAAAAATATGGAAAAATACATCTTTGTGTATCATCTATGATCTATCTTTGTATTACTGTAGTGATGCAGCACAGCTAAATCTATGATTTGAGTAAAAATATTCTAAAAGATCTAAGTTCAAAATAAAACATCGATATGTCCTGATCTAGAAACATTGCACAATTTTAACGAATTTCAATACTACAACATAAAACAGCAATAAAAATTGCAACAAAATGTCTCATAAAAGTGGAAAAGTTGCATTATACAAATATCGTCCAAAAATATTGTTTATGTATTTTCTTAAAATTCATATTCATATTCCTTTAAATTACATTCAAATTTATATTCACATCTAATTCGACTTGACTAACTTAAACACTTAAAAAACTAAAAGAAGCAAATTTCGCTTGTGTTGCGTATCTGAGAGATAATTACTGTGGCACGGGTTCATCCAAATTGAAGTATTTTCAAGTGGTTCTCCATGCACTGTTTGATGTAAAGCCACGTTTCTTATTATAATCATCTTGTTTGTATTGTTCCAGGAATAAATGTAGTAGCAACATTTCACCTCACTAACAAGGGTTAAATGTAATCTTTTACTTATAGCGTTAAGAGGAATGAACGTATAGTCTTTAGTTTCCTTTTCCTGTGGGTGATAAAACGTGCTACGCGTGGCTATAGTTGTTATATTTTGTCGAAAGACAAACAAAAAGTGTGATTAAATATTAAATGTTTTGCCAGATAACGTTTTGTAAAATGTACAGGTATGGTTATTTAATTCCATTATCTATAATCTCTTTATAAAAACAGACGATGCAAAATAAGATGTTGTCTCGGTTTTCCTGTTTATACTTACATAAATACTTACTCTAACATTAACATAGTTACTTATTTACGAATCGTTCAGATCTACTAGTATTTGAACTAAAAACAAAGTGGCTTAACTACAGACAAAATATCCTGTTTTACATGTTTACATTAAAATAGCAATAAGAATAGTAAGGCACTGATAACACTGGAATGGATGATTAATGATTTTTATGCTGACATTGTAATGCAAAGGAACACATTCTTAGTTCGTGTATCTAGCAACAACTCGGCTTTAAATCTTTAACGACTGGTATTTGTATTAACCAACAGAAATAGCTCAAGTGTAACGCGCGGGACTCTGATTCGGGAGGTCACGACTTCGAATCTCGTCTCCAGCAATCTTGACGGAAGTTGAATTCCAAGGTTTTCCTTGGCCGTTCATGAGTATGCAATGGGTCCGACATTCCCTTCAAAACTACCCTTATTCCAAAATACATAAGACACCAAAGAGGGACTCTACCCCATGGGCAGGTTTCCAACAATAAATTTAAATTAATAGACCTACGGTTGGAATTGGCTTGGGGATATAGATATATATTTGCATGCGTCATTCGAAATTCCCATTCCTCAACAAAATAAATAATTATCGCCACTGTACAGCACCTAGGGCTACATAAGACGTGTAATAGATGTCAGTGCAAATTAAACATTGCGCGATCAAAGTCCAAGGGTGTTTTTTAATGACTGTGCGGGTAGAGGTTCTGACAGTCGGGTAGGGTTCGGGTTCGAGTCGGGTAGGGAAAATAATGAAAGATGGATAATGCAATTTACTTGTCAAGAATCTTACATTCAGATTTTCTCCCAATTCATGTTCTTTTGTCAGTATTTTTATTGAATGGATTTTGTATACGAGCTATGAAGAAAATTGTCTGGACCGGCACCTCCACCAATAAAGTATGTATATCCTGGACCGGCACCTCCACCAATAAAGTATGTATATCCTGGACCGGCACCTCCACCATCCCCCCAAAAATATTTTCTTTTACCCGAAAATCTGATACCTTTTTGTACTATCGGTCGGCCCTCAGATTCTAGACCCGACCCGAAATTTCGGGTACCCGTACACCACTAGACGGTTTTTACTTTTTCTTAATGTTTTTTTACATCCAGCCTCTGAGGAAGTTATTAAGGTTTTCGGCCGCGGGTGGCAATGGGGAGTCCCCCTAATACCCCCGGGCATTTTCAAAAACCCTTATTCCAAAACAACCCCCGCAATCAAAAAACGGAAGTTGGGAAAAATTTTTCCCCTTGGGTTCTTTATGTCAATTTTGATTCCTTATAGTTCCGACACCCTTAAAACAAACCTTATTAAAATATTCCTAAATTTTAAGGGAAAATTAAAATCCTTGGGGTTCTGATTGCATTGACAATTTTACGAATTTCAAAACTACCTATTCCAAAAAAACAGCAATTTAAAATTGAACAATTTTTGTCATAAAAGGGGTGAAAGTTGCATTTCAAAACCCCCCGACAAAAATTTTGTTAGAATTTTTTAAAATTCCAATTTTCCTTTAAAAAATTCAATTTATTTCCTTTTAATTCCTGACTTCCGTTAAAAATATTATTAAAATACAGAGCAATTTAAAAGGAAAAAAATTTTCCCTTGGTTCGATTCTGAATTTTAAAGGCCCCGGCACCCTTTAAATTTTTCCAAAAATTAAATAATTTTTTTCAAGGGTTTCTCATGCACTTTAAGTAAATTTAAAAATTATAATTACGGTTTTGTATTGGCGAAATAAATGTAAAGAATTTATTTTCACACAAGGCTTAAATGTAATCTTTACTTGCGGTAAAGGAAAAGAACGTATGGGGTTTTGGGGTTTTTCTTTTCCTGGGGTTGTGAAAAAATCGGGGAAAATTTTGTTAAATTTTTAAAAAAAAAAAAATTAATAAAATTAAAATTTTTTTAATTTAACGTTTTTAAAAAAATGTAATTTTGGTTTCATGAAAAAATTTTTCCCATTACCTTTTAAAATAAATTCTTAAAAAAAGTTGTGCAAAAATTTAAGGATGTTGTCGGTTTTCCGGTTTAAAAAATTAAAATTCTTTATCTAAAAATTAAATTTTTGTTCCCAAAATTTCCCCGAATATTCAATTCATAATTGCTTAAAAAAATCTTAACAATGGACAAAAATGTAAGTTTAATTAAAATTTTTAAAAAGAAAAAAAATGTAAAATGGACATGAGAAATAATTTTTATTGCGTTTTAAAAAGGGAAAAATTCTTAGTTCGGTTTTTAAAAAGGCAAAACATGGGCTTAATCTTTAACCGGATGTTGTTAACCCAACAGAAAATCAAGGAACCCGGACTTTTTTTCCCCAGGTAAAAATTGAATTTTCGCCCTCCACCCCAAACCCTTAAACCGGAAGTTTTCCAAGGTTTTCTTGGCCGTTCTGAGTTGTGGTCGACATTCCCTTTCCCAAAATCCCCCTTAGTTCAAAAATAATTTAAGACAAAAGGGGGGAACCACCCCATGGGAGGCAAAACGTAATTTCAAAAATGACCACGGGAATGGTTAACAAAATAGATATATATATATATTTGCATGCGTCATTCGAATTCCCATTTCTCAACAAAATAAATAATTAACGCCACTTACAACCCCTGGGGCTACATAAGACGTGTAATAGATGTCAGTGCAAATTAAACATTGCGCGATCAAAGTCCAAAGGGGGCGGGTGCGGGTAGAGGTTTTGACAGTCGGGGGTTAGGGAAAATAATGAAAGATGGATAATGCAATTTACTTGTCAAGAATCTTCCATTCAGATTTTCTCCCAATTCATGTTCTCTTGTCAGTATTTTTATTGAATGGATTTTGTATACGAGCTATGAAAAAAATTGTCTGGACCGGCACCTCCACCAATAAAGTTGTATATCCGGGAACCGGCACCTCCCCCAATAAAGTTTGTATATCCTAAACCCGGCACCTCCCCCAAATAAAGTTGTATATCCTGGACGGCCTCCACCAATAAATATGTATATCCTGGACCGGCACCTCCACCATAAATAGTTTTCTTACCGGAAACTGACCTTTTGTATTATCCGGAACCCGGAACCTCCCCAATAAAATTTTTTCCGGGACCGGCACCCCCAATAAAGGTTTTACTTTTCCCCAATGTTTGTTTACCCCCTAAAAAAAGTATAATTTTTACCCCCTCAAAATAAATTTATTTTGGGCCCCCAACCTGCCCCGATTTTGGACCGGCATACAATAAATATGATTTAACATAAATGGGTTTTAATTTATAATAACCAAAAATTATGATCTGGACGGCCTCACCAAAAAAAATTTTCTCCGAACCGCCTTCCCCATTTGTTTTCCAAAGGTTCCAAATTTGGGATTCCTGGACCGGCATCCCATAATATTTTTCCAGAACCATCTCCAACCAATAAAGAATTGAATCCTTTAACCCCCGGCACTCCACAATAAATTGTTTATCCGGAACATAATATATTTTTTTATGTTGTATTTTTCAAAGGTGGGTGTATAAGCCAAAATTTCGGGCCCCGCAACACCATCGGTTTTTTTTTTTTAATTTTTGTTGTCCCGAATAAACACCTAAATTAATAATTTATATTAAAATTATAATTTAATCTTTAAAATAATAATTAAACAAATATAATGGTTTTTAATTAATTTTAATAATTAATAAAATAATATTAAAAACACTACAGTTTCCACCTTTAAGAAGGGCTTTATCATTCACAACACCAAACAAATTTTTTATTCCCACGGTAAAAAATTAAAATTTAAACAGCCCCCAATAAATCATAAAAAAATTATATTAAATAAAAAATTTAAAATTAATAAAAAAATTAATAAATTAAAAAAAAAATAAAAAATTTAAAAAAATAAATAATAAATAAATAAATAAATAAATAAATAAATAAATAATAAATAAAATTAAATAAATAAATTGTATTTAGAGTCTACCCACTCAGTTATATAACTGATTTTCAGTGGGGGACAGTAAATCAAAGCGACTAAGCCTACCCTATAGCCCCGACGCAATCGACGACGTGATATACGTGATGAGTGATATATCTACCCACGCAAGATATAACCCCTGTACGGGCCACGTGATTGGTCACGCCTACGCAAACAATGGACACATCTCACCGTGCGCTTTCACGTTCAAATCCCTAATTGAAAAAAAATATTTTGCGTCTAATTAAAGAGAAGCCAGCCAGAGCAGAGCAGAGCAGAGAGCGCTGGGTTTTGAACGAACCCCCCTCGCTCCTCGCTCATCAAGCTATTCGGTCGTATTGAAACCATCGGGTGCGTTCCCACATCCGATCAAAGAGATCTGCGCGCGAGTTACATTTTTCGGCTCTGGGCTCCCCTCTACTCTACGCCACCCTACCTCTCTGCCTATCCCCCTCTCCTCTCTCCCCACACTCAATTACGCTTCCGGGGATTGGGTAATCATATTAATATATTCACTTTGTTGTACGTTGGAGATATTCCTGCATGCATGAGCAAAAGAGTATTTTGATTATTTGTGTTTCATTATTTGCGTCGTTTTGGTACTTTGTGTTCTTGATTTTTTGTTTTTTTATTAGCTAGGCTTCTTTCATTAGCTTTATGTTATAAATAAATAAATCCGTATTTAGAGTATACCCACTCAGTCATATTACAACTGATTTTCAGAGTGGATTTTTTGTGTGATTTGATTTGTGTTTCCATGTGTTACTATGAGGAGTCTGATAGTCATTCTGCATTTTTTTCTTGATAAATTCTGTATTATGACTGTTTCCATGTGACGATACTTATGCCTTTACGTGTGTAGCAGTGTGATGCACTGATGCTATGCATTAAAAGACCAATCAACAACAGAGTAAGGTCTACAACTGGTATGATGCAAGCATGGGAGGATTTTTGTTATTTCATTTGTGTTCTCTATGGTGTGCTATGAAACGTACTCGATGTAATAATGCTATCAAAGATTAGTCATGTGATGCTATGAGAGAGACTATGTCGCTTCGTTGCATTAATTAAATGTGATGTGATGATTTATGTGTAGATGTGTCTGTGTAAAGCTATATGACGCTATGTGATATAATACTATGTGTAGATGTGTTTCAAAGGTATGCTATGTGATGCTATACACTTTGGTTGATGTGTTTCAATGGTATGCTATGCGATGCTATGCAATGCTAAGTGATGCTATATATACTATGTGTAGATGTGTTCCAATGGTATGCTATGCGATGCTATGTGATGCTATGCTATGTTATTATGTGTATCTGTGTTGCAGTGGTATGGTATGCTATGCGATGCTATGTGATGCTATGTGATGCTATGCTATACTATGTGTATCTGTGTTGCAGTGGTATGGTATGCTACGCGATGCTATGTGATGCTATGTGATGCTATGCTATGCTATACTATGTGTATCTGTGTTGCAGTGGTATGGTATGCTACGCGATGCTATGGTATGCTATGTGATGCTATGTGATGCTATGCTATGCTATGGTATGCTATGTGTTGCAGTGGTATGGTATGCTACGCGATGCTATGTGATGCTATGTGATGCTATGCTATGCTATCTATGTGTATTTGTGTTGCAGTGGTATGGTATGCTATGTGATGCTATGTGATGCTATGTGATGCTATGCGATGCTGCGCGGGTGTAGTTTCGAGTAGCGTCAGCTGGCGAGTCTGTCGCAGCCAGGAGAGGGTAGGGGGAGGGGGGGAGATAGCTCGCTGGCTGATAGAGATCACAGAATCAAACGATAATTAGTGAAACACAAGGGAATTATCCGAAACAATTCACATAGAACCCTCTTTGTGATTAGAGTAGAGATGAGGTTAAATTGGGAGTTGACAGAAAGTTGGAGCACACATCTCTCTCTCTCTCTCTCTCTCTCTCTCTCTCTCTCTCACGCCTAATAGATTGGAGGGAGCTTTTGTTGATCTTGTCTCGGCTCGGGTTTGATCCATTACGTTTTGAGATCGTATTTAATAGTTCCACATTCATAATCTCAAACCCCCGAACGCCTCTGTATTCATGTTCATTTTGAAAGATGTATATGGAAATATAAAGAATGTATAACATATGCTTTCGTTTCCATGAGGAAAGTAGGGCTAAATTTGGAAATGCCTTCCAAATCCCCGGGTTTTTTTCATCAGCTATAGACGCTTTTTCTGAGGTTTTCGTGTTTATCGGTGTATACCATTTATAAATAATAAATTATTATATATTTGGGTAGACCTCGTATTTATTTTTTATGTATAATATGCTGACTCTTTGATAAGATTCGCTTTGACAATGATAACTGTAATGCTGACAAAACGTCAGTGCATACATTTCAATACGTGGTCTACTTTAAAATCAAATATATTAATTTAATGATGGCATCAAATATATAATATATAACATTTTCCTGCTCTATAATAGTGGAGAACCCCTAAAAAGGGGTTGGAATGAGAGCTTGGGCTACACAGAGTCACGACATATTCTTGAAAATAAAGTTAAAGTATGTTAAAACGTGAGAGTAGCAATGTATAAAGGGGGGGGGGGGGGGGATATGTTTTATGTTTATACTTTTTTATTTATAAGAAAGGGGCTTATACGTAATTTAAACTGAATATAATATAATAAAACCGAGTTTAGGTTTATCGTAAAGGGGAAATGTAGAGTGTGGAAGAGTGTGGAAGAGGTGGTGGAAGGGGGGGGGAGGGGGGACTCCCCCCACCTACGTTTAACTATCTATGAGCAACACAGTATCGAAGAACAGGTGTATTCGTATTGCATAGCTAATTACCGACTTATCAGTATAGGGGTGACTGAAGTTGACTAATCCGCAATACAACACTACCCAACGGGACAAAGTCGCAAAAATATTATTATTGTTGTTGATTTTTTTAGTCCGGAATTATCGTTAGAAACCATTAGCATTCTTTTCGAGTGAGGTGGCCCGTTAATAGATAATATTAACATGTAGTACACACTTATGTTTGGAATACTCGATAAGAAGTGTAATCTCGAATATTGTAGGCGGAGCGTGAACTGTGGCCAGCTGCTGGTGAGATGCGCTCGGCGCGTGACGACCGTGATAAGGATATCTGCTCGGCGTACGCGCGCACACACGCACACGCACACGCACACGCACACACGAGGCAGATGGTGAAAGTCACCCCCCCCCCCTACCTGACATACGTGGAGGAAATACATTAGGATCATCCGCGGTTGACAGGCAGAAAGTTAATAAAAAGTAAATAGATGTGTACCTTATTTTGTTACTAATTCTTCTTTTTTTCATTGAAAACAATTTGTTTCGAGTTTGGTTTATATATTTTTTTTAAATTGTGTTGTCTCATTTATTTTTAATTGGTAGCTCGTATATTTGATGATATTACCATTATTAACTTGTCAGTAGGCCTACAACAAATCGAACTAATTTTCTAATAATGTTAAATTTAAAAAAAAATATCAATTATTCTTTAATATCACTGAGGAAATAAATATTTCACTAAACTTTCCTTATCAATAAATGTGTAGTGTGTACTTATGCTTTCATTTATTTCATTTCATTATATAAATTAAAACTAAAAATTAAAATTAAAAATGTTAAAGATAAAATGAAACAAATAAATGCGAAAAGAAAAGAAAACAATCCCTTAAATTATCGCTTTTCTCTTGTTTGACATATCCATTCCAACATATCTTCGAATGTATAATAAGTTACTTTAAAACGTGATATTTTATTCGAAAATTTCGGGCAATAATTACTCATAACACAACTTTTAAAACAATGTTTTAAGTTTAAATACAGTGTTGTCTTGTAATATTATTTTATAACGTATTCTATGATGATTTATTGAAATATGATGTTGGAATGCGAATATAAAAAAAATAATGTCTGTATGAAAATAATATGTTTAGGTTAATAATTTTATGTAGGCCTATGTCAAAATAAAATTCAAATGTCAAAACTAAAAGAAATATTTTATTAATTATCAATAACGAAGTATAATAATATAATATGTAACATTTTGAAATATAAAAACAGATCAAGGTGTTAATTCATTTATTGTTCTTAAAAGATGTTACGACGGAAATGGTAATGTGAGCTGGAAAGGCACCTCTAGGCAGGTAACTTCGCCCCATTCTTTGAATTGTTGGGGTTTTGGACAACTAACTTTCTCTGTTTCGTTGCGAAACACCTTAGTCAATAATAATAGTTTTTTGTAGGAAAGCCTGCCCAGGGTGCAATTCATGCCCCTCTTCGGGTGTCTAACTAGGTATGTTGCGGATAGGACAATTGTGAAGGGATGTCCAAGAGCTGTTTAAGAGGACTCAATCCCTTGCATTCCATTAACGACTGAGGAAAACCTCGGAAAAAAAACTTCAGTCAGGATTCCCGGTCTCGACGGGATTTGAACCCGGGACCTCCCGAATAGAGTCGCGCGCTTAGCGCCCGAGCCAACACTGTCGGTCCTTAGTCAATAACCTTCAGTAATAGTTGCAGACCTGCGAGGTAGGATCTCACGTGCATGATAATATGTTCTAGAATGTTTCTATGGAAATGGTGGAGGTGCCGGGTACGGGCTTAGAATAAATTCGAGTTGCCCTTCCTGTAAGATCTGCGATATATCTCCCAAACGTCACAGAAAAATAAAGGTGTTTTGATGTCTATACAACCAAGAACTGTGCAAAACACGTGCTCCAGACCCGGAGTGTACACCAAATGTCATGCTTCTAGCCCAAAATGCACGATTCTTATTAATTGTTACAGAAATAATTGGGACTTATTTAGGGGGGATGGGGGCATACCCACCCGGGGGCCTATCAGAAATGCCTTTATTTCTTAAAATGGTATAAAACATACAAATTAAAATAAAAATGTAAAATGTAACATGTAACAAATAAATGCGAAAAACAAATAAAACAACCCCTTAACCTTTTAATTGGGATAATAATATTGCTTTTCTCTTGTTTGACATATCCATAACAACATATCTTCGAATAAATGGAAAGTGACTTTTCCATAGACTGTGAAATGCTTTTCCCATTGCGTTTACTACACCGACATTAAAATGAAGGTTAGTTGGATGATGGGGGGTGGGGGGACTCTTATTTTTTTAAAGGAGATTGAGTTACCATATTCAAATTATCTTCGCAAAGATGTAGATCGTATACTTTGTATTCACATGTTTTTATCCTAGATCCTCATGATTATGATTCTCGAACATTTTGACTCCGCTTTGTAATAACTTAGTTTGTCCCTTCCTAACGAGTATTCCCTGCATCTAACTGTAGTACTGTGTAGACTTGTTTCTATGTTGTTATTTTATATTATAACTGTCAAAATAACAACCATTATTAATTTTTCAAGAACGTTCTTATATTGGTGTATTCTTTCAGTAGAAGTTCTCTTACAAAATACTAGCTGATTTATATACCAAATATCAGTACAAGCACGGGGACGGAAGATTAAAAAAGGGAGCGCAACAATTACTAAGTCAACAGATTGTCGAAGAACTCGAATAAAATCATTTTAATTCACTTTTTTGGTGGAGGTGCCGGGTACGGAAAATTGAAAAAAATAGTGAGCACATTGACCAACTTTATCCAACCAAGTTGTGTTTGTGTTACATATATAAAATAAAAACTAACAAAAGATTAGAAACGAGCCTATATTGATAAATATCTATTATTTTACATAGACTAATTGCAATTTTTGACATTTTCAACTAAAGCCTATTTTTATAGATGTATTTACAAAACATCAAGTTGAAAACCAGGGTTCGATACACCGCCGAGATTAACTTTTCTGGATTGATTTCCATACAACAATGTATAGTTTTAAACAGAGATGTAAAATTTGACTTCTATATAATATAACAATATAAATTTATTATATATTATAATACTGTGTGTGAAGTGTTCATAGTATACAATACAGTTCTACTGCAATCTCTTGATATCTACTAACTGTATGTATGTACATTTTGCAATTATCATTGAAACATACACTTTTATTCCGAAACAGTTACAGTTTGTTTTGATAACTTCCTCGTATTGTGTTGTCACATTTCACTTCATCGTATCACATATTGCGGCGTCAAATCACATCAAACATCTATTCGCATTTTATTTAAAAGCGAACCACATCGAGCTCAATGAAAACACTGACAAAAACACTGAACGTTCGAGCGATACGAATCAGAACGTTTGTGCTGTATTTCTGATAAAATCATTTTTATTTGATGAAATAAAAATTATTGTTTTTAGTTGATTGACTTTTTTGTTTACAACTGTTATGAAAGCGTTGGGGTGTAAAGCAGCCCGCATCGGTGTACAATCCGGTTGGTTTAAACACTCGTTAAAAATATGAGTTTTTCGTAATTATTCTGTCTCTGATATTTTAATTGTTGACTGGTCTTACACTAGAATGCTATTCCATATTGACTGTTGAAAAACTTGACCTAAATATTCTGTTGTTGTGTTAAAATTTAATTGTGCATGGCAGGCCTACTTTATTATATTTATTAAATTATTTTTTAGTTTTATGACTGCAGTCACGAAAATAGTGTTCTAAAATAACTATAAAACAGTAGTTTTGGAGTAATAATGAAGACCGAAACTATTTTTGAAAAAAAAAAACGTCCAAACGTACTCCTAATATTGCGTAGTTTTAAAGCATTTTTTGTGGATCATTTAATAAAAAAAAGTATACGAGTTGGATAGCTGATATTTTTATCGCAAGTTTACACTTATCCGGCCGTGACCAGGAAATGTGATATTTTGAAATGTGTATCTTTAAAATCTTGAGTTGCACGATTTTTTTTATTAAATACCGGAAAACGCAAAAAATCAATTAAGGCAATATGTCATTTCAAAATACTATTTATGGTGTTCTTACTCCAAAACTACTGTTAAATAGGAATTTTGGAAAACTTATTTTCTTGCCTTAAGCAAAACCATAACGTTACACAAACACAACTTGTTGATCACTGTGCTCACTAAATTTTCCAATTTTCCGTACCCGGCACCTCCACCAAAAACGTAAATGATCACTATTTTATTCGAGTTCTTCGAAAACCAGTTGACTTAGTAGAAGTTGACTTTAGAAATTTCCCGTTCCCGTGCTTGTACTTATATTAGGTATACACAAATCCGCTTGTATTTTATAAGAGAACTTCTACTGAAAGAATACACCAATATAAGAACGTTCTTGAAAAATTAAAAATGGTTGTTATTTTGACAGTTATAATATAAAATAACAACATAGAAACAAGTCTACACAGTATCACAGTTAGATGCAGGGAATACTCGTTAGGAAATTTAAAAGGGACAAACTAAGTTATTACAAAGCGGAGTCAAAATGTTCGAGAAGCATGATCATGAGGACCTAGGATAAAAAACATGTTAAAACATAGTATACGATCTACATCTTTGCGAAGATAATTTGAATACGGTAACTCAATCTCCTTTAAAAAAAGGAGTCCCCCCACCCCCCATCATCCAACTAACCTTCATTTTAATGTCGGTGTAGTAACCGCAATGGGAAAAGCATTTCACAGTCTATGGAAAAGTCACTTGGCGTGACATTCCATTTATTCGAAGATATGTTGTTATGGATATGTCAAACAAGAGAAAAGCAATAAGTTATATTATTATCCCAATTAAAAGGTTAAGGGGTTGTTTTATTTGTTTTTTGCATTTATTTGTTACATGTTACATTTTACATTTTTATTTTAATTTGTATGTTTTATACCATTTTAAGATATAAAGGCATTTCTGATAGGCCCCCGGGTGGGTACACAGAGAAAAATATTTACCAAACAATTATTGATAACTTTATTTTGCTGTTCCAGCAATATTTTCGGTGAATTTAACAGAACAGGTATGCTGAAACAGCAATACAATTATTGCTTACTCTAAAATAAAGAATCCAGCATGATATTTCGCTGCAACAAAAAATATTTTGCTAGTTGGTACTTAGCCAAACATTCTGCTGTTGCAGCGAAATATTATGCTAAATTTACCGAACGTTTTGCTGATTCGAATGTAGCGATATGTATTGCAAGCTACCTCGCGAGACCTGCGCGAGATTTGACGAGATAGCTTACAGTGCGCACGCCACGAGGAAGAAATAGCAAAGTGAAGCACCGAGCATCAAGCATGGTCGTTTACTTGCCAGTTACCTTACCTATGACTGTGAGGTTTAACAACAAAGTAGTTGCAAATAATAAAGGTATGTATAATACAACATGTGATTATATAGTACAATTATTATTATGTATTATACCTAATATGTACCGTGCTGATAAACTCAGATAAATAGCTAATTACAAAATTACAACTTCGTTGCAGATAACGAGACAACAACGGAAGGCGGCAAGAGTACAGAAACTTTGAAGCAAACTATACAACCATTTGTGATTGTCGGAGGAAAAAAGGAACAATGCCGTCGTGTGTTTTCTTAATATCGAATAACTCTCGCGTGTATCTGTGTGAATTTTTTGGTAAAAATAATTGTATTATTATAACATTGTGATCTTTTAATAAATTTGTTTTTGCCACGAACGAGCGACATCTTGTCTTAAGGCAGCAGAATGTTTTGCTGGGATTACAGAACATTATGCTGGTACAGCAGTATGTTTTGCTGAACCAGCATAACGCTCTGTAATTCCAGCAAAACTTTCTGCTGGACCAGCAAACTTGGTGTACGAATTTTTTTGTCAAACGGTACAAATACGAGTTTTGTACCGTTTGACAAAAAAATTCGTATACCAACTGTTATTTTCAGAAAACTATTTTAGCTATAATCAAGTTAAAGCTAAAGGTGTTTAGAAACTATGTCCAGAAAACCGATTCTCAAAATTCAATTTTGAACTAGTCTTGTATGTAACACTTTTGTCCAAAAATCTAAATATAATTTCCAAAAGTGGGGTTATGTCCCGCCCAAAAAATTCACATTTTTTTCCTGTTATTTTAAAGGCCTTCTTTCATTCAGCAAACTTTTCAGACATGTTTCTTCGACTTTCAAATTATCGGCCAGAGGTGGTTCAAAATTATATTTTGAGAATCGGTTTTCTGGACATAGTTTCTAAACACCTAGACCTAAACACCACAGTTGGTGTACGAATTTTTTTGTCAAACGGTACAAAACTCGTATTTGTACCGTTTGACAAAAAAATTCGTACACCAACTGTTATTTTCAGAAAACTATTTTAGCTATAATCAAGTTATAGCTAAAGGTGTTTAGAAACTATGTCCAGAAAACCGATTCTCAAAATTTAATTTTGAACTAGTCTTGTATATTACACTTTTGTCCAAAAATCTAAATATAATTTCCAAAAGTGAGGTTACGTCCCGCCCAAAAAAATCACATTTTTTTCTGTTATTTTAAAGACCTTCTTTCATTCAGCAAACTTTTCAGACATGTTTCTTCGACTTTCAAATTATCGGCCAGAGGTGGTACAATAGACTTAAGAACAATAATTGGATGAGCGAAGCGAAGACTTCAATTTCACTGACCCCCAAAAAATTTAGCTCGGGTGTTTTTTTTTTTTTTTTTTTTTTTTTTTTTCTGTCTGTTTGTTCGCTCGATTCCGGGCAAACGGTTTATGCGATCTTGATGAAAATTGTAGGGGACCTTCGTTTTCTCTGAACTTAAGAGGTGTATTGTTTTTGGGTACAACCGAAGAAATATTTCTCATGAATATCGTACTTTTACGATTTTTAGTGCGATATTTTCGTGACATTTTGGCCGATTCTGACCAAACGGGTAGGGCTACAACGTTCACATGTCACATTGACATTAAGGTTATGGTGATATAGTACATTTTGAAAGAAAAAGTTGAAATAGTTAGCCAGAATCCATAGAAATAAAGGTTATAATATAAGTTTTTCAATTTTTAGTGCGATATTTTCGTCACACTTGGGCCGATTCTGACCAAACGGGTGGGACTTCAACGTTCAGATTTCATATGGACATTAAGATTATGGTGATGTAGTACCTTTTGAAAGAAAAAGTTGAAAAAGTTAGCCAGAATCCACAGAAATAAAGGTTTAAATATGAGTTTTTTTGGGGTTTATAATACCAATTAACAAGTAACAATAGAAATTTGACAACAATCACCTTCAATACATTCAAAAAGCACTTGCAAAGGAAAAGTGCAAACAAACGCAAAAAACGCAAACAAAAAACTTACAAAAAACGCTCATCCATCAACGCGGCGGGACTTAAGCGTTTTCCTAGTTAATGAATTAACACCTTGATCTGTTTTTATATTTCAAAATGTTACATATTATATTATTATACTTTGTTAATGATAATTAAATATTTCTTTTAGTTTTGACATTTTATTTTATTTTGACATAGGCCCACATAAAATTAGTAACCAAAAAATATTATTTAATACAGACATTATTTTTTACATTCGCATTCCAACATCATAATTCAATACACTATTATAAAATAATGTTAAAAGACAACACTGTATTTAAACTTTAAACATTGTTTTAAAAGTTGTGTTATGAGTAATTATTGCCCAAAATTTTCGAATAAAATATCACGTTTTAAAGTAACTTATTCCATTTATTCGAAGATATATTGTTATGGATATGTCAAACAAGAGAAAAGCGATAATTTAAGGGATTGTTTCATTTGCATTTCCCATTTATTTGTTGTATTTTATCTTTAAAATTTTGTATTTTAATGTTTAATTTTAATTTATATAACGATAGACTTCCCTAAATATAAAACTTACAAATGTAGTTATACATTTATTATTAATTGATAAACCTTGCAAAAAAGGAATAATTAATGTACAGTTGTCAAAGATCTTTTGCTCAGTTTAACGTAAATAGCTGTTTTTTTATAAGATTTTGTTAATTTTTTAAGAACTTTTTATTATCTTTTATGCACTGTGTATAACTTCCTTTGTTAATAAGTTTAAATGAGCTGGATAGATAAAATGTATAATAGTACAAATAAATCACTCTAGTATTGTCATCTCTCATCTGGGTGTCCGGCCAACCTGTAGGTGGTCCCACCCCAGTGAGTTATCTCCCCACCCGACGTTCTGACCACGTGCGCGCGGTCATCGCAGTCCAGCCGACACGTGCGCAATCACGCGTCCGTTGCGCTAAGTGTGCGCAGCCTCTCACGGGCACACGCGCAGGATTAAAGCATTACTTCCGGCGACTCCAATTAAACTGGTGACAATTTTTTCGAGAATTTTTATTTTAACCTTTAAATTGTATGAAAAGTCTTTTGACAATATGGTAATGAGTGGAGTCAAGTGGGGGGATGAATAAGGGCACCCCTATAAGCAGAGGGTGATTGAATGGAACATATGCAAATGAAGATTGACCAATTGAAAGCTTAGGCAAATCTGTTTAAATTAAGGATCTTGTTTCAATGAATTCATAAAGCTTGTGGGTCTGGTGTTAGGTGCCTTTTAGTCGGATTTCTTTAAGAGTAAGGTCAGAAGTTTTTTGTTTGTTGAACGAGTCGAATGCATCAGTTTTTAAATTTATTTATTTCTATAATAATTTTGAGAAAATTTATACACATGCTGAGAAAAAGGCCGACCTCAATAGCCCAATAAATTAAGAGTGTATTATATCTTTCATTACGCACAACAGTAATTTCTGAGAGATAATGTGTACAATGAACTTGCGTAATAGTATCAATAAGTGTAAAAGTGAATGCATCACCATAGGACAAATTTAAGTAAATGAAAATGAAAGAAAGGTAATGAAAGGTAAATGAAGCCTTGTGAGTGTTTACGAGGTGTTTAGACAAGTATCTAAGATTAAGTGAGGACATGTAATGTCAATTATTTATAAATATCATGCAAGTTAATAATTTAATAAAACCTAAACAATACTCTTTATTCAATAAGTTGTTGTTTTACTTATAATTGTTTCATAATCTGTCAATTTGCTTAAATCGTTTACCTTTAGGGCCTATTAATGTTTCATCGTGAAACAGGCCTTTAAAGTCTT
This sequence comes from Sweltsa coloradensis, assembly GCA_024449915.1. Taxonomy (NCBI): domain Eukaryota; kingdom Metazoa; phylum Arthropoda; class Insecta; order Plecoptera; family Chloroperlidae; genus Sweltsa; species Sweltsa coloradensis. Next base: position 114,998 of record JAMZAV010000157.1, on the reverse strand, counting down.
TATTTAAAATATAGCCTCATTGATGTTATAGGTATTGCTAAGTCTTTTTAAACTGACAAATTGAGAGACAAATTGGAACATTTTGATCCGACACCAATTGTAAAACCATTTTCAGTTGTCTGCTGCATCTACTTGTCTTCGTTACACAATCCTATACCGGGAGATTTCTCTGTACTACAAAGGGTAGTTTTTTTGTCATGGTCGTTGCTTTATTATTGTTACAATCAATGTCAATTTTAGTCAGTTCACACATTAACCACATCAAGCAACTTTCCAATTTGAATAGCTCATTTATAACAATAGAGCTTAGCACATTAAAATGCTAAGTGAATGGTTAATTAGCCGAGAATAATAATTGACCTGTTACCAGCAGTCACCCCTATCTGAAACTGTCAAGCCCGTCAAAACTCGACCGTACGCGATTTAAACACATCACTCACCCCGTCAATACCAATCATACGTAATCTAATCCATACGTCACGAACCATCCCCGGTTTACAGTTTGCAACTTGAAGTGGCGCGTTGTGGGGACTCCCTCATTGTCTCTGGTCAGCGCGCATGCGCCGAACACGTGACCCGCCTGACGCGCACGCGCTCTAGGTTACCCCGCTTGCCCTAACCACTCCACACAATAGAATCCACTCATTTGGGCACTTTTTTTTACATTTTCTCATAAAGCTAAGAGGATTTTGTTATGGCACATGCACCCCTATACACTAGTATTCTATGGGCCACAGTTGAAACTATTCAAGACTGTACTTAGGCAGTAAATTAACAACCGAGAGACTTAACGCCACAAAAACAAAACACGATTTAAACTGGTGGCACTTTTTGTGAGCTAAATATTGAATGAAGGGTAAGAGGGGAGGTTCATTTAAATGCACTAACCTTTATCAGACATTATATCTTTGGAATTGCTTATGACAGTAGTTACAATCGGAACAATGCATTTTAAAGACCAACTTTAGCTCAAGGATCATCATCATAATAGCCATATAACGATTTAAATAAATGTCTACTTGAGAAGTTTGACGTAACAAAATGGGCTACTAATTTGTGATTATTTAAGTTGTGATTAATTTAGATTGTTATTTTATAGATATAGAACCACGGGGGGTTCCCAAATGGGCGATTTACGCTGTCGAGAATTCTGGCCGTACAAGTTTAAGTATGTGAACCATGTGTTGTACACTCGTGCATTATTAAGAGAACGATTCGATTTTGAATAGTATTTGGATTTATAAGTAACTACGGCCGACTAGAATAGTAATGAAAAATACTTGTAATACAACGTACAAAACAACAGATGTTATTCATTCACAGGGTAAACGTTAACATACTATGGCTCAGGCTATAGCCCTGAATTATCTCCTGTTAAAATTTATAAAGAATGTAACTTAAATATCGGTATATTATATGTAAATATTTTAAATGTGTGTTTCGACCCAGTTGAAGCATCTATGACAGATTATCCTCCAGGGGTAAAGAATATCGTTCCATAATGGGGCTGTGGGGAGGGTGTTATAAAGTGGATGGTTTAAATAATATTAGCCAAGGGAAGGAAAGAGGGGAATTTGAGTCGACCCAATAAAATAAGGGTAACAATAGAAGGTGAGGGTTGAGCTCTCATATTGTGGTTATATTCAATGTAAAAATAATCCTCACTTTTGACAGACACGAAATCCTCTTCCCACGCCCCTTCCCCCCTTTATTACCACCCAGTCATAACCGATGATAAAACAAAAGACATCGGCAATAAAACGTCCGTTAGGTAGCGCATGAGAGAGTGGACAAGATGGCGGCTTGGCTGGTCACGTGACCGCCACGTGCGCGGGGGAGTCACGCGCCAGGTGATCGTGACGTCACGGACGGGCCTCCCACACGACGAGACACTTGATATGCTCACTGTCGCTTCAGTCACCGGTGAGCAGTGTGTATACTAATCGGCTCTAATCTATTTATAAGTGTGTGTCTTGGTTTACTGAATAAATAAGTGGCGGGAGGGACAAGGGGGCGGGAGGGACATGTGGTCCGGTACGGGGACGGAATACGCGCGACCACACGTATGCGGAGGACGTTGTTCCACGTAATCGATTTCTTGTCTTTGTCCAATACTAATGTTGACATACCAAGAGAGAACTGGGGATCTATTTACTAAAAGTGACAGCGACAATTAGCCGACCGAAACGACAACAGAACTTTAGTAAGAAGAGCTAGTGAGAACTGCCACCTCGAATTTTCTTCATACCAAATTAAATTGTAATTGCGTACATTTGATGTATGTAGTTGTCACATTGGCAAACGGTATAAAAATAATAAATGTGTAATTGTTGCCAATACACAGCTTGTAAACTTGTATGGCTGCAGTCAGATGCGTGACTATTGTCACTAAAGTTGTCGTTTCGGTCGACTATTGTCGCTTGTCGCTGTCGATCAACTGTTGTCATTAGTGAATAGACCCCCTCGTCATCTTTAGAGATGGGTTTAAAGAGCATTTTATAACTGACTTTTTCTCAATTTGATTCACAACCTTAGCAATTAGAAGCGTTTTGAAATATAGAAAGTTAGTGCTTGGAATGAATTGCGCTGTCCGCGGGTGGAATCGTGTCCAACTTGATTGATCGGTGTTTCCTACTTATATATGCCGGTCTCTAGTTGGTCATTGTTCGCTCGTCGATCTCGCCGCTACAGGGTTGGCATGATCTACTTTAAATTTAATGTCCCCCACTGAATATAAATGTTCTGTGACTGAGTAGGTAGACTCCAATCCAAATACGAATTTATAAATTTATTTAACTATTGTTGTTCCCTTTTTAATTCCTTGAGAGGGTGACTATAAGCGGATTCCTTTTCCTCCGCAAGAACTTTAAAAGTTACTTTTATGTGGGAACTTGAACGAATTTGAGGTTCCTGTAAAAAGTTCTTACGATGTCAAACTCCCGTCGAACACAATCCTATATTTACATTTTACTGTCTGAAACAGAAAAGTTAACTTTATATACGGTTCATGAGCTTTATTCGAAATTCCGAGCACATGAACGTAACATTAATTACGACTTTTTTACTGCTGGCTTTTAAAACAACTTATACATTAATTTTTTTGAGTCTTTCTTGAAGAAACAGAAAGTTGAATTGTTTTATTTTCTCGTTATGAAGCAACTTTTAAAAGTTATTTATTTCGCAAACTTGCCAAAGACAAGATGCACCAACAGCAGTTGCATAATCAGCATTTGTGTAGATAATTGATAAAATTGTAAAATAAATAAATACATAAAAGTGATAAGTGCAGCACGGGTAGAATTAAGGAGCAAAACTGCAGTTCACCCCAACGAGCCAAAGAACCACATGTAAGATCCGAAAAAATCCTGCCCATAAACCGAATTACACCCTGGCATGAAAGTTCTTAGCTAAGCGCTAAGGTCAGCATCGTCGACCCTGATTCGTTGATCGATGTGGCCGTTTTTGCAGAAAGACTAATCGAGACGATCTGTTATCGGCGCGTCTGCAATAAACGGTCTAGCGCTCTTCTTGTGGAGGGGGATAATGAAGACGAGGAATTAGCGAGCGAGAGTCTGTAAGTCAGCTATCGCATCACTGCTCATTACTGGTGTCCAAGCTAAGCGATCTAGGAGGGTGGAGGGAAGGGAGACGACCGTAACTGGGTTACTAAGCGAGTGGGACTTTAGATGAGCAATTAACTTATTTCTTAGGATATAATACACGTTTAAACTATTGACATTTTACAATAACATAATTATTTTATTCACGGTAATAAAATACAAGCACAGAATTTTCAATTGCATTTGATGACGGAGCAGTAGAAACAATTGCATACACCCTCTGGTCTGTATCACATTTGTTTACGTAAAAAAAGATCACAAGGAAAACTAGATAAATGTATATTACAATTTAAAGGTATCCAAATAATTTTAATGTTTTAATTAAGCATGTCATATAAAAATATATTCTTAATATAATTTAATCTTTTTGGTCTATACATATTTATACTCCTGAAAACAAACCCGTCAACGATATTACTATAACACTGCAGTAAAAATTATTTTTAAATGAATAATTTGCTCTTCTTAAGAACCAAGCCAACCAATAAAACAAATTGTGTCCTCACTTTTAAATTAATGTTTACAACTTAATTGTATGATAATTTTTTGAATATATTTTTTATGTCGTTAAAAAATATAAATCAACCTGTCATCATAAATGCTTTAAAAGTTAAACAATAAGAAACACTGAAAGATAATATGTACCCAGTGGACCGATAGCTTACTTGGTCGCCACGTTAAGGCGGAGGACCCGGGTTCGATCCCCGGTCGGGACACATATTTTCGAACATTGCTCTAACTTCAATATTAGCATAACCCTACGAACCTAATTCATTAAAGAATCTCACCTTACACTCAACCAAGGTACTCTAAACATCCACGCCGGATCCAGGTTCCTCGCGAGTCCACTAAGAGTTTTAGTAGATATTGGACTCAACCAACCGGTCAGAATTAAATAACAATCACCAAATTAAATATTAATCAAGAGAAATATAAAGTAGCATAAGACCATTGAGTAATACTTGGAAAATTATTTTTCTATATAGTGGGACATTTTCTTTCTGTTGTTTTTTCTCATGCTTATAGGAAACATAATAACTTCAAATTACACCAACGATAAAAGGCTAATAATATCGCATCATTTACTTCCAGTAACCCAACCGGCTAGATTCAAGCCCACGACCTCCATAATCGAAATCAATACGAGCCTCATTGCCCAAGACAATAGCTAAACTATCAGTTTACTCAGCCCACTTCATCTAATGAATAGTTACTGTTTCCCACACGTATGCTGTTCCACGCTACACACGAGCTGTATTAATAGTTTAATTACCCGTGAAGGAATACGATCAAGGGTCTGTCATGTTAATGAGTCCCCCCCCACCCCTTCTCTTGGGGCGAGTCATCGCCCGGCCGCTGTTGTTAGGGTAGTTGATAATGTACAGCAATTGCCAATTGGTGACTTGATTGACTTAATAAACAGATGATGGGTTAGGTAACAACGGGGATGGATGTAGGGTATAGGGTGGCACTCAAAGCGGGGAGGATTTGCATTGGAGGCGGATTACAGCAAACAACGTAGAACACGCAAACATTTATGCTGGTAGAAGATAGGTGAGCCACCACGCTTAAAACTTTTTTTTCAATTTCAATTAAATTTTAATTTTTTCAAATCAATTACACCTACGTGAGTGTTGACGAATCACTGAAATTGAGGAAAACAATAATCAATCGATTTTAAAGACAGTGTTGGCAGGAAGGTCACGGGTTCAATTCCCGACCGGACCGGCAATCCTCACTGAAGTTTTTTTTTATAGAATTGAGTCCTCTTAAACAGCCCTCGGACATCCCTTCACAGTTGTCCGATCAATATAGCAACATATCTAGTTCACCCGAAGTGGGGCATACATTGCACCCTATAACAGGTTTAATTCCAACGGAAAAATTTAAAATTTAAGTTTTATGTTAATGTCGTGAAACTATAATTTACTACTACTTCTTCATAATACTTGAACTTGAGAACTTTGGCTTAAGAGAATTTAGGATATTTTTGAGAAAATGTCAAAGGGAAATTGTACAGGATTTGATCACGTATCCAATAAATATTAGTTTATTTTATAGAAGTTGTGCATTTAAAAATGAACGAGAATACTAATTTGATACGGTATGGAAAATCGATGTAAACAAACTTTTTGATAAAATTAAGTGAAAAGAAGAAAAATAGTTGAGACTTGAATACGTTTTCCCACATTTTCACTCAATTTTCCCATTCAGTTCCCACCATTTATGCAAACGATAATGACAATAATATTTCTACCTACTGATGGTGATGGCGATGTTATAACGACAACACCCGTGGCTACCAGTAAGTGGCTAGATTGCGTGATTGTGAGCGAGAGAGAATGTGGATTACTCATCCCTGTCTCCCCCCCCCCTCCCCCCCTCACCGGGTTAACGAGCGTCTGTTCTTCCCCTGATGATGCCGTCAATTAAAGCGCCGTAACACCCAATTGAGCGCTCGGCAATCGCCTCCATCTTAGCAGAGAGTAGTGGGCACAATCATGACTAAGCCACGCTTTTCACACGCGTTTTTATACGACATTCTATAAGGAGAGAGGTGGTTCCTTGCTTGCATACGATGCTCCGATACAAGAGGCCATCGGCAATAATTTTGACTTAATGATAATAATTTTTGTGGGAAGCCTGCCGCGGGCGCAATTCATGCCCCTCTTCAGGTGTCTAACTAAGTATGTTCCGGATAGGACAATTGTCCGAGGATTGTTTAAGAGGACTCAATCCCTTGCATTCGCATTAACGACTGAGGAAAATCTTGGAAAAAATCTTCAGTTAGAATTGCCGGTCTCTACGGGACGGGATTTGAACCAGGGACCTCCCGAATCAGAGTCAAGCGCTTTTAACGCTCGAGCCAACACTGTCGGTTTTCGACTAACTAAATGATTGTTAAATCGCATCATAGATCCGACCCGAAATCGGGACACCCCACCCAGGTATGATACCCGGCCAAGATAGGTTATTTAATTTCTAAATTTATTTCCATAAAATCAACTTTACACTAGGGAAACGCCAAAGTCGTTGTTAAACGAGTGAGTGAGCGCCATGTGTATATAGTACCCGGTATCATTCCCCATACTGGGCTAGATCCAGCCTTGGGTATATGGGAGGAAATGGGATGTTCCCGGGTACTCAACACTTGGCTCACTCACTCGTTTAACAACGACTTTGGCGTTTTCCTAGTAATTTAAATTTTCAAAATGCGAATCGTGTTCGAAACGTATTAGTGTGAAACATTAACAAATTTCCAAGATAAAACAAAATCATCTAATTTTTATTTCCCATTTAACACCCCTCAAAAATAATATGTGGGTGTAAAAATATAAAAAAAGTTCTAACCAATGGGCATCGCACCTCAACCTTCCGTGCGGTAGGCTAAATGCTTACCACTATGTCATGCCAACCAGGCAGTTCTCGTAACGCTAGCTGCTACTAAGCAAATGTTATCGATATTTTTAAAAATTACATTTTTATTTATTGAAGGATTAAATCGCAATGGATCTAGCTGATTTTGTTAAGTTCTAAGTAAACTTGTACCGGATGTCTGTTTAAAATTTCAGCGAAATCTGTTCAGCGGTTCGCCTGATTTTCGACGTATAGACAGACAGACAGATAGATAGACAGGCAGACATACAGAATCACAGAATGAGAGCCGTTTGAGTTGAATGGAGACACTCGGTCGCTCCGCTCCCTCGTTTAATCAACCCCTCGTTTAATCAACCGACTAATGACATTTTTTAAAAATGAGTAAAGGTTATGTCCCAGTTGATTCTCACTCATAAATTGTTATTTCAAGGATTTAATTTTTAAATAATCCTTGGAAATGTTTCACAAACTATCGTTACGCCACAAAACTGTGAGTACTTAAAGAGAGTGCTTTACTTTCGGGGAACCTCAAAATAAGATCTTCGCAAATAAACATAATGTTACATTTACCATGTTAATCAAATGGGAACAACCGAAAACACGATCTTGGCAAACCAAATAAATTTTAAGTAAGTGACCGAGGTTATATTTCAGTGTATTTGGTTATATTATTATAAATTAAAATTTATCTGGGTTAATCTTACGAACATCTGTTATAAGTGTATGTTTCAACAACTTGTTGATTACTTAAAAGTCAGAATGTAACAAAATATTATACTTATTTACACATTTATAACCAAATCCAAATCCAAAATTATTGGATGCATTTCTTGTCAACTTATAACAGAGGTAACTGGCGAATTTAAATTTCCATTCTAAAACTAAACTAACACATCTGTAAATCCAGCAATGCTAATCACCTCACCTCACCATATAATTGTTTTGTTTATCGCCTAATGAATGGGCACGCGCCCGTATGACGCCGATAAACAAATAGCTTGTGCACCGCTTGTGTGATAGCGCGACTCTAATCGTGCGCCAGCTAGCTCTCTCCCGATGGTTCACCGAGTTCAAACCAGGGTCAGTCAGTGTGGTGCATTCACCACGTGTTTGCACTTCATTAGTGCTGGATTAACTCGGACCTGAACGAATGTGTCCAGGAGGTTGGATCGTGGATTTTTGATGGTTTGATGAGCTCGGTTCAGCTTTTTGTACAACGTTAAGTGTCTATTTAACCATTTCAGACCCCACGCCCATTACAATGTACATCAACTTTGAAATTTTAATCTGGTTATACATTTTTTTATTATAAAAAAAAAATTCCCCGTGCCAATAGGACAAAAAGTTAATAAATAAATAAAAAAATATTGAAATAGTTTCATCAGTAATCATAACGAAATCCAGAGAATTTCCCATGCGTTCTGGTACACTGCACACATTTTGAACTCTAATTTTCTGCTCACAACTTGAATCTTTAAAATATTGTTTAGGAAGGGTATGTGCAAATGTCTATAAGACAGACATTTCTACATTTCAAACTTGTCTCCTACATAGGTCAAAGCTTGTCAAAGAAACCACAGGTCTGCTATTTATAAAGATAGAGAAAGACTTAGATATGGCATTGTTATCAGAATCGCCGTGTCCCTCTGTATTGTTGTTACTGCTCGTTATCTTGTTATGAGAAACATTGAGGGGATATGAGGTTGAGTTTATCTGAAGGACCACCGCCCTACAGGTGGCGTTCTGCACCTAGTAAAGAACAATACTACATAGTCGGTCAAAGAAGCATTTTATTGTTATTCATTTACATTCTTTGTTAAGTTTGCCAAGGAACACAATATTACTTCGTCCTCTTCTAAACTTCGGGGGTTCTAAGAACGCTCCTTCGTCCACAAATTCCGGGATTACTGAAACAGCTGGAACAAAACATAAATCATATTTAATTATAGATAATTAATTACAAATACGTCTAAATGAATTTAGCACTGGAACACCTCTCAAATTATTTAATACTTTATCTAGCATATTGACAAAAATGAAACATTTTAATGTGAAGCAAAATTTAAAAAAAATATGTTCGTCATTAAATGTGATAGTGGTGACACCTTTTTTGGAGAATCTTCACAATAATTATATAAATACAAAAGTGTCTGCAATTCTCTGCTAGCCAAACAAAGAGTTGGTCGTATTTGATATATTATAACTGATCTATTGAGGCGCTGTTTTGAAATCGATATTTAAAATATTGTATATAAATTTAATATCCATTTCAATAAATTAAAAACAAAACAAATAAATAAAATTTAAACACATTACAAATTTGGTATGCTATATGGAAATAATTTTAAATTAAAATTTACTTAATTTAAATATTACCTTAATTTAAATATTACACTGAACAAGGCTACGAATCCTTTGAAGGATAGGATGAACATAAATGAAAAAACACAATACTTACTATCTGCGTCTTTTTTCACGCACCGTCTCATCTGAAAGACACAGAACAACAATTTTAGTGAGATAAACATTAACAATGGAGTGATTACCTTTTGAAATAGTAGTTAACATTCTAGTTCCTTAACATGGGAAAAATAGTCAATTCTGGTAAATCTGAGTTAGGTTCCAGGGGCAAATACCTTCAATAAGAAATGTGATTTGGGATTTGGGATTTGGGTTCTCAATTCAGTGAAAATAAGCTGGTATGATAATGAATGGGTGGATCTAAGAGAAACATTTGTATAGTTTTGAATATAGCATAAATATAAACATATCATTCTCACATGACAAAGGGGTAGAAAATTAACGAAAACGGTTGAAATAAAGACGGGATTTTAGGGACATCTAGGGACATTAAGGTCACAAAACATATTATTATGAACAAGTAGAGTTGTCGGCGGTGGCACATACGAAACGTATGGCTTCACGAGGACGTGGGTTCGTATCCCGCATAAGAAATAGGATTGTGTATTCGTCTCAAATAGCCTTAGTGCATTAAGAGCCGTTAAGCAACAAATATCATCATGAATAAGCAAACTATCCGTCTACTACATACTATACTATACATTTACTAGTTGGCCAAGCGAGACTTTACTGAGGTAATGCCTTTCATTTAAATTACATCACTCATACTAAAATTCTATTTTACCTAACAGATTTTGAGATATTCACGTGCGGTTACAGGAAGAACAACTGCCAATAGTAGTAATTTCACACATAACGCAATACACAAAATCGAGAAGTGCCTTGTAGGTTTTGCATAGATTGGTTAGAACTATCCTCCGTAATTTGCATCCCAAATACAAACAGTAGTGATTTTAATCGGATTTTAATTAATGATTAAATTTCATTAATTTATTCTGTAGTTGAAAATACTACCGAATATAATAGTGGAATATTTTCACCTCTAAAATAAATAATTGTCTACCAACGTCAGGGGTAGGATGCTAGAAGCACCACACATATGTATTATTAAATCCATCAGATTTAGTTATACGGTACATGAACTTTTATACCATTCACATTTCACAAAATTGCACAGATTTTAGAAATATAGTAGTTGAATAATTTTAAAAATAAGAATAATTACAATGTACATATTACATAACTGCTAGAATCTTGACTTACGCGTTTGTTCATTACGGCTGACTCTCATGGCATCAGGCTGCTCGTTCAACAAGCCTTGTCCAGCACCAAACCTGAAATAAGGACATTTACGTAGAATAACTTGCAGAGTTTGATTAAAAATTAGCTTTAATTAATCTCTCGCTAGCTTTTATTAGCGTATTATAAACCGTGTGAAATACTTACACTGCCAAACGAGCCTGTCGATCAATGTTTCCTGAAAGTGAAAAATACACATTGTTAGCATAATATAAAGGCCAGTGACGTATTCAATTCATAGTACATAGGCTATGTTGAATATGACATTAAACAAAGGAAATAAATGGTTATGAACATTGTTGTGAAGATGATGATGGTGCAAAATGATGAGTGAATGCTTTTTAAAAACATTAGTAACAATTTTGAAAATTAAAGAGGGGGTGGGGGTTAAAAAGTGCAGTCAAATGCCATCTATAAAACACCAAATTGAAAGGTATTAGAGCTACATGTCTGCATATTAATTTTAATATTCAAATTTGACCACATGAAAATGTGATTGGTATATGTTACCTTTCAAGTTTTTTAATTGGTTTATATATGTAAATGTATCTTGTGGCCACTTCTTTTTCACAAATTATTCCAGCAATACGTTACGAACTCGTTTTCTAAGTCATTGAATAAATGTTGCAGATGATCTCGACCCATTAACTAAAAAAAATGTCCCAAATTTCCAAATAAAATATAAAACAACTTGTGGTTTTTATGTAGATACGTAGTTTTTGGCAAAAAAAATGAATGAAAATATTCTAGGATATTCCCAAGAAGATGCTTGAATATAACAATATAGAAAAGGTTGAACCTAATAATATAATATTATGTAATTTTATTTTCATCAGACCATTCGATCTTTTACCTTTATTCACAAGTTTACCCAACTTTTATGGAAGATAATTGTGTGGCTACTCATTGTGTCATAAATTTGTCCAAGAATATGGGTATGTGTGAAATGTGTTTTTAGCTTTTGGTCAATTTCTTACATTAGTTACATTTTTACTCCTACTGGCAAAATTATACACACTTATGTAGTAACAATAAAATTTTGGGTTTTGAGGTAGAGGCGTTAATTTTATTAAACCAATATATCGCTTAATAATGAAATATATTCTCAAATAAATTAATTTATAGGGGCCTCACACAAATCGTCTTGTTAGTCGATGGAAGAGTGTGAAAACAAACATAGCAGTGAGGGAATGTAATACTTGTGTTTTACTTGAAAATATATAGTATTCTAACCATAAAAATATATACATTTAAGACAAAAATTTTGGATTAAAAAAATGGCAAAACGCTCCGGTTTCTGGAGACTGAACTAAATGGTTGCTAATTCCATTACTATATTTCGTTTTCGTATGAGCGTTAATGAATACAATTCTATACTATCATACTATTAACAATTTTTAGTTGCAAAGAATTAGCCATTAAAACAGGGTCGACATCCTTGGCGGTACACTCGACCCGATGGTGTACCCCTTGCTGTTTCCACGGGGAGACTACGGTTTCCGGCTTAAAATGAAACACCACTCCCGACTACCGGACCGAGACGTACAACTCTGTGACGTTTCGTCAATTTAGGGATATTCACCCTCTAAACTAAATAAAAATATTTTATTCAGGCTAACTAGTTATGAATTTAGAAATAACAAGGTAAATTATTGGGTCCAAAATTATCCGTATTTTTTGTCAAAACTTGGTATTTTTCGAGCTAGGTCCCATCGACAAAAATCTCCCATAAGAAATAACATGGGGACGATCTTTATGCACCGTGGCCTTGGAGGAGTTTGATAAAAAAAAAAATTGGCAATTATTGACATACTCTACAGCATTTTCTGTAAATCCTCTATTTTTGTTTTGTAATTTGGGCAAGTCGTTCGGTCAAAATATGCTGATTACCAAGAATGGGTGTGATTTTGGATTGCATATTTTTGCGTATTTAGTGTATATTTATGCACAGTTTCAAGACACGATGTTATAAAGGGTCATTTTAGATTGGTACGATGCTCTAGTATCTATGTGGAACAAAAGAGAAACAGGTTAAAGCCGATTTAAGAAATTTCACAAAATGCCAATTTTCAACAATTTCTGGATCAAAAATTTGAAAATTCGTGTAAAGTCACAGTTACAAAATATAATTTTTAACGGTCTTTTTAGTGTATTATTATGCTATAGATTATGTGGTAAAAAAAACTACCCCCTTTTGCATGACATCAACTCAGAAGGTTAAAAAAGAGGACTACTGAATTTGAATTCCAATTTGATAATAAATAAACAAATAAATTTTAAATACTCAAATTTTTCTTGCTTCAATAGATCTATACAGGTCTCTGGTTGATCACTGTTTGCTCGTCGCTGGCGTCGGCGCCAGCTTGGTTGGCTTGGTTGGCTTTAAAAATAAGTCTCCCAAGGAAAATCAGTTATGTGACTTTTAAGGGGGTAGACTATAAAAACGAACTCATTGAGTTATTTATTTAGACTATCCCACCACCAAAATAAAATTAGGGTTGCAAACAACCGGAAACTGAATCCAGGTTGCACTAGATAATAAATAGTTTAGGTAAAACCAATAAATTACATTAATTAAAGTTGAAATTTGGTTCCAAATCGCATAAAAGAGTTACACAGATGTTAAGCAAGTGATATTACCTTGAGTCCCCGCCACAACCACCAAGACGACCACTAGACTCAACAGCCAGACCCTCATTGCTGCAGTTCCGGACAGATTCGCTTCAAGACGAGAAACAAGAACACTTGGGTCACTCCAAGGAAGTGATTTGAGTAGCGAGAAGTTGGACCCTGGTTATATACCCCCATCGCCCTCTCTATCCCCTACCCCATTCAGCCCTCGACCTAAGAGGAAGGCGACTATTTAAAAAATAAAATGTTTGCAATTGCGGATTAAACTTCAGATTAACAATGCGTTTATCTAGAGTGTAATTAATTGTTTCATAAAATGCGATTAATCGAATGGGAAATTAACAATCATGCAATTCTTGTTTTAATCATTATGTAACGGTATTGCAACATCCGATTTATTATTGTTGGAAAAGCTGGAAAACAGAAAATGCATCGTTTGTAGGAAAGGAACTGAATTAGATATAGTATCATCTTTACCGCTCACTTGCAATAGATGTTCTAACTTTAATATCAACATTTATTTTGAACGATGGGTTTGATTTATTTGGTTTAAGGGCGCGTCAACAGTTAGGTTATGATGCATCACTCTACTTTAGCTTAGAAGATGTGGAATGGACCGAGGAAATACCCTTCGTAGACAGAACCAGCCACAGCAAGGGGTTCCCTCGTCGTGGTTGTCATCGTCTTTACTCTTTGTTGTCGTTGTGGTGGTCGTCGAAGGGAGGTTTCACAATGACGACTGCCAAACCTCGCCTCTAGTTTTAGGTAGTTATATTATACGCACCTCCCTACTAACTGATGTTTGCTATTTCATCGCCTATACGGACTAAGAGATTTATTAATTTCTGAATATCAATATTATGGATAGTTTCAATTCTAGTGTTATCACCTTGAAACGGTAAGACTACAACTGAAGGTCTAACTGAGCGTCTAAGATTTTTTATTAAAAATTAACCCATATTCAATCGATTTACACTTTATAAAATGAATGTGATATTCGGATTCGGGACGTTTTATTCTTTGTTTGTTGTAGGCCTACTTTTTGTTTAACTTAAATCTAACATTCATGTAAGCAGATTATTAGTATCCTGAACTGCAGTTTATCGAAGTATAAACAACAATAATCTTGTAATATAGGATGTAAGATATATAATATTAACGGTGTGGTTTCCCAATGCCTATAAATGATTATTATACATGGATTACTAGCCTGATTGTGGCTAGGTATCCGTAGGAAAAAGGAAGTACATTAATTGCTATGGGCAGGTTTCACTTTTTTTAAAGGTTTATCCACAGGACATTGATTGAAGTAAAATATATAATAATTGTAATAATCACTAATACCATTGCATAAACCTAAGCAATCTCGGAGCAATGTACCAATGATTGTCGTAACTTCCTGCCACACGCTGGTGATATCAGGTTATTTGTGGAGAAAAAAATCTTGTATTTTGCTGCAAATAATAATGTATTTTGAAATATTTTGTTTAATGAAATGAAAATACAGCCTCTGTATTTTGTTTTAATTTTCAGTTCAATTATTCGGTATTTTTCTCTCTCCCTATAAAACATACTGCTAAACAGATTATGCATGTAATTTCAGAGAATTTTTGAAACGTTTAAACGTAGAAATGTAACGTTTCTTCTAGGTGCAATCGAAACGGAGCAATACATACAAATTTCACTTAACGCATTAGATGAACAATGTTTTCACCAAAGTCAATTCATGCGGACATTCTGTCTGTTGTTGGTATTGGCTCAATGATAGATTTTATGTTGACACTACTTTAACCATAAAGAATCCAAATGTTATGGTCCATGTGCCCAAACTACGTTCTTGCAACCTTTCAGTAAGTTAAGTCCAAAAATAACAGAAAGCTTATTCTTTTAGGATATAGCATGAAAAAATTAATGAAGTTAATTAATCGTAAATTATACTTATTGTTGTTTAATTATAAAATTTTCGAATATACATTATTATGAATCCCTAAAACTCAATAGATATGTACTGGTAGTCATACAACTTGGTCAGTAATAAATGCAAATAAATCCAAACGATGATGGAAACCTCAAACAAAATTCCACGTTGTTTAGTAATAAATTTAATCAAATACAGAATTAGTAAAATCTGAAATTATGTTTCAAAGTTGAAACCCACACCAACCACAGTCAACTGGTATAATATTAGAAATATTTTGATACATAGCCGGGTGGCAGAGAGTACTTGCCCCCCTGCGAAATCAAGGGGGGGCAGGACTATAGTTTTGCCCCCCCCCCCCAATATCAAACAAGAGTATATCGTTGAATTGTGCACAAAAATATATCATGATCGTTAATAAACATTTCCATGCAGCTATGAAAAAAATGGTATGTAAGTAATAATTATTTTCACGTCATCACAATCCAATTCAAAGGTAGTTCTTTTGAAAACAAAATAGGTTATTTGCTGCGGCACAGGCTTGGGGGTGAACTGGTGTCGTGGCGCATATCATTTTTCGGTTTACTCGGAAAGCTGTGAAGACGGCACGATGATAAGCAAATGTGCTCAGGAAATAGCTTTCACTTGTTTTTCACTTGTTAACTTGTTTGGCTTTAGGGAATTTGCATAAGTTCCAGATATCGGTAAAAGTATGTGCAATATATAGATATTCGTCTAAAAATGATATAAACGTTTATTTCAGGTTTTTAAAGTTAATCGTTCAATATATTCTGTTGAGGGTCAAAGTTTGACTGTTTAAATTTCCCGCACATTTATTTTGAAACGGCTGCTTACGTCATCGGCGCTTATGACGAACACGGCCGCCTAGATAAACAACGAAATTCCCTCCTTTTACCAAAGTCTTTGGTTCATACAACAATGGGCAACAATAGACAACAGTTGATGTCCTTTTCCAAGTTTTATAATCAACATTGTGTTTTTATACTTATTATCAATTTAACTGCAGTTAAAGCTTACGTTGTGATATTACTAAATATATAAAATAAAATATTAAGCATATTAGAACAAACTAGATGTCAAAATATGCTTCCACTGCCAAGATAATCTCCGAAAGCGAGTAACTTGAAATATCGTTACGTGATTGGTTGATTGGCATCATGAAGGCTGATGACGTATGACCCGTTTTTCCCGCCAAAATATGTAGGAAACTTTCATCCTTAATTTATAAATGAAAATATCCTCAAAATCAAGAAAATAAGATATTTTTGTGTAAAGGAAGATGGCCTTAACCAAAGAGAACCATAAAATAATGTTATGCAAATTCCCTATTATACACCAAATCGGTATCACAAATATTTCATATCATCATTCTAAATTTGGGTTCAAAGACTGCTTTGATTTGGATTTACTTGCATGACAGTATTGACAGTGCTAAAGCCCGTCTCCCCCTCACATTCAACTCTTCAAGACACCACCAAGTTTTAAAGTTTCTGTCGGGAAAAAATGCTTGGTTGCATGTCTCGACAACTGTTAAATGGTGAAAAATATGGAGAAAACTCCAATTTGTAATGCCTGATACCGAACACCAAAAAGGCATCAGATTCGAGTTTGGTTTCTGGTTCTAGTTCTGGTTCGCGTTCAATACAAAATAGGGTTTTACAGTTAAGGGTTAATTTACGCAATTTTTTTGTTTTGGTTGAGCTGTAGTTCGGGTTCGACTCCCTTGTTCTACCCAATAAGGCGAACCCTGATACATTATTCTTCTGTATACAAATACCCTACAGTAGCCTTCCCTGCCTGTATTTTATAGCCATACTTATACAATAACCAATAATTTAGTTGCATGAATGAGACTGCTCAATGTATCAATGGTCTAATAATAATATGTAGAACATTCACACAATCAGCCAAAGGCGTGTAAACAAGCTAGTCCTACTTTACAACCATGATCTGCATTTAACAGAGGATCCGACATTAATCAGAATTATGTTTGTATTGAAATCCCTGCCGACGCTGCCGGCATCCGAGTGTATGACTACCCCTCTCGATCAGTCAAAGCGTTTGACTCGCTCAATATGCGGGGGGCCGGGGGCAGGGGGCGTGGGAAGTCGGGGGGGCGCGATGCCACCTGGCGAGGCGCGCGGGGGGGTGGCCACTCGATCAAACAGCCGCACAACCGCCCATTATCTCGTTTAATGCTCGTCTCGATGTCAGAGAGTTTCAACCCCCAATTAGAGGAGTTGATGGTATCTAAGCGACGCACGCGGGCCTCGTGGGGAATATTAGAGGATTTATTGTGTTTGGTTTGGTTTGTGTCTATCTCCCACCGACGTAGGCGTCGATAACTGAATCAGCCTATCTCATGTTGAATGATGAGCAATAACTATTGCAAAGCAGGCATCAAGCGAATAAGAATAATATTTGTTTTTGTTATTTTATTATCTTTCTGTTTATGATGAAAGCCATTGGCGACTTTTGAGTTTATATTATGTTAATACTTAAATAAATACGTGAAACTAATAATTTATATTACTCAATTGCAAACAATTCAAGTAAATTGGATTTTATTACATGTAATTGTCTACATTGTTTTTAGTGTTAGTTATATATCCAGGAACTATTTTTTACTTTTACTATAAGGTCAGTGGGGTGATTATTTTGACGTGTTTCTTAAATTAGCTTACATACTTTAAATGCTTAATTCGAAATAAAATTATTATGATAAATAATAAAAATTATTGTTGAGCGAAGTTACACTATACTCACATTCCTGTCTGCCGGTATGTCTGCATTTTAATGTATTTTCAAATTCAAAGTATTTAAGAACTTGCATTTGTTGTTGACATTACACTTGAACAAGGGTGATACATAAAAGCTTTTGGTCCCATTCAAAAGGTGTATTTTCTACAACCCGGCACCTCCACCAAGAATTAAATTTTAACCATTTTAATTTGGTAGCCGTCTTCATAATCTTTTGACTGTTCGCTTCGCTCCCTTTTATGGGTATACTCCCATGTAAGTTACTATATTAATCAAATGAAGTTGATTTGGAAGTTCAATATTCTCATTGTACATGTGAAGCTATGAAGTTGTTGATATTCAGTATCAAATGCAGTCCAACATTTCCTTCAGTGGCCCATGTACTACAAACAAGTCTACACTAGCCTACTACTTGAAACTCCCCGCGCTGTTTTAGACACGCTTCAGTCATACAGACCGCAGCAACGGACATGGTGGTACCTAAACGGTCACCATGCACAAGGAGAGCTCAACCTTAACTATTCGGTTATGGGAATGAGTTCAGTTAATACTAAAGGATGCATTGTTGGTATCAACTAGTAGGCAAAACTCCCACCGAATTTGAATAGGGTTTAAAATCATACGTCTATTATCAAACAAACATTAGAATGATTAAGATAATTGAGTCAAAAGAGCATTTGCCATTTATTACATTTAGACAGCGTATGAACTTCGTTTAAAACGCAGAGCATATGTTAAATTGACTGCTATTAGTTTTTTTGCCGGGGCTATTCAAATGTGCCCATGGCCCGTGTCTGCTCGCCACGCTCGAGTACCCCCCCCCCCACACAACCCTTGCGCACCCGCCCCTCCGATACTGTGATTACAAATAGGAATGACACCTTTGAACATGCTGATAAATCAATTGTGTCTATTTTTTGCCAATACAGATCGAAATCCTCTTGTGCTGGGGTTAAATGTGAGAAGGCCAAGTAAATAATGGTTTCGAAACGTGGATGTAGAACAAAAAAGGTTTTTCTTTTGTTGTTTTTCCTTTTCGTTTTTCTTTTTTAATGTTTTTTTTCTTCTTTTTTCTTCCTTTCTTTCTTTCTTCTTTTTTAATTTTTTTCTCTTTCTTTTATTTTCTTTTTCTTTTCTTTTTTTTTTTTTTTTCATTCCCCACCCCCTTTTTTATATATATTATTCGATTCATTCATAAATTGCATTTAATATCCTTTTTATTTGTTATCAAATTTGTTGAGTATTTAATGCATTGTTGTAATATTACTATTTCAAAGTTCATTGTTGTGTCTGCATCTATGTAATTAGATTTATTTAGTTGTCCTCCTTTGTAAATCAGTTTTTTTAACTGAATAGGATAGACGTTAAATAAATAAATAAATAAATAAATAAATAAATAAATAAATTAAAAAATAAATAAAACATAATAAGGTATTATTTTGTATGCGCGTTTTCTTATATTGACAATAGGTATATCTCTACTATTCCGCCATGTAATGTTGTAACTCAATTTGAAATTATTGGTTTCGGGTATAGTACTAAAAATTCCAGACAAACGTTCTCTTAATATTTCTTTTTCCTTCAACAGTTTTCACTCTCCATGGAAAAATAATACAAGAATCAATTTCCACACAAAAAAGTCGTAGCACACGCGAAACAACAATTAACACTACTTAGGGCCTAATTTAAATAACTGAACTGAAATTAATTTACACTCTGAAACAGAAATACGTTTCAGTATTTACTGTATGCTAAATACATTTTTTAATATAGCTTTTTATTAAAAAATAAATATTTTAAATATAATTATAATAAATAATTTAGGATAGCAAACTCACCACCTTGTTCTCATTATCCATCTATACACAAACACTTTTCTATTTAATTACCAATAACTATAATATTTTCGGTTTTATATTTTAGGAAATATTAACACTATAAGGCTATTATTTGTAGGCCAAATGGTCTTGGCATTATTTTAATGTTTACTTGGTAGATACATTTTGTATTGAAAATAGTCCATTTAGTTAATAGTTTGTTTTATTGTAATATAGGAATTCACACCGTTTGACATTACGTAAGTGGTGAATGCACTTATGGTCATGCAGTATTATTTTAACATGTGATATCAATAAATACGCATACGAACTAGGGTCGCAACCCCACCGTGTGTGGCGCTATGCGCTAAGAGGACGCCCCCCCCCCCCCCCCCGACTCACCCCAGCAGGCGTAAAGAGGCGCTAGAGATAAGCAGTTAATAGGTACCGCTTATCAGACAAAGGGTGGATCTTACAAAGCCATGGTGCGCTATCACCCACCCGATAGGCCTGGTCGCCAGTAAAGCTAGCAGGTAATTAACTGTGGCCCGATCAAAGTCGTTAATTACACGGCTAACGATTCCACTGCAGGACACCACTGTGCGAAACATTTACCTCGTTCAGTTGGGGTGGTCAGAATCTAGGGGTATAGCCTCAGGGATGTATGCAATGCATTCCTGATTAATTAATATATACTGTGTGGTCAAGGGTGATATGAATAATAAGTAGCGGATCGCCAAGGGGAACGGGAGAAGGACAGGTAGGGTGTAATTTATCTGGTATTATGAAACTGTATTTATGGCTTGGTAGCTTTTAAGTATTGGTGTGTCCAGGGCGATAAGTTGAAATGCAAATTGAACAGTCACAGAGTAAATAAGTTAGTCACAAAAAAGTTGGAAAAATTGAATGCTCCCTGTGGGGTATATTGGAATAACTTGTAAGGAATATTTGATGAACAACAACATGAAAAATTGTAAAACTAATTTTTTTTACTGTTTTTATCCTAAACTGGCCTTGTTCCCGGTGGTGAGCTTTGAAATGGTACTTAAATCATGGAGTTTTTAAGTTTTAAAACTCCATGCTCCAATGATGCACGAAGCCAACAATAACTGCAATTTCAAATTATTGCAAACAAAAACATTTTACAAATAATTCTGAGACTTTTCATTTTAATTTTGATTGTTATCTCTTTCAGGCACGGAATTTAACTGTCAACTTTTTCTCAAAATTAATCATTTGATAAAATAAAATAAAAAATACACACAATATTTTGTTTTCGGTTTTGGTCAAAATTTTGGAATTATTGTAAATTCGAAATTAGCAGTTACAAACTTTTTAGTAAAAATTTTGATCAATATTATTTTTTTTTTTTGGTTATTTTGTTTTGTTATTTTGTCTCAATTCTATCTCTAGCTATGAATTTAAAAATGTTCCGGGACATTTAAAAAACTGCCCGTTTCCGTTCATTTTTTACACTTTGCTATAAAATCTCTGTCAGGCACTGCATTTTGGAAAAAAAACTGTAGTATCAAGGGAAGTCTGTATTTTCCGTAGAAAGGTGGTTATTGATGCTAACCACTATGCATTTATTACACAAAATCATCTAATTGGTGGTCAACATCGCTAACCACTGTGCACCCGGTAAGCTAGCTATATGGCTCAGCCGTCTCTTCTTCCAATACGAGGACCGACAGTGTTGGCTCGAGCACTTCACTCGACTTTAATTCCCGGGGTCTTGGGCTCGAATCCCGTCCAGACCGTCAATCATGACAGAAGATTTTTTCCGAGGTTTTCCTCATTCGATAATGCGAATGGAAGGGAATGAGTTTTTTTTTATAGCCCTCAGACATCCCTTCACAATTGGGTACTAGCCTTCATTCCAGAAATCAAATATGTTAAAGATAACATCTAAAAAAAAAATAACATAAAAGTTTTTTTTTTGTCTAAGGTTAATACTTTTCTTAATATTTAACGTTGAAATTTTGAATCTGGCTTTCCCTCCAAAAGACAACACGAAAAGTAGTGTGACGTCAGACTGCTGACCGCAGCCTGGCGCAGACCCAAAGCGCACCGCTATCTAGATATAAATGGTAGATATTCTACCATCCAGTCGGCGGTGGGTCAAACACATCCTAGCAGACAGTTGCCGTCACTGCGCCGCTGTCATTCTTGCTATCGTTTCTCAATGATCCTTTTGATTGATTTTAAAAGAAATGACGCTTTATAAAAGGTGTAAGGTACAAATGTGTTTACACACCACTCTAGAAATACCGGAGAAAGTATTCATATATGTGCCAAAAGAACTAAACAGGTGAAAATAATGGTTAAACGCAACAAGACGAGAATATGTCGAGGAATCGTAGAGCCTACCGCTGCAAATTCACTTTGCCGTTGTGAATACCCACCGCCTGCTCGAATGGGATGGACCCAGGCGGTGTGAATATACCACTTTCATGTAAGTAAATGATATTAATTGGTCTACCTACTACTTTTTTATTTCGCAGGTTAGTTTCCTATGAGCTTTTAATTTACCTCGGGATTATTATAAGTCTAGGGCCTATACATAACTCATTTTTTCGCGGGGAAATAATCCAAATATGTATTTAAAAATTTTGAATTTGTGACATTCTCCCATGCGAGAAAACGCCTCTACGTTTAGGCCCTAGGTTTATAATCCCAAGGCAAATTTTGCTGCAAGAATATTTGGCCGGAGCCTAACAGAAGCTTATAGGAAATTCATTTGTGAATTAAAAAGCTGGTAGACCAATTAATAATATTCACTTGCATCAAAGTGGTCTTCACAACAGTAGAGTGAATTTGTAGAGGGGGCGTCCTCCTCAAAACATTCTCGTGCTGCAGCTTTGAACAATTCTTTTTGCCTTGTTTGTCGTTTGGTTCTTTTGGCACGTGTATAAAATGATCTTCTCCGGTGTTTCTACAGTGGTAGCCTTTGCCCTCTTGGTAGACCTAGGCCGGTTATTTCTCTATGCCTAGGCCTTAGGACCTAGGGCCGAGGTAGGCTTATCACTACGCCCAGGTCTAGGCACATATTTAAATTTAAAATATAAAGTCCTACCCAACATCAATGATATAAATGATATCATCATCAACCTAAAAAACTAGGCTAAGGATACAGGAAATGCCTCGGCCTAGCCCTACCTAGGCTAGGCTATGTCTAGGGCATCCAAATGGACATTTTATAGAATTGGTTTACCTAACCTAGGGCAAAGACACAGCCTAGGGCGTAGGGCCTAGCCTAGCGCAGCCTTGAATGACTGTGTACGACTACGCCAGACCATAAACCTACAAATTCTTTCCCATAGAGAAATAAATAACCGGGGCTCTTTCCCCACAATGAGAAATAAATCGCTTTCTAGTCAAGATTGGGTAGACGCACTGTCAAAATCACGGGGTTCATGGTCGTCATCATGGTCGTCATCTTTGTCATCGTTCGTGTTGTCAAAATAGTCCGATTATTGATGAGCACGGTCCACTGGATTGCCTCTAGGCTTCGCTGCCGCGCACGGCCGCTCGTCGAGCTGTTGTTGTTGTTGTTGTAGTATTTATACAAACTACAACGATGAGCATGCTGCAAGCTACGTAACGCAGTTGAACCAACAACGAGCGTTTGCGCGGGGGTTCAAAACCCTATAACTTTGTACCCCCGTAGTAACCACGGATGATTTTTTTTTTAAATCTTTCAATTGTGAAGTTTATTTAACTGTGTTCTATAAATAATAAAAAGTGAAAAACGTGAATTTGAGACCAAGGCTAGTTCCCTATTGTCCTATCCGCATTGTCCTATGGTAAGTCACCTGAAGAGGGTCACACCGGTTAAATCTGATGTGTATACCCTACAGCGGGCATCCTAAAAAAAATTATTTATTTATTTTTTATTAGTTTTTCTCCCTGAAACTAATGGCGAGCTCTGGGTCGTTGTCGGGGAACTTTCCCCTTCCCTTTGACTACCTCCCCGACGGCGACGACAATGACAACACGGACGGATGATGACAGACGGAGACGACCACGACGTGGGGGAACCCCTGCCCTCCCCATACGCTTGTGGCTGGTTCTGACCAGCACAGGCCTGTCCACCCCTTGTCCCCCCGCGTCATTCCTTACGTCCCTCCCTTCGTCTCGATTAGCCAAGTTGCATAAATATGAGACGTTAAGCAATATCCAATAAAATTACGAGGCGGACTGGTGGCGATGCGCACATACGATATAGTATAGTAGTCCATCATATGCGGTGTTGCGTGCGGCAGCATCCACACTACCTGCTCTTCATCATCCACACAAGATCACGACAGCATACACGTTGTCATTACCACATCATGTCCTCATTATTAATTGTTTATTTAGTCATCCACCTGCCTAGGTTATATTAGGCAAGGGTGGCGCTCCGGCTTGGCTAGGGCGTCGCCAAATCATGGCATAACAATGACACGTAGACGACTAAACGTATAAACTTAGGTACAGATGTTTGCGGTTTCTAGCGGCCCCCCACTGCTTAAATTAACACGTGTTTCAAGCAACACCATGTACACGATTATAGCAGGTGGATCTCTTTGAGGGAAGAGCATTTAACTGTATTTTCCCTAGTGTGCGTTCAACTCATAATTTATTACTAAAAAAATAGTTGAAATGATATGACATTGTGATGACAAAATGTTAACCGATCGATATTTACTCGACGAAAACTGAAAATCAACTCAATTGTGAACAGTGTTAAAAACTTTCGTTCCGGTCAAGAACCCCCCCCCCCCCCCCCCCCCCCCCGCACAATGGTACCCTACTCCGCAAAACCGACGTTTTCCGCACGTAATACGGCGAGTCAGCTGAGGAAAATCGAGCCTTATTTTCGTGAAACTATTTTCAAGACATTTCTCCTTATAGTGTACACATGCCCAAGCCGGGAGTCAAACCTGGTACTCGGCAACGTCGGTCACCTGACGACTATATGCTAGATAATGACGTCATCACCCCGTCTAATTCTCGGAGCGTCGTCCATGCTTGTGAACATCAAACACTATAAGCCAAGCGGCGCCTCGACCATGGGAGGTCTATGACGAGAGAGTAGGTTCGCGTTGTCGTCACTCGTATCTTGTTCTTGACTAGAGAGTGTATCGTGATGTTGATAAGCCTTGTGCGATCATTGCACTTGCACGACATAGCTGCATGGATAGTAGGGAAATATGCATAAGAATTACAGTTACGAAAATAGGAATTAGGAAAAGGACGATGACTGTGTCTGACTTGCTTGGAAGAAGGAAGTAGTGAAGGAAAATGGTCGGTTCGGGCTGGGAATTTTTAGTAATATAAAAATATATCAAACAATGTATTAAATTACGATAAGAACTTTTAGAGCAATGAAAAACGAGACACATTACAACTTATAAGTAAATAGTTATAAGCAAGGATACGGGAGCATCACAAGAAGAACGCAAAAAAACTTTATCAAGAAGAAGAACCTACAAATTTAATCTAATTATTTAATTATTTATTTTTAACGTCTATTTTATCCAGTTTTAAAAACTAATTTACAAAGGAGGACAACTGAGATCCCGCATTAAAAAAAATTGGTGGATGCGCCGAGTTTATATAAAATCTCCTTTTAAAAGTCAGCCATGTTATATACGTGACATACGCACAGACGAACATGCGGGAAAGTGATACATGTGAATGAGCGTCCCTAACTGTAATTCTGATCATGAAACTGTACGTGGAATGTCAGTATACAAAGTAGTGTTTTGTTTTATTGGCCAATCAGGGACTCATCTTCAAAGAAAAACACCAAGTCAAAAAACTATACACCCACTTGTCAACCCCCGCCCTCAATATATTGAGTTGGCTCCTTCAAAGCTTTTGTAACTTAGCTGAACAATTCCACCTACGGGAGTGCATCCCCGAATACCCAAATCGCTAAATGCTATTCGTGTTTACTTTGAGTTCAACTTATCTTAGACTTAATTCAATATGGCAGTGCATGGAATCGAGCTTAGGACTTACAATGATCACTCTCAAGTCTATCTTTATCTGTCGGCCACAATGCAATGAAACGAACAATGAATATTCTTATCCGTACATTAGTAATCAGTTTATGGAGAGCATGCACTTTGCATAATCTTCTCGACAATAAACAGCTTTCTGAGTCGAGTGATTTACGTTTAATTATGTAAAGTGTGTGCTCACATTTGTTTGAAATAGATTGAATGAAATCTTATATAACGAAATGCACGATGACGGTATCATACCGGAGGGGCTCTAATACTAGCCACCGGCAGACTACAAGAGTTTTCTCTGATTCGCGAATTCTGACATTGATTCCTACTAACAGCTCTTAGACATTCATTCCTAATCCGAACACCCTATAGGAATTACCAATTTAAAAGTTTTCACAAAATATAAAAATAAATAAAGTAAAAAAATTCTACCAATCAAAAACAAAACTTACATCTAGATCTACTTTGAATTTAAATTTAAAAAATCAAACCCATGTCCTCCAGGGCTAAATTCTTCTCACGGTATGCCAGCGTCAAGCCACCTCTCACATCAAGTTAGTTTAATTAAAACACCCCAACCGAATAACTCTTATCAGTCACAAGTTTGAGAGTTATCACATATGAATGCCTGTAGTTTGTCTCCATTGTCTCTTTCCTGACCCAACGGACCTCGTACACAAGTTATCCTCAAAACATCTCATTATGCTCGTATCTCAGGAGTTTACCCCGTGTGTATGTGGACGTTACGACGTCAACATGTCGTCCCGATGCGGGTTCGTCGTCGCCGTCGTCGTCGTAGTCGTCGTCTGGGTCTTTGTCACCAACAATACCCTCTGATTAACTCTGGCGTTGTCCGCCCGTGGCGCTGACAGCGCTCTACTTGTGTGATAAACAAGGGAGGTAAGCTGATAGCCACCGCCGACAACGACGACATAATAGGAACGAACGCATGTCTAGAAGGCTGTCATCTCTCCTACGGTGGCTCACTTTACGGAAAAAGGAGAAAAACACCTTGGAAGGGGAAAATTAAAATAAATTTTTAAAAAAACTCTAGCTGATAATGAGCTATGTGTGAGTGTGTGTGTGTGTGCAATATTCGCAGCAGGTTCAACCCTTCAAGACCGTCCCATTGTTCGTATCTATCTTCACCTGCAGGTAGAGAATGGGAGATGTCCCACACAAGACATGTATTATTCCATATTATGCTAAGGCGTGCGTGTGCAGGAGGGGGGGGGGGAGACGTGTGCGTCGTGCGTGCAGCTACGCATCCAGTCGGAGGGGTTTGGAAGCTTAGTTGAATTTTAGTTTTAATTAGCTTTCATTAAATATATGTTTATCCCTTATCAGAAAATTGTACAAGACGTTGATGATTGCATATGCTTTTAGTACCTTACACTTTAATTGATGTCCAAGTTGTACACTTATATTTTGAAAACCTCAATTATTTATAATTGACTAAACCATACAAACCACACAGTAAACAATAATTAGTTTAATATAGAAGCGTGGCAGTAATGTGAACCATGCACGTAGTAAAATATATTTATACACAAAAAGCGCTAATTATTAGATTTCCAAAACTCCCCAAAATGCTAACTTTGAGTATCAAAGCGCTAAAAATAAAACAATTGCTACTGTTGCATGGTTTTCAGTTATAATCACAACTCCAAATTTTAAATTTGAGTATCAAAGTGCTAAAAACTTAAATTTAAACTGTTGTACTGATTTGGAGATATCAAGATGCTCTAAAATGCTAAATTTGAGTATAAAAGTGCTTAAAACTTTAATTTAAACTGTTGTACTGATTTGGAGATATCAAGATGCTCTAAAATGCTAAATTTGAGTATAAAAGTGTTACAAACAAAAATTGCAACTGTTAAATTGATTTTGAGTTATAAATAAATAAATAAATTTTATTAACAAAAATTGCAACTGTTAAATTGATTTTGAGTTATAACCGCAGGTTCTAAATTTCAGTATCAAAAAGCTTAAAACTTCAATTGAAACTGTTGCACCGATTAGGAGATATCAAGATGCTCTAAAATGGTAAATTTGTATCAAAGTGCTACAAACTTGAATTGAAGCTGTTGCACTGATTTGGAAGTATCAAGATGCTCTAAAATGCTTACTTTAAGTATGAAAGTGCTAAAAATAAAAAATTGCAATTGTTTCGTTGTTTTTTAGTTACCATAATTCATATCTCCATAGTCATTCCATAGTCATATTTCATACCAAATTTGAAAATACTCCCTACACCCATCTAAAACCATCACTAACTCCCTTCACTGAGCAGTCCACGACTCTTAAATCCACCTGCACTCCTATCTATTATTCCCCACCCTTGGTTATAAGATCCTCCAACACAATTAAGACTATGTTGTATGGTCTTTAAGACCACGCTCGTCTGGTTCATTGTATTCCAGTGGCGCCGCTCCAAGCCCTGGATTAGATCATTAGCATACGGTGTTGATTAGAGATACGATCCATGTTGTATTCATGCACGTCGCTTTGTGTGTGCAGCCGGAATTAGGCTATCGGATGGAAGTTAGAAGTACGTAGTGAGATGACATCTTTTATCTTGTTGTCTTTTCCTTTCAATTTGTCTGTGCAAGATGATGCGCGCTTTGTTTGAGGATGTTGTAATGAGAGCAACTCGGGTTTCTCTCTGTTCTTTGTCACGGCATCCTGGGTGCATCGAGACATCGAGAGGGCCGGGTTGTGGAGGTTGTGTTTCCACGTTGTACCACGCGTCGCAAAGGGCGCCACGAGAAACACGACTCTAGATGGATTATGTCTGTTAATTTGTTCTAAATGTAGGAAATAATTAAAAAATGCTTTTCTTTTTTAAAAAAAACATCACTTTTGGGGAAATTTTGACATTTCGTAATTTTTTTTTCGTTTTTTCGTCAAAATAGTAAGATTGTTTCGAAAACATGAACGTATTATTTTGTTAATTAGATATTATCAACTTGAAACGAAAAAATTGGGACAATACCCACGCCAATTATCAATCATTTAAGTTTTACCTCAAAAAGTACTTTCTGGAGAAATATTTGTATTCCCTTGATGAATTCATAACCCTCCCCACTCAAGTTTTTTAATGTACATTTTTATGAAAACAATTTTTAAGTATTTGTATTGAAATTTATATTGTGTTAGTTCTTTATTATCAATTATATTTTGTGTTTTTAGATTAGTGTACCTACCATATGGACTGCTGTAAATACATATTTGCAATAATATTGTTCATTCTTTCGAAATACAACATTGTATTTATAATTTATTTTATTTTGGAAAGAAACACCTATCAAAATTACAAATTAAAAATTTTATAAACTTTAAGAGACCTGTTGCAAAAATTAGAATATCAGACTGAATTGAGAGTTAAGTATTGACTGTAAGTTATGGTGTGTGAGTGTGAGTTCGATTACTTTCTTCACTTGGAAATATAAGAAACCAAATCATTGCTGCCATGTTTCACATCAACTCACACACACAACCACACAGTGTGAAGACTTCCTTCTACCCATCCCAGCCACTTTAGTCAGTCTCACACTTTATCCTCTCATTCTTCACACAACATCTTCTCCCCAATCAGCTTACCCCCCCCCCCCTCACTCGCCCAGCAGATCTGAGAGCGAGCGCAACCACATGACCCCTTGAAAAGCGAGTCAATTCACCAATTGATTCAATTCCTCTTTATTTCTCGGCCAATTTTCTATAATAATCAAGCACAATTTGCTACGCTAGCTTCCAGTTTAGTTGGGGTAGTTGGTTAGGAGGTTACCCCACTGTTCCGAACAAACTCGACTCGAGGGGAGCTGAATAGGGATTTATCGCTTAACACACTACATTAACGATACAAAGTAAAATATCCGTTGGTTTAGCTTTTTGTGCCTAATATAAGCATGAAATAAGTTGGCCACTTAAAACTAATATTATTGCCGAGGGTTGTGAGGTTCTTAAAGAAAATTGTGTTAAGTTATTACTTTCTCTGTGCGTTCGTCTTTTGTGGTGAGTTTTATGGATGTTTGTCACCCCACTTGGCGCTTCATAACCAGCACCAGGTCGTAAAATAAAACATTGTAATTGAGACACCTGTTGGTGCGGTTGAATGTCATGCGATGATCCTATTCACACGTGGGAATTAGGAACCTGAACCTTTCTTAAAAGAACTTGACGTGAATTAATATATCCAGTATTTGTATTTGATTTATTTGATCTGAATCAGTTTAATAACTACTTGTGTTTACACATTGCATATAAATAAATACATAACCATGTATCACATGCAGATAATTTCTTACAAATAAATTTTTAATTTATTATCATTGATATGCAATGCCTCAAACGTTAAGTGCGCGACTCTGATTCAGGAGGTCCCGAGTTCAAATCCCGTCGTGACAGAAAATCCTGACTGAAGGCTTCAAGGGATTGAATCCGTTTAAACATCCCTTTACAATTGTCCTATCCGCAACATTTCTAGTTGGACCTGGGGCATGAATTGCACCCTAGGCAGGCTTCCCACGAAAAAAAAGTATTGTTATTACAGTTATCGCTTTTAATTTGTATTCTAATTTAGAACTTACAACATCATGGTGTTCACAAAAAGTAATGTGTATGCTCTAAGAATGCTTTTTTATGACATAACTTTAACTTCTTAGCCACTAGGCCCTTACGTTCTTCTTGAAGTTCTTGCGCGCATTTACTTACGCTCATCGGAGAAATCTTTTTTCTTGTGTTTGTTCCAAATTACATTTCTTGTTAGTCGAACCGATATATATGAAAGCTTGGCAAGCGATAAACCCGTGACCAATCCCAGTCCAGGCCGAACTGGATTATTTAATTTTTTATTTTCTGGTTTGTATTAAATATGGCAACATGTGTTTCCCGACTAACCAAAACGAGAAATTT
Organism: Sweltsa coloradensis; assembly: GCA_024449915.1. Classification (NCBI taxonomy): domain Eukaryota; kingdom Metazoa; phylum Arthropoda; class Insecta; order Plecoptera; family Chloroperlidae; genus Sweltsa; species Sweltsa coloradensis. Next base: position 84,277 of record JAMZAV010000157.1, on the reverse strand, counting down.
TGTGAAATAACTTTATAATAGGGAACCTCAGTTTTGAAGGCGGGAAGGAAATTGGTTCTCTCTGGTCTCAGCGCCCATAAGAATTAGCATGGTACGAAAATGTAACTCGCCGTATCTTTTGACTCGCGCAAAAGAAATCTAAACACATAACATTACAAGATGCATAATTTTGTGGAGAAGATGATGGCATTCTACTTTGCTCGATGACGCTTCCTAAATTCAAACTATTATGAGTTAAGTGGACCCATGTTTGCGCGCTGTCGCAAATGTACTCTGACTGAGCGGCAACCTAAGCGAGACGCAGCCACGTTGTGTGCAGCTGTGGCATCCTTGCATACCACGCGCCTGTCCATGGTTGCTAAATGTACTTTTCATTCAAGATTTTGTTGGCACATTAAAGGATATTTTATTAGTAATGTATAATCTAGTACAACCCAGTGACCTCACAGTAGCCACAAAGCAAGTCGGATACCAAATGTTATGCTGATGCCACGGACAAAATGTTTTTACGTGCTTTTTCATGAGCAGTTTGGAAGGTTTGGCAACAGTGTAAATGTAGAGTTCACTTTGACTCAAAACAAATGTCATTAATTTTTGTGATAGAGCAGAGTTATGTATATCCCACGCAAAGAGGAAAGATTATAGTTTCTTACAGTATGAATATAATTCCGGTCCGTGGTCGGGTTCTCGCGCTATCGCTTACGAAACATTAGCACGGTTAATCGCCTATACCACGCTGACCGGAGAGAACCAGACAACGCCCACTTAGGTTCCCTATGCTAGCTGGTACTAGAGAGATGATAATACGTGGATTGTGTCTATATTCTCGCAGACCGAGCTTCAGAATGCATGAGTTTTATTCTCTACTAGATACTATAGGTACGGGAGTGCCCAAAAAGGAACGAAGCAACTTCTTCAACAGATATGGAAGAAATATACAAAACTAAATAATATTTTTTCCCACAGTTGTTGTGGATTGATTGATTTGATTGGATATTGCTTAACGTCTCATTTAATTTATGCAACTTTGTTAGTGGAGGTGCCGGGTAAGAAGAGAAATACAAAAATTCGTTAGTGTTCGTGCATTTAAGTCTCGTTGTTCTTGTCGTTGGAGGGGCTAGGAGCTTATTTCGGTGTAAACTTTGAGATACGCTTGACCCAGCCTTTGACCTAGGGTCACCAAAATGTTTCTGAATCATCCCAATTGACGAAGGACGTGGTCAACAAAACAACCGCATTTTATTCCGAGGTCGTTTTCAGTTTTTATCGTAAGACGTGACTCACTCACTGACGAAAAACAAAAAGTGATGCTTATATGGGAGCTTCGCTCTCTAGTAGAACTGTGTTGTGAAATATCCTTGGTGGAGGCGCCGGGTTCAAGGTTTTACATCTTTTGGGGAAATCTAGCAACATGACATCCGATTCTCATGAGATTTTTTTAAATATTGACCTTCAAAATGGATGATACAGAATGTTTTGGTTGACATCGAGCTTTATAAGGCGGGAAACCACTAAGAAAGATTGAATATTTACGTACTCGGTACCTCCATCACAAGTCACGGCTAAAACAAGTGAAATATGAAGATAAGCTTTGTTCCCTGAGTACTCTTATACGCGTTCTTGTTGGATGAGCGTAGCGAGCGAAGCGAAAACTTCAATTTCACTGACCCCCAAAAAATTTAGCTCCAATGTTTTTTTTTTTTTTTTTCTGTATTTTTGTCTGTTTGTTAGCAGGATTCCGGGCAAACGGCATAAGCGATCTTGATTAAATTTTGAGGGGACCTTTGTTTTTCTCTGAACTTAGAGGTGTATTGCTTTTGGGTACAATCGAAGAAATATTTCTCATGAATATCGTTTTTTACGATTTTTTTCGATTTTAATGCGATATTTTCGTCCACATTTTGGCCGATTCTGACCAAAACGGGTGGGGCTACAGCGTTCATATTTCAACGTGACATTAAGATTATGGTAATGTGATGTGACTTTTGAAAGAAAAAATTGAAAAAAATTAGCTAGAATCTATAGAAATAAAGGTTTTAATTATTAGTTTTTTAGGGTTATAATACCAATTAACAAGTAACAATTAGAAACTTGACAACAATCACCTACAATGCATTCAAAGAGCACTTGCAAAGGAAAAGTGCAAACAAACGCAAAAAATGCAAACAAAAAACTAACAAAAAACGTCATCCATCAACGCGGCGGGACTTTAGCGTTTTCCTAGTTTTAAAGCAACTTGCATTAGAAAAGCTCCTGAAAAAAGCTTCTATAACTTGTCTCAGCAAAGTGATTCTTAGATCCTCGGTATGTCTTGCTACACTTCCAGGGTCATTCAGGGCGAGACTTCGATCTGCAGTCGAGTCATATCGAGCTGCACTGCCGACACTTCATTAGGTGTCGAACTAAGCCGAGCTAAGCCGATCAGAGCCGAGCATTTGCATACAAACACATTCACTAAAGGTTTAGAGCCTAGAATAGACTTGCAGAGAGGGTCATAGCGATGATGTGATGTTATAAGAATCTCAAGGCAGGCTAGTTTGACGACTGGGTAGGAAGGCAAGGTGGCGAGGGAATATAAGAACTAAATGAGTTGAAAAAATTAATCATATAATTATAATTTTAAATAGTTAATTTTTTAGCATAATTTTGCTTCCCAATTGACACAACGATAATGCAATTGTAAAAAAAACTGTTTTCCGATTCCATAACCAAGGTCCAAATTTTAACTCAGTCACACAACAGCAGCATTTTTGACACAAATATGGAAAGGGCTCATGCCCCCATTCCCCTTTATCTTGACTACCCCTCCGTAACCTCCGTCTCGTAGCAACGTCAACCAAAATGATACAGCTCAAAATCATCAATCTAATGTTAATGTATAATACGACCAAGAAATTAGAAAAATTCGGCCCAAACCGGAATTTGAACCTGGTCGTCCCATATTCCAGGGTGGCCACATTGTATTAATTATTATCAATTTCACTTATACGGTCGTGTTTTCCGACTATAACTTAATCGATAAATAAATGTAAATGGCGACATATAGTGACATAATGTATCTATTTACAAACATATGATAGATACACGCTCCAAATACGAAAATGTGAGTTGACTAACATACCAAGCCACCCAGATCCAACGCTATAGCGTCTCCTGAGTTAATTTAACTAAAGGGGACACAAGGAAAGTGATTTGGTTTGTCGACGACTTATTCTATTGCACGAAAAAGGAAGATAAAATAATATGAATCGCAGTAGATTATCTTTTTGAACAAGATAATTGGAAACTGCGATTGAAAATAATTAATCACATTTAGGTAGGCCTACTATTCAGAATAACATATTTTTCACGTACAGACATAATTCAACAACATTTCATTATCAAATTCCATTATGACAATAATTACTGTAATAAATATCATTACGAATACACACCGTACAAATAGAAATCATCTTTTCAAATGTAAACGAACTACGAACATGAAAACGAGCTATACGAAGAGTATAGAGGAGCCGCAGAGTCGATTTAAATCACTCTCTTACAATAGATAAGTGGTCCCCAGTGCGCTGGGAGCCGCTAGGGGCCGGCGGGGGGTCGATCCGAGACCCCAGCTGTGAGTTCCACTTAACACGGCCATGCTTTATGATGTTGTGGAAGGTCGAGGACTGCGTGCATGGAGCTTCTGCGCCTGCGCACAAGCTCGTAATGTCGACAATGATGTTGCAGAGTTATGCGAGTAGAAGACGTGGCTGAATGGAGGGATGTTGAGGACTAGTTGGTGGTGATTTAGTTAGATTGATCAAGGGTTAGGTTGTGAGAGAGGATATCTCGCCTTTATGGGTAGATAGATTTGCATTGGTCTCACTTTCGTCGAGAGCAAGATAAAGATAATGAAGATACTGGTATGAGATGAAAATTCATCGAGTTTCTTCTAAGAGCTAATTTTATTACTCGATTCGGTTGTTATTGTTATTTCTGTAGGGATGTATCCGGAAGTATAATTTTAAGCTCTGAACACCAGTAAATATAACTGAATATTTGTTTAAAGTGTTCCTTGGTCAAAATGTAATAACGTGAGTGAATTATTTTTCCTTTGTTTAATGATTTTAATTCTTGATTTTGTCTTTATTTCTAAATCAGTTAAAGCTCAAATCTATTCTCTTATTTGAGCAATATCAGGAAGACCGTTCTCCAATGCTTACACGCATAATAAATACTACACAGTTCAACTATAAACATACCTCTATAAATAGTCAGTCACAGACACAAGGTAAATTTATTCCAGGGCAGATTATCTTCATAATCAATTAATAACATTAGGTACTTTTGTATGAAGCTGACTAAAAATATCACATTATTCCATTGAAACGATTGTTTGTTTAAAATCATGATTGGTTTTCGGTTTAACCGTGGACTTTTAAAAGTAACTGGAACTGCTGTAGTTTAATTGCATAATGTTTGGTTTTTGTTTGAAAATAGGTCCACTTATTTTGTTTTCGTTTTAAAGTATTTGGTTGATTAAATTAATTCTCTGTTTTCAACTCGCTTCTGATTGTCAGTTCTGCATTTTATCTTAGACGTACTGCCTCTGAAGTAACAGTCTTTGCAAATTATGCTTTCAATTTTACTGCAAGACTAGTTTTCAAAGAACAATCCAAAAATATAACTTATCGCTCAAAACGTCAAAATCCATAATTTCTCTTAAACCTTGGACATATCACACTCTTTCGTTATTTCTAAACCCTACTGTCCTACACATGGCGTTCAATTCCCTCTCCAACAACCCTTGAGGACGCAACGCTACCCTGAAGAACAAATCAACCCCATGTGACACCTCACAGCAATAAACCCCGACACCTCACTGCATGCGCCCAGGTTTGCAAGGGTTGCTATAAATATAAGCAAGCTGCTAGATCATATCTCCTGGCACGAGGCAGAAACATGATTTGTCGCGCCCTGCTAGATAACTTACTTTACACAAAAATCTAGAATTATCGGTGTCACATTTTACCTCTGTTTTATTTCTCTTCTTTGTTATTTATTTCGTATTTGTTTATGGAAAGCTAAGAAACAACATATTTATGTGACATCGAAACACATGAATAAAACATATAAAGAGCTATTAAAGTAATGCCAAACTATGCAGAGAGAGGATGGCAAACAAATGAGAAGGATTCAAACATGTTTTTTTAGACACATATGTTTTAAAATCTAACCTGCATACATTGTTTTATGTTATTGCCAATCAAAGCAAAATTTAACCCTGAAAAGATTATTTTAATTCAAAATATCATATTTAATGGTTTAATAATATATTGTGTACTTAATAAACAAATGTATATTTTTTATGAAATCGTTTCTAGCACAACTGAATTATGGTATAATAAAGTATACAAAATACTTTTTATTTCATTAATTTACGATATAATATTTTATTTTAGACAAATCTCGTCCCAAGTGCCAAAAGTTATCCATACACATAATTACATTAAATTACAAATATAATTATTATTTTTCGAATTGATATGGGTCACTTGGCTATTAGATGAGTTGCCCTCTAGAGAAAAAAGCCGACCATTATTAACAGAGTCAATGTTATAAAGTTTACAAAACATTCGCTGAATTTAAAAATATGTATTTAGATAGTTACAGATTTCAGTGGGGGACGAAAGTGGTCCCAAACAACCCTGTCGGCGCCCACATAATCAACGCTCGAGGAAGGCCCAACAAACGATGTAGGTAATTGCAAACGAGACCCACTATGGTTGGCCCATGATAACCCGCGGACTGCCCAAGCATCAAGAAGCTAGGCTAGACCGGAAGAACTTTACAACATTAGTTCAACGTATCGTTTACCGACAGTGTTTGGCGGTTCATGCGTAACGTCTGAAACTCTGACTCAGGAGGTCCCGGGTTCGAAGCCCATCACGACCGGCAATCCTGACTGAATGTTTTCCCGAGGTTTTCCTCAGTCAAGGAATTGAGTCCTCTTAAACAGCCCTCGGACATCCCTTTACAATTGTCCTTTCTCCAATATATATATATATATATATATATATATATATATATATAAAATATACTTGGTCAAAATATTCACAAAACCGTGCTACCTTCCACAAGTCAAGGTCCAAGGACAAGAAGTTAAGCAAGAATCATCCACAAGTTCTGGTCAAGCAGACTAGCCACTTCATCTTATCAATAACATGACATGTTTTTCTAAACTCTTTCCACATGTTATAATATTCCTGTTCGTTGAACTTCTTGCATTGCCTTGTTTATTATGTTTTTTATTGTTATTATTGTGTTTTTGTTTCGTTTCCCTCTTGAAGTGTTTTGTATATTGGGTATTTTACTTGAGTTGCTTTACTGTCTTTGACAAAGATTGGTGAAATCCCGTCGAAACGTCGGATTTTAAATAAACAATATACGTGGGAAACCGAAAGAAGTAAATTTAATTATTTAAAGATGGTAACACATACAAAATATATATGTAAGTACTTTAGACAGAAATTTAAAAAAGTGACTACACCGGGGTTTGAAACCCCGGGACCTTAGCTTACCGGGCTATGCTCTTACCAATAAGAAGAAGGTAAGAAGGTAAGGTAAGAGCATAGCCCGGTAAGCTAAGGTCCCGGGTTCAAACCCCGGTGTAGTCACTTTTTTAATTTCTGTCTAAAGTACTTACATAACAGCGTCATAGTCGCCTACTATAAAGCCAAGTTTAAACAAATATATATATATAAAATAAATAAATAATAATATAATAAAAGACACCTGAGAGTGGCATCCATTGCACCCTGGGCAGGTTTCCCACGAAAAATGTAAAAACAAATTTAATGACGTTTCTAAGAAATATTAAACTATAAAATAACCATGAAATAAAAACTGCGATTCATCGTAGATTACTCATACTGACGCTATCGCATTCTCCTGAAGAGGAGCAAGTCTGTAAACAGATTTCGTAAAGGTCCATTTACCACATCTGCCTGACATGATATCGAGGGCCAAGGTAATGTGAGTAGTTTGAATGTGAGCATGAGCGAGCAGCTGCGAGGAATACACGTGCAACTTTGTATCGACTTAAGACATGTCAGCTAGTGTGACTTACTAGAAGTGTTGGGTTTTAATTATAGGCCACACCGAGAATAACATGTTGACACCGAAAAACTGTATAAACCTGTTTGCAGCATCACTTCAATCAATTCACCTGTTTGTTGCACATGCAGCTAAGCACATTTATGCATAATTTGGGAGGGGGGAGTAGAACCCTTTCTATGAATTCGGCCAAGGTTTTGTTCTCGTTAAACTAGATGCACTAAAATGGGAAAAAAATCAATGCAAGCCCAAATTGCAATGAACAAATCACTTGTTTGCAGTTTTATTATTTTATTATACAATGTTTTCTTATCTTAGGCAACAAGTTAAAAAAAAAAAAACAGATGAATAAAAAATAAAGTGCTAGCAATATAAGTTTAACGTTGTACTAATAAAATTGATCTTATTATTCGATCTGAGTTCTCTCCAAAACGACAAATGTGCCTAGGGTGGTGTCGGTGGGAAATTCGGAAAGCATTGCAGGATTCAAATCTACAATCTACAATATTTTCAGAGCAGGAACATGAAAATGAAACACGCGAGCTCCCGAATTAATCTACAAATTCACTTTCTCGCGCTGTCCTATTATCCAATCCAATCCAATCCAATCCAATCCAATCCAATCCAATCCAATCCAATCCAATCCAATCCAATCCAATCCAATCCAATCCAATCCAATCCAATCCAATCCAATCCAATCCAATCCAATCAATCCAATCCAAATATGGAAATAATAAATTTAATTTATTATGTATTTAAAAGCAGTACTAATGAGGATTTAATATCTGCCTACAGACCACCTAACTATTCAATCAAATAACTTCTAAAAATCACTTTATTCGATTTTGCGAGGCGTTTTGTGAGATAACTGAAAACAGGTAATTACTGTGATTTTAATATTTTCGGTAGTCCTTCCTATTTAATCAATAAATTAAAAATCTGCATAAGTGGCGAATAAATGGCGTGTCTGATCGAAGGTTGTCGTTGTGACCGGTGGAAACCGGAACGCTGCTATAGGCGCCCGCCAGGCAAGGCCTCTCAGGCAGGCAGCCGGCGGTGCGGAAGACGTCTGATCGTCACGCGCCCACTGGGCATGTGCGCGCGCGTCCTTGTACCGTACTGTTCACCTGTCTGTCACCGCAGGTGAGGCGTGTGACTGTGACGTCACTTGCGTCACGAGACAGCGTCAAGGAGGACGACCCCCGCCGCCGACACCCACCCAGGAGAAAACACGGTCTCGTGTCTTGAAACTTGCGAGAGTTGATACGTTGATATAAACCTGAACCTGAACCTGAACCTGAACCTGAACCTGAACCTGAACCCGAACCCGAACCCGAACCCGAACCCGAACCCGAACCCGAACCCGAACCTGAACCTGAACCTGAACCTGAACCTGAACCTGAACCTGAACCTGAACCTGAACCTGAACCTGAACCTGAACCTGAACCTGAACCTGAACCTGAACCTGAACCTGAACCTGAACCTGAACCTGAACCTGAACCTGAACCTGAACCTGAACCTAAACAATTATAAATATATTTAAATATTTATAAATCAGAAAGTGGGTAGAAATAGACAGAGAAAATGCTAAAAATTAAACATTCAGTGCCATAAATATTCAAAATTCAAAATGAGGCCTACAAAAATGTGATATATTTATTTTACTAGTAACTTCAATGCACGATGTGCAACGAACCACAACCACGAACTACGAACTATTGTGTACTATTCCAAACTATGAATCTTTGCTTGAACAGAGGTCGTCACCCTATGTATTGTTTGTGACATAAATCAACAATATGCAGAGAAACACTCATGTCAGTAATAACCACACCATGCCTGACGTGCCGCCATTTTGTAAGGACGCAGTGTAATGAAGTCAACGGCTGGCCATGGTACTGACGACTTTTCCACTCTTATCATTACGACGTCCCCTATGGCAATGACGGATGGGAAAGTTTCACTGCAATAACAATTATTATACATTGAAAGTCATTTCCGGGAAATGTTCTTATCAGAATTCAATACAACAAGCACATTTGTTACCTGTGAATTGTAAAGGAACCTATGCAATGAAGGCCAACCTTTAAACAAAAAAAAAAACTAATAAAATATAGTGATACGGTTTTTTAGCATTTAAATTTCGAATATTAATTAGCACTAATTTTGTCAAATTTGCATTTGTAGCATCTATTTTTACTTTCCACAAAAACCATAAATACGGGGGTGTGTCTTGCACTTCTAATGGTAAATGATGAAATATAGTCACATAAAACACTAGAATAGATAGCTTTAAACTAGTTCTTAGTAGGTATTTCTTGCAAAATCTTTAAATAAAAAAAACGTGAAGCCTAATAAATAATAAAAACCGCATTTTTTACTTTTAAAGAATCGGAAATTAAAATGTTTTATATCAAGATCTGGATGGATGAATGGTGATATTGGTACCCTACTTTTGATCCGATTAATATAAGACTTGTACTTAAAAATGTTCTGTCAATAATCTTGATGAAAAGTTTGTCTTGATGGTTGAAACATAAGAGTAAATGTCAAAACAAATTTTACAACAGCTTTTTAGAAATATAATTTAATTATACAAGTACACTTGCGCCGGTTTTAAGGTGAAACAACATTTAAATTTTGAGATAAAAATAGTCAATAATCATGAGAATAATAATTATTGATCCCATACTTGAGAAGTTCTACAGCAAGCAACCTTAGACGCAAACAGGAACCAACTGTGGCTATCCGAGCTTCAATAAATTAGTAGATTTATCACCACCCGCCTGCGTTAATACACCCAAGTCACGTTCATACTGCGTGGTAATATACTCAGTCATGGCTCTAACGCTCATCACCGCATGATGCATGTGCATAGAATTATGTGTGGTCACTGTGTAATTTATGGGAAATACAAATATTCATATTTTAATATAAAATATTTTGTGAAAAACGGTGTTTAGAGTTGGTGACGAAATCATACGTCAAAAGTCAAGATGCCGTTAGTTGGGGAATTACTTCACATTTTATATTGCAATGGCTTCAAAACGTGGATATTTAACTTGAGGAAACCGGCAATGATGAGGTTATCTTCAACATCGGGCGAAAAGTAAAGCTGGTCTGGAAGGTATGAGATAGAGAGTATAGGACAAATGTGGAAATATTGGGCTCTGCCGTAAACCCTTTTCTAAATTTTGTTTTAAAATACTTTATCAAAAATAACTTAGTTTTCACGCATTTTGACATATTTCTGGCTAATTAAGACAAAATTTAAAAACTCTATAACCGCAGGGCTGTCCATTTTTGCTTTATTGAAAAGTGAAAACTTTATAAAATTTCATATACGTCGGATGCATCTTGTCCGAGCGAATAGCTATGTGCCAACTGCCAAATGTGTCCCATTTCCACCCTTGCAGAGAGACGCGAACAGTTTAAACTTCTGGTCTCGCTATCAAACCAACATAAGTATAGCTCAAGCGTAAAGCACAAGATTATGATTTGGGAGGTCCTTGGCTCAAAAACCTTCACCGGAAGCCTATCTGAAAGTTCTTTCCAAAGATTTTTCAGTCGTTAGTACCAATTTAAGGGGTTGAGTTCTCTTATAAATCCCTTGGACATTCCCTTCACAACTGCCCAAACTCCAAAATTTCTATAGTTAGACACCTGAGGCAATTGCACTATGGTCAGATTTACCACGGTAAATTTATTACAATTCTCGCTAACAAGAAAGAGACTTTTATGGATTCTTGTTTGGAAAATGTTTGAAAATTATCAGGTTTTCTTTATTGTGATAGTGTAATCATGGAAGTATTTTAATTTATTTTAATTTGTAATTTTTCGTGGGAAGCCTGCCCAGTGTGCAATGCATGCCTCTCTTCAGGTGTCTAACTAGGTATGTTGCGGATAGAACAATTGTGAAGGGATATCTAAGGGCTGTTTAAGAGGACTCAATCTCTTTCATTCGTATTAACGACTGAGGAAAACCTCGGAAAAACTTAATTCATGATTGCCGGTCTCGGCGGGACTTGAACCCGGGACCTTAACGCTCGAGTCAACACTGCTGGTTGAACTTGAATTAATAACCTGATATTGTTGGGTGCACGGTTAAAAAAAATGTTAAGAATAACTTTGAGAAATCAAGTTAATCATCAATGTAATTATTGCAGTGCGTTGATGAAGATGAGATGCCCCTAAATCTAATAGTAGAACCCACACCGCAAAGTGGCGAAAACTACCCAAGCCGAATTATTATGTATCTAAGAAAAGATTTTTCAATACAAAAATAAATTTTCATAAACACTTCATTACAGGATTGCCCATGGGTAAATGGAACCAGATTCAGAAACATACCATATAATTCGTATACTTCAAAAAAAACTTTATTGAACATAGGCCTAGGTTAAATATTGGTACAGACAGCAAAACGTAAATACAGAAATTCCCGAGTAGTTAAATCAGATGCTGTTAACTTTCAAATAATTGGATGAGCAAAGCGAAAACTACAATTCACTGACCCCTCAAAAAATTTAGCTCCAATGTTTTTTTGTTTGTTTTTGTTTTTTGTTTGCTTTTGTTTGTTTTTCTGTCTGTTTGTTCGCCACGCTACGGGCAAACGGCATATTCGATCTTGATAAAAATTGGAGGGGCAGGACCTTCGAAATCTCTGAACTTAGACCTGCCATGTTTTTGGGTACAATCGAAGAAATATTTCTCATGAATATCGTATTTTTACGTTTTTTACCATTTTTGGTGCGATATTTTCGTGACATTTGGGCTGATTCTGACCAAACGGGTAGGACTACAACGTTCTTATTTTTCATGTAGATTAAGGTAATGGTGATGTATTGCTTTTTGAAAGAAAAAGTTGAAAAAGTTAGCCAGAATCCATAGAAGAACGGTTTTAATATTAGTTTTTTGAGGTTTATAATAACAAAACAAATACCAATAGAAACTTGCCAACAATCACCTACAATGCATTCAAAAAGCTCTTGCAAAAAGAAAAGTGGTCCTACGCAAACTAGCAAAAAAGTGCATCCATCAACGCGACTAAAAAAAGCGTTTGCGAAGCTTCCTAGTAGAGTAAAGAAATAAATCATGTTGGTTGAGTAGGGCAGTGTGGTACATTGGGGAATAATCGAAACAAATAAAAACCACTGATTCTTTCACTCACAACACAGCAAGGACACTGTGAAAAAAAACAAAAAAACAAAAATCACTGATGAAAAAATATTTCGTACAGAACTTACACTTTTCCTTATAATATAATGTCTTTTGGGAGCTTATGTTTTCATCTATATGGTAGAGTTATTTATGATTAACAGAATAAAATTTTCAAGTGGTCGAATAGATGTCGGTGATCGTAAAAGTCAAAAACTTGCAACGATGACCTCCAGCGACCTTCAGTGACCTGTCAGAGCATGCTTTGGATTCTCTTTTGCTTAGATGTACGTGGGAATGAATCTGACACACCAATAAAAACACAGGTTCGTTTTGATGTGTTACCCAATCCAATGAAATATTTATCTTTAGTATAAGGCTTACGAGCTACGATGCAGTTAGAGTAGTAACAAATTTAATTATTCCTACGACAAGAACTAAACAGACTTCAGAAATGTGAGTTGGCGAACAGGATGTTCATACAATAATCACAATTTATGTATGCAATTTTATCGCGTCAAGCTACGGTGATATACCAATATAATACTTTTTTAACATGCATATTGCACATTGTCTAATGCATTTTCCTTGTTTCTAAAACACATAATTATTCTAATATTTTGTACATAGAGAAATAAAACAAAACAGTTTTAGAATTTTAACTAGGAACGTAAAATCTTATAGTAAGCACGCTTACTTAAAACACTTTTCAAAGTATAAGATCATGATTTTTAGGACTATTCACTACTCAAAACAAAACGAAGATTACGATATTTCAAAGGTTTATCAACCTCCTTATCAGGTTTTTAATGACAGTTAGACCAATCCTGTCATTAAAAACCTGATGAAGGAGGTTTATAAAACTTTGAAATATCGTAATCCTCGTTTTGGTTTGAATAGTGTATAGTCCTAAAAATCATGACCTACTCTAAATTGTTTCATCATAGTAACTAATCCACAATTATGGAAAAAGAAAATTTGGAAGATTCCAATACACTTGACATAGGCATTGATAACTCTACTGTTGAGTGCCCTAAAACAACATTAATTAACTAACCTAACTAACTAACTAACTAACTAACTAACTAACTAACTAACTAACTAACTAACTAACTAACTAACTAACTAACTAACTAACTAACTAATAAACTTTTCAAAGTGTTATTTCTGATAATACTTAAATCAAGCCTTTCGTTTGGGTGATTTTAAGTTAAATTTAGAAGGGCTATGCACAGATGTAGCTCTAGTGTATAATGCGCGACTGCGAGCCTCTATATCAGAAAGTCGTGGGTTCGATATCTGCCACAGGCAATCCTGACTGAAAAGTGTGTTAGTCTCCCGAAACAGATTCTCTTCTCAACTACACTAACTTTAAAGTAACCTTAGTCACTATTTTCCCTGTGCAGGTTTCCAATAAGGAGTTTAATTTGTGATGCTCACTTAAAGGGCAATTAACCCAAAAAATTATTTTTTACCACATAATCTATCGAATAATACTGCACTCAAATGAACATTTAAAAAATTATGTCTTGTAACTGTGATTCAACATGATTTTTTAAAGTTTTTTTGATCCTGAAATTTGCAAAAATTGGCAATTTGGGCTATTTCTTGAATCGGCTTTAATCTGCTTCTGTTTTGGCCACATAGGTAATAGAGCATCATACCAATCTAAAATGCCCATTTTTACATCGTGTCTTGAAACTGTGCTCAAATATACCATAAAACACGCTAGAATATGCATTCCAAAATCACACCCCATCTTGGTAATCAGGATATTTTGACCGAACTACTTGCCCAAATTACAAAACAAAATATAGAGAATTTACAGAAAAGGCTATAGAGTACGTCAATAAAGGCCATATTTTTTTAAAGCAAAATTCTCCAAGGTAACGGGGTATAAAGATCGTCCTCATGTTATTTCGTATGGGAGATTTTGCCTATGGGACCTAGCTCGAAAAATGTCATGTTTGACAATTTTTTGGGAGGTCATGGTGGCCCCTTTTTTTTTGTGTTATTGCTAAATTCATTACTAGTTAGCTTGAATGAAATATATTTTTTGAGATTATAGCGGTTAAATACCCCTTTAATTTTGTGACAAAATTGATGTTCTATTACCTTATTTCAGCACAACAGTTAAAATGAGTTAAACGTACAGGACCACTCCATAACCCACATTTTAAGAGGGCATTTCTAGGCCAGAGTTGGGCACAAAACATTGCTCACGGGAAAAGGTCTGATTGCCAAACTAACAGAGTCAGAAGACGCAAGTAAACACTGGATTGTGAAGGAAAGCTACATCTATGCTAGTATGCTATTCCATTTTCAGTAGGCCTACCTTTAAAGCGTTTTTATGCAGATTTTTACAAAATTGTAGTTTTGACAATACTTTGCGTATGTTGGGTGTATTTCTTAGAAGACAAATTGTTTATAAATCAACTTTTACCATACACGCAGAGAGAGAACCTTGTATAAAGTGTAACGCACTGTTTTTAATCGTTCACCAGTCAGATCTTTTTGTGCGAGAGTTGGCCTATGTTTAAAGACAAATAACATGGACAAGATAGGGCTAATGTGCAGCGGGAAGTCTAGCAATTGTTTATAATTTAAAGTGCTTAACTTTGGATACGTTGAAATGATAATACTGTAGTCATGGTCAGTGGTACTGCTTTCTTGTGAATGCACTTGTTGAATGTTTATGTACAAATCTTATTGACGTGGTCGACCGCCACTGGCGTTGGGTGACTAGTGTTGTCAGAGTAATAGCTTTTACCGGCTTCAGCCTGCTCACTTGTGGGCTACCTACACGTTAGAGCGCGCTAGTTGTTAGCACTGATAGTCGCCCAACCTAGCAGACAACTAGGGAGGTAATTGGTTGCCGGTCACTTCTGCTCAGTCAACAATTCGATCCTAGCGCTTGCAGCGCATGCTTGTGTAACTACTTCAAACACTAATGACGCGCAAATTTGAATTTGTATTTGAAATCAGATAACTTGCTGTTTTGAAATTAAAGATGCTTCTTTTCTTAAAATCCAAGCTAGGTGAAAATTATTGTTGCAATTTATTTGCTGCGCATTTATCACGTGTTATTATTATATAATGTATTTCTTTTTTTACAGGATGATAGTTAGGTCTATATGAAAAAAAATTAAATTGTTATACTGAGCCTCCCTTGGGCAACTATTTATGTGATATGATTTGGGGTTTGAGAGCATCAACATACAAAAGCAACACAAAGTATTTAAACATCATTCCGCATTTATGTGTTTTGGGGTTGTAAGTTATTTATGTGCTATTAAAATAAATTGCTGGGGACATTCGCCGCGCGAATATATTTGGTTGTGTTCACGTTTCAGCCCAAAGTATGTGGGACTATCCTAAGGATAGGCATAATTAAATAATAAAATGTAAAAATTTAAATTAATTAATTTAAAATTGATAATATCCGGGTCTCAAAAGCCTAAAATTAGGGATTTATATCAAGTTATTATTTAGGTACAGACACAGGATGGTAAATAACTGTAAAATAAAGTTAATGAGTTCCCGAGATTATTTTGGCATTAAATATTCTTTCCTAGCCAAAAGACTGTGCTGTGTTGTTGTTATTGTAACTCGAAACACCCCCCTCCCCACCACTCGTAGCTCGTAGATGTTGATGAGTTCGAGGGCGGATTGGACTCTTCGAAGGACGTGGTTTTTGGCTGCAAACCTGGACTACGGCAGCCGGGACTACAATTTGTATTTGTTTTACGATGATGGACTTGGCTGCGTCGAGTAAAATAAAAATTTAGAGTGAATGTAAAAATTATCAATTTTTTATTTGCAAAATAACACTATATGGGCCCTAGGCATAATCGAAAAAAAAAACAAACCCATTTCCCTAAGCTAAACTTCACCCCCGTGGGATCAGTATTAGTAAATATGGACGCAACAACACATTTTCAACAACTCCAACTTCAAAGAAGATTTTCTTTGACTAAAACAGGCCAATAAATACGTTAATAAAACACGCAAGTAAGTAAATTGGTTGAATGTCAGCACTCTTTATTTTATCCTTGTGGTGACAGAACCAGAACAGTTAACAAAAGCCTTTAAAACAATTGCTGAAGAATTCCTTGGAAATGCGGGGCGCGAATGGTCTCTCTCTAGTCCCATGTTGCCATTCAAATAATGCAACAGCGCATAATGTGATCGCTAAGCATCTCGTCGGTCGGAGGTTTCCCATCTCAGTCTCAGATGGCTTGCCCCGGAGGCCTGTTTTGAGATTACAGTCATGATGAGTGATTGCATCATTACGTCATCTGACACTAGTCGGGGGTGGGGTGGGGGGGGGGGGGAAGACGGGGGTGGAACATCGAAAGGTTTTTCATGTTTAGTTGTATAATTTTCTTAGTACTTATTATTATTTCCGTCATTGTTGTTAAATTAATTTGATTTCCCCGGTCGTCGCTGAATTAACCCATGCCTGGGTTAACAGCCCCATCAGTACGTCAAAACTCCCGACTGTAGATGGGGAATCTTTTTGGAAGGAGAGACCCTAAAAAGAGCATACCACTTTTTTAACCCAACTAAATGAAACCCCACAAACAACAATCGTCGAATATAACTTCGTATATACTTGCCTATCTATCACATTCACAAGGGCTAAACTAGGCACTTCGCAAAACGTTTTTTCCAGTCGCGTTGAGGGATGAGCTTTTATGGTTGGTTATTTTTATCCTATGGTTAGTGTTTCGTGTCGCTTTGTTGTCGTCATTGTCGTCATTATCAAGACAAGAGCAAAAATGAACCATGTCTGCCTTCAACAATGCGAGGCGACCGACTGCGAGTCTGAAAGACCCCGAAACTAGGGGCGAGCTTGGCAATTATTATTATATTTTGTATATATTAATCGCGCAAAACCCATCTCTATATTCCTGACTAAAACATGCATCGAAACATACAAAACGCGTGCCCTCTATAATCGAAAAAGTAATCCGCATCGTCAACCGAATCGAATTAAAAGTTTTAATTTTATAACATACCGCAAAGTCGCGAACATTGTAATGACGTTGTTTACTGACCTGCGCTTTATTGTTTTTGCAAGTTGCGAAAATTAGGACGCGAGCTCCATTTAATTCCGGGAACACTCGCCATTGTCAAAGTCAACTATCGGGAAAACATCTCCATACGCGTTTGGCAAACTAAAAAATAAATTTTCTTCAACAAATAATTAAATAATAATTAATGTTTGCCATTCAAATAATGCAACCGCGCAAAAACGAGATCGCTGTGGAAGACGAGATGAAAGGTCCCAACTCAGTCTCCGATGGCTTGCCCGGACGGCCTTGTTTGGGATTGCATGATGAGTGATTGCATAACACGTCATACGTGACACGGGGAAGGGGGGGTGAAACTTTAAAAGGTTTCAAGCCTAGTTGTATAATTTTATTAGTACGTGAAAATTATTATTTCCTTACATTGTTTTTAAATTAATTGATTTGCGGTCGTCGCTAGATTAACCCTGCTGGTCAACAGCCCCACCCAGTACGTCAAACTCCCGACCGTAGATGGGGAAATTTTTTTTTGGGAGGGGAGATCCTCAATAGGGCTTGGCAAATCGTTAACCCTATTGATTGAAACCCCAAAAATAACGTTTCGATCGAGTGTAGGCCTAAGTGTCAACTTAATATTATAGCCACAATTTACTGTTTACCTAAAATATTGCGTGCAACATAATCACATTGTCACAACCACCTTACACATTATAATAATATAAAATAATAATAAGAAATATTTTCTTTATTGTTACTTAAGACTGTCCGGGCACGAAAACATTTTTACAAAAACAACTAAAAAATCATTAGTTTCGAGTAGGCCTAATAACATCTTAAATAGTGTTTTTAAAGAAGGCCAAACTATTTTCTGAGCATTTTTCTCGTCTAGCATACTCTCAATATTGCGGCTTTTTAAAGCATTTTTGTAGATCATTTTATAAAAAGTATATGAGTTGGATGGCCGATATTTTTACCATAGTAATTACAATTACCCGTGACTAAGACATTATGACATTTTGAAGTGTGTAGGTCCTATCTCTAATATTAGCCTACAATGATTTTTTTGCGTTTTCCGGTAAAGCTGAGATTATTTGTACCGGAAAAAAAAAAAAAAAAGTTTCTTAAAGCAAGATTTTAAAAATACACACTTCAATATATCACATGTCCTTGTTACGGATGGGTAAGTGTTTAACTATGGTAAAAAATTACCTATCCAACTCGTATATTATTTATAGAAAGATAAAAAAATGCATGAAAAAGACGTCATACATGGGAGTATGCATGGACGCAAAAAATGTTCGAACATAGTTAAGGTCTTCTCAAATGACTAGGCCTACTTATGATGTTCTTACTCCAAAACTACCTACTGTTTTATTCTGTTATTTCGTAAAAATTGTTTTTGTGGCCGCACAGTCTATATTTTTGTACAAAATGACGCACATCGCCAGCACCACCACCTTATATAGATACATCGACCGACCGTTATTTTATGTTTGCCATCACATTTTATAACGAAGTTTTAATAATGTATTCACTTAATTCCCGTTCTGTCACTTGACGATTATAGTTAATGCTGAAATTATAGTCTGAAAGTATCCTGCTAGAAAAGCAACTAATTTTGAATTATCAGTGTAGTGAAAAAATTAAAAACTAAGTGCTAATTTACAATCTACAGTCCAAATGTACAGCGTAAAAGTATGTATTCCAGTACCATAGCCAACTAGCAACACTACTGCAACAACAATGCAACATGCGAACCGAGTGAAGGGCAAGTCTCAGGTTGTCTAGGATACGAACCCAAAAACCCATTGTACATTTTTCTAAAATAATAAAAAGTGGTTGAGGAATCTACCCAAAAATTTAAATTTGACAGTTTTTCAAATTTTAATGTATGGTAGTTTCCATTTTAGCCACTTTTTTATTCCTAGAAATATGTCATGTCTTTAGTGTTTTGATATCCTAGACAACCTGTGGCTTGCCCTTCATTCGGTTCGCATGTTGCATTGTTGTTGTAAAGCGTTGCTACTTGCCTATACATTTACAATGTGCTGAGCATTGAGCAACTTTCACAACTCGTTCGTCGACGTTCTCACCCATAAAAAAATCTAGTCATACTATAGTTGGCATATTTATAGCGGAGAATTTCATGTAATGTAACAAACGTCAATTGTATAATAATATGCTAAAAAGCAGATCGTTTACTGTGCGTACAAAACATGCTTCTGACATTTCACCTACATACTTGCGTACGTAATCTCGTGTAATATCTTCCCCATGTAAACACAGGATATCATATTATATTTCACACATACTTATTATGATGAAAGGGGAACTGTTAACCTACAAAACTGTGCGTACAAAAAAATGGCTTCTGATATTACACCTACATACTTGCGTACGTAATCTCGTGTAATATCTTTCCCCAGTAAAAACAGCGATATCATATTATAAGAATTTCATGCAATGTAACAAACGTCATTATGTAATAATCTAATTTTTATGACTAGCCAGACCCAGGAATCACACTAATAATTTATTGGTTCTCTGGCATCATCTATCTAGATGGCCGTTAGAGCGCCACAGCAGATTGTTTACATTCAAATGTATTTTAATGGTTTATTTATGAATGTCGGAAACGTGGAGAACAAGAAAACAATAATGCGTTGCATGGGGCTCGAAATGGGAATTATCTATCATGAACACCCCGACATACAACATTTATCAAAAACAAAACAGAAACGCGGGACTCTATAATCGCGAAAATCAACCGTGACGTGAGCCAAATCGAATTAGCACTAAAAATGTTGGTTTCATAACAGTTGAGTCGAGAACATGATAATGACGTGACGAAGTGGTGTTGTTGTGACGCTCCTGTTCAACTGGTCTGAAGATTATCTAGTGTTCTTGGAATTTTCCACAACAACACCCATCCCCTTCACGCCCCATTGCCGAGCCCTTTTCTAATTAGCGAATAACAAAAGTCTTTCTGCGCGGAGACAGGTTTTCCCCCCCTTTCCCACATTTTTCCGTTCGAAAATTCACTTGTTTACAAAGTGTTACAAATCTGAGTCTGCTGTCAAAAACAACACGTGTGTAATGAATATGCCTCAAGATATTGAAGTTATTGGTGATAGCATGCTGTTGCGATTCGAGAAAGAAAAAATTTTGGGGAGAAGTGTCATCGAAGGACGGTACAAATATTATTTTTTGTTCTTGTTTGCTTTAATTTCAAAATAGTTACCTATCTAGAGAAAGGTGAAAAGGTAACTATAGCACAGTAAAAATTGTTATTCCGAATTTTCTCAATCTAGGGCTTTCCATTCATTATCCAGTATTAGCAAAATATGATAATATCCGGGTCTCAAAAGCCTAAAATTAGGGATTTTTTACAAGTTATTATTTAGGTACAGACACAGGATGGTAAAAAAACATCATATCACATAAATAGTGCCCAAGGGAGGCTCAGTAGTAACATTTTAATTTGTTTCATATAGACCTAACTATCATCCTGTAAAAAAGAAATACATTATATAATAATAACAACGTGAAAAATGCGCAGCAAATACATTGCAACAATAATTTTCACCTAGCTTGGATTTTAAGCAAAGAAGCATCTTAATTTCAAAACAGCAAGTTATCTGATTTCAAATCCCAAATTCAAAATTTGCGCGTCATTAGTGTTGAAGTAGTTACACAAGAAATGCGCTGCAAGCGCTAGGATCAAATTTGTTGACTGAGCAGAAGTGACCGGAAAACCAATTACCTCCCTAGTTGTCTGCTAGGTTGGGCGACTATCAGTGCTAACAACTAGCGCGCTCAAAACGTGTAGGTAGCCCACAAGTGAGCAGGCTGAAGCCGGGTAAAAGCTATTACTCTGACTAGTCACCCAACGCCACTGGCCTTCGAATCTTATTACACCTCGTAACAATAGCCACTAGCCGGCGTACGTCTAGACAGGCAGCAGATCATACTCTTTAATAGTGACATAAATCTTCCTCTGCGACTACTCGCACGAAAGTAATTGTTAAAAAGTGTAGATGAGTTTTCAAACTCTCAATACTTTACTGCAAATAGATCAGTGTAATAGTGAAGAGAAGTATTACCCGCTGAGAACCTAATTACTGGTTGTTTTAATTATGGCAAATGGAGAAGTTTGACTTGGTGGAATGAAGCTAGAGTATATTTAGCCCCAGGGCGAAATAGACACACTACAGGTTGTTGTTGTTGTGCTTGTGGTTGGTTGTATTTAGGGGGACATACATACAGTAGGGTTTGTTGGTTAACTTTGCCTAACCCTGGCGGATTAAGGTAGGTCAGTTTGCTGGAGGGTTTATAGCGGATATATAGGATTTTATTGGACCTGCGTTTAAGCCATTTTTCTCATCGCTCAGCTGACTGACTCCATAGGTGTTTAAAATTTTAAAACAGTTGTCATGAAAGTGGAAATAAAGTGCTTACGAAAACACTTTTCTAAAATTTATTTTAAAACAAATTTTTTAAATTGATTTTCCCGATTTTTTATTGTTAAAAAATACGAGATATTCTATATTCCTGATTTTTTTTGTGGCTGATTGAGACTAAATTTTGAAAATATACGGCTGTAAAGATGTCCATGTAAACTTCATTGACAACTTTGCTAAGTTGTATATACTTCGGATACTTCTTGGCCGAGCGAATAGCTATTTGACAACTGCCATTAATGTGTCATCTTCCCTCTTAAGCGAGCGAAGCTTCCTATG
Organism: Sweltsa coloradensis; assembly: GCA_024449915.1. Lineage (NCBI taxonomy): Eukaryota > Metazoa > Arthropoda > Insecta > Plecoptera > Chloroperlidae > Sweltsa > Sweltsa coloradensis. The sequence goes on along the minus strand of JAMZAV010000157.1, from coordinate 62,253 downwards.
CATGCATGTCTGTTCCTTTGTCCGTCCGTGCGTGTGTCACTTCTAAAAAATAATGATAAAAATCATATTAAATCATATAAAATTATGACACTATTATCAACACTTGATTATGTATCGATCGTTTAATATTTTGGAATAGGACACATTTGGCAGTTAGCAAATAGCTATTCCCTCGGCCAAGAAGCATCCCACGTATATGAAACTTGGCAATGTTGTCAATAAAGCATACATGGACAGCTAAACAGTCACAGATTTTCAAATTTTTGTCTTAATCAGCCAGAAAAAAATCATGAATTTAGTCAATTTTGGATTTTTTACAGAATCAAAATTCGGGATTTTTTTTTTTTTTTTTAGATTTGTATTTTTTAGAAATGTGTTACTGTAGAACCCTATATTTCCACTTTCGTGACATATGTAAAATTTCAAACACTTGCGGTGTACGCATGTCCTATACCCATAATTAAGTTGATTTGAAAAAAAATTTGAAGGCGAATAAATTGGTGAAAAATATTATAAATGATACAAGATATAGAAACATGAACGTGGCCTGTTGCAAGAGTGTAGAGAAAACGAGGAACCTGATGAATGAGTTCCCAAGAGTGAGGTGGCTATCCTAACGGTACCAGCCATAAACAACTGTGTGAGACTAGCTTTAGGTTGACATTTTCCAGTTTCGATATGCTTCACCTGCTACTTAACGACTAATTAATTAAATCACGCAAATAAAATATATTAAGGTATTGTGAAACTCTGCAGGTGGACACACTTAAAGATTTATCACAAACGCAACTTTGTAATAAACCTGTATTTAATTGTAATTAGTTGAACGGAACCGAAATCACGTTCTCCCGACGAGGGACTATGAGGAAGCTGCACTAAACATCTGGACAGCGGACGACCTTGCGGAGAATTCGGCCACAGTTGCATCTCAACCGGTGGGCGGCCTTCTGCACTCAGCTGTGTGAAACCAGGACCGGGTCACTGGTACAAACTATGTTTCCATCTTTATTTGGCAATTTAGCTATTATAATCCAAATACATTTATAGTAACAAACAGTAAACACAAATTGAAATTTTACATTGCGTGACATACAGCAATGTGTATCACACACAGTCCAAATAACCTAAAAAATCAAAATATACAGATCTACAATTCAAATTCTTGCTTCACAAAACTTCTCATCTAAATCCATGTAGCCCTACTTCATTTAAATCATTAACTTTTACATTTAGTTTGTGATAAAATCCCCCAAAAAAATTATTTCTGGGAAATATATATATTATTGTTTTTTCTTGGTGTTATTTGTGCAGATTATTATCTTTAAATTACATATTATCAAAGTTGGGTACCGTACAAAACCATAACTTATTTTGAATATCAAAACCAGTACATTCAAAGCGATTATGTCCATTTTAATTGTTCCCTCACATATTATATATTCAAGTTACAATCTAAAACTATCTGCACAAGCTGTTTTATCCACCACTCATGTACAATCACTCATAACTAATAAGTTAAGTAATAACACTTGCAACTAATCAATTAAACAGAGAACAATTTCAGCCGTGGGTTAGTGTGTTAATAGGAGTTGGGGAAAGCTTAGGGGTATCACAGCTTAAATGTAAGCTAGGAAAACGCCAAAGTCGTTGTTAGACGAGTGATCGAGTCATGTGTTAAGAATTCGGAAATATTTATATTTAAGTTTGATATAGAGGCATAATTAATAGAGTTTTGAGTTTAGCTGGTATAAGGGCGCCAACTGTAAGGTTATGCGCCACTCTAGCCTACCTATGATAGGCATAGAGAGGCCTTAGATAGGGGGAAGAAAAGGAATGTTACCGGGTACTCAACACATAGCTCACTCACTCGTCTAACAACGACTTTGGAAATTTCCTAGATGACATCAGTATAGGTATGGTATACCCTTATCACGGATTTCATTTTTCTTCGTTCTTGCTCAATGTTGGCCATTATTAATGGCCAATATCTTTTTGGATCAAAATCCTCCAAGGTCACGGGGCATAAAGATCGCCCCATGTTATTTCTTGTGGGAGATTTTTGCCGATGGGACCTAGCTCAAAAATACCAAGTTGACAATTATTTTTCTGGTCATGGTGGACCCAAAAATTTTTCTTTTGATTTCAAAATTCATACCTAACTAGTAAGCTTAGCAGGGGGACATAATCATGTTGATGACTAGGGGTGTGTGAGTCGGTGGGTGCAGGGTTTGAAGAGTTGAGGCAATTGGTTAACAAAACTGCATAAACACAATTAATTTTTAAAGATAATATATTTTTTTTAAACATTTAGTGTTCCAGGTAATTCCCCCCTTCGAGCGTCCATGTTGGACTGTAATCATTTGAGGGTGAACAGAGACTAAAATTAAGTTAAAATTTTGACCGTGGGAATTAAATCTGTTATAGGGTGCGAAGCGCGACGACGCATAGGCTGCTTCGTGAGAGGTGCAATGTATGCCCCTCTTTAGGTGTCTAACTAGGTATGTTGCGGATAGGACACTTGTGAAGGGATGTCCGAGGACTGTTTAAGAGAACTCAATCCCTTGCATTCACATTAACGACTGAGGTAAACCTAAAAAAACTTTCAGTCAGGATTGCCGGTCTCGACGGGATTTGAACACGGGACCTTTGTTAGGGGATGAGGGGATAGGACTTGTACGTGTTAAATAGTTTTGGTTTTAGTCATAAGAAATTATTCTTTAACAACGAAATTCTTATGACGGACCAATCAGGCGTCAATAATCCTTACGACGACCAATCAAAAGGAGTAACTTCATTAAGACAGTTCAATAAAACATTACTAACCAATCAGAATATCATATTCTGATTACCAAAACAATTTTTTACGACGGTGATGGGAACTGGGTCTAAAGCAATAGTCGAGCTAACTTGTATTCATCTGCCAAGGTGGTGCGATGACAGCGTGATGGGTGACGTAATGTATGTCGGCACGTCAGATGGAAACGGAATGAACACGATAAAGATAACGCAGCCGGGAGTCGAGCGTGGCACTATGTCAAGAGAAGAAGTTGTATGTATAGCAGGCAAATCAGAAACCGCTTATTCAGAATAGCTAAAGTTGAGTGTAGGCGTACCGCAAGGTTCGGTGCTCTCTCCTCTGTGTTTTTTTTTTAAATTATAAATGACTTGACAGATTCTGTTACAGTGGGTAATGTTACGCTTTATACTGATGACTCCAATGAATGTATTAGTTGGATGAGCGAGGCAAAGACTTCAATTTAACTTCCCCCCCCCCCAAAAAAAAAAAATAGCTCGGGTGTTTTTTTTTGTCTCTTTGTTCGCTTTCTATCGGGCAAACGGCATATTATGCGATCTTGATGAAAATTGGAGGGGACCGTCGAAATCTCTGAACTTAGACCTGCCACGTTTTTGGGTACGATTTTTTCGATTTTTAGTGCGATATTTTCCTGACATTTGGGCCGATTCTGACCAAACAGGTGGAGCTACAACGTTCATATTTTACATGGACATTAAGGTGATGGTGATATAGTACCTTTTGAAAGAAAGAGTTGGTCAAAATCCATAGAAATAACGGTTTTAATATAAGTTAGCCATTGTGTTGAGTACCCGGTAACATTCCTTTTCTTCCCCCTACCTTAGGCCTCCCTAGCCTATCATAGGCAACAGTGGAGCATTATGGCCTAAACTATGGCCTAAACTTAAAAAACCCTATTATTTATACGAATATAATTATCAAACTTAAATGCAAATGTTCCCGGGTACTCAAAAAATGACCCCGCTCACTGTCTAACAACGACTTTGGCGTTTCCCTAGTATAGTTGGCTAAAGTGCGTGGGTTCAATCCCCTGGTCGGGAAAGATTTTGTAATTTCTAGTTTGTATTTAAAAAATTATTAAACATGTTTTGAAATGCATAATATTATACCACAGTGTAGTCCATCATCTGTGACAATACTATGGAAAACATAGCAAGTACGAAATTCGTGTAAATATTGCACGGTTTATTCTATCTCCGAGCGGAATTTGGGGGTACCTTGACGTGCAACATTCGATATACCTTGGACACGGCATTTCACAGCCAGGCAAATAACAAACAAATTTTTTTTTCAAAGACAAAACCATTGTCGTTAAAATAATTTCTACACATTGGCAGCCTATTTTTCAATTTATTATTTCTTGTAGGTTAAAATCGCAATGGATATAGCTGATTTTGTTAGCAGTTCTCAGTAAACTCGTACCGGATGTCTGTTTAAAATTTCAGCGCATTCTGTTCAGCGGTTCGGCTGATTTTCGACGTACAGACAGACAGACACACAGACTCACAGAATGAGCGCCGTTTGAGTTGAATGGAGACCACTCCGTTCGCTGCGCTCACTCGTTAAATTATCAGAGCTATACTACTGGGAAACGCCAAAGTCGTTGTTAAACGAGGGTGAGTGAGGAGCCAAGTGTTGAGTACGCGGACATTCCCATCTGTCTCCCCTTAGCTAATGGATCTAGCCCGTTGAGGAATGATTCCGGGTATTCAACACATGGCTCCTCACTCGTTTAACAACGACTTTAGGCGTTTCCCTAGTTATATAAATTGAACATTTGAAATGCGAATCGTTTCAAAACGTATTAGCGTGAAACATTAACAAACTTCCAAGATAAAACAAAATCACTAAGTTTTTATTTCCATTTAACACCCCTCCAAATATAATTGTGGGTGTCAAAATATAAAAAAGTTGAGCTCAATGGTATCGAACCCAACCCTCCGTGCGGTAGGACTAATGCTTACCATAGCCATGCCAGCCACGTAGATATTGTCCCGCTAGCTGCTACTAAACAAATGCTATCGATATTTTAAAAATCACATTTTTATTTATTGTAGGTTAAAATCGCAATGGATATAGCTGATTTTGTTAGCAGTTCTCAGTAAACTCGTACCGGATGTCTGTTTAAAATTTCAGCGCTTTCTGCAGCGGTTCGGCTGATTTTCGACATACAGACAGACAGACGGTCTCACAGAATGAGCTCCGTTTGAGTTGAATGGAGACACTCAGGTCGCTCCGCTCCCTCGTTTTTAATAACTATAGTTGTATAAGTAATAATATTTTCTAAATTACTTACTACTCTACTACAGAAGGCGTATTGTAATTATCTTATATTGTTCGTAGTTGTATTAATTGCCAAGCTTTGTAAATCAGTTTTTAAACGGTTAAACAAATACAAACATAAGAACGCTCGGCGCAGATGTCCCGAGCGCTCAAGGACGCGGCGGAGGCGCTCTGAACTACTCGGCGCTGCGGCACCAAACAGCTGCGACACCGCAGACGTATTGACGAGCAGGTAATTGCTTTATGTTAATAGTAATGAAGCAATTGCAGAGATACTCGGTACGTACGGTGAATGCGACCGTGGTCTATAAAGATAAAAACTATTTGCGAGAAAAACAATAAAGGTCAGCTGGTATGATGATGTGCGTGAAACTTGCGTACGATGGACAGAAGTCGCTCAAAGATAGAAAAATATCAATATCATTATTCTTCGTATTCTTCCGTCGACTCGACTCGGTAGAATTCGAACGTAGAAGTCGAGAAAAGTGGCAAAGTCCATCTCGCAAACATCATATAGTCATTTTAGACAAAAACTAAAGATGAGCTCTGGTCGTCGACGTGAGACACATCTCCCCTTCCCTCCCTTTGCCGGTAGCTGGGTCTGTCCTTCCCACATCCCCTATACTAGAGGGGTGCTTAATAACCTTACGGTTGACGCGCCCATAAAAATAAACTTTCCTCGTATACCACTTAGTGCTTACTTTTTAAAAGAGGCTAACAAATATACTGTACTTTATTATACTTCTATTTCTAATCAGAGAAGCACCACCCAGGACATAAAGTCACAGAATGTTGCCAATTCGTAAAACGTTTTTGAATTGGTCCATGTCTATAGTAAAAATTTGCACATATTAGATAACTTAGAAAATAATGTCGCCTTTAACATTAATCATTTAAATACTAGACTTACCGTAAAGAATATTATTGTGATTACATTGTTATGTACATAGCTACACTCGTCACAACTGAGAATATATTATTGATAGCTGACCTATTATGCAACAGTTTCCTAACATCTCCTCGGTCGATCGAATTAGATTTAGATCTGGACGTACAAGAAAATGCCGAATTTCTTTAGGACATTGCATTCTTCTCTCCCCCTTCCCCTAATGACTCCCCTAATCCCAGCCTGTAACATTTATCTCCTACCCTTATCTAGACCGAACATTTCACCCTTGGTGGGAACTGCATGGCCTCTGGAGCAGTGACATCAAACACTAGCTTTCATTGCGGTCGCACTAACGCTGTTTCTACCACGGCTCGGCACCACTGTTCTTTACCATACATTATCATGACAAGAAGCACACTTTTATTCGAACTTTAAAAACCATAATAATAAATTATAACAATAATATTCAACTAATTTTACTTATAAATAACTATCGTATATTCTGATAATAATTGAAAGCAATAGTGGACATCGCACACTAATTAAAAAGATTTATGTAAGCTAGTTAAAAATTGTAAATGATGCAATTTTCCTATATTTTAGTGATACAGTCAACGAATCACATTTTATGACATAAAATATGTTTATCAATATAAGTATAGATAGCCCTTAGGTCCTGTGGTTCAATTCATGTACGTAATGGAGGAGGTAAGGATTCAGAGTACAATTTCAAATTCAGACCATTATTTCTGGATGAGCATAGAGAGCAAAGTGAAGACATTAATCTGACTACTCGAAGAAAAAAGCTTGGGTGCATGTTTAGTGTTTTTTAATTCCGTGTGTTTGTTCGTACACTTTCGACCGAACGACTACTCCGATTTTGACAAAATTTACAGATGTAAATCAATAAAAATAAATCAATACATCAAAAACTCTCATCTATCAACGCGACTGTAAAAAGCATTCGTGAAACGGTCTAATATCGACATAAACACAATCATAACTGAGTTTAAAATGAAAACTTCGATGGATTGTTGAAGCAGTTTTTTAGTGATTGTTTTCTTGTTTTATCCCCTGTGTTATTCGGAAGTGTTTCTTTTAGCGATCTTGCTTTGATAGACGGTTATTTTGTTTGATGTTCAGATAAGTACAATTGTGCGATAGACAAAGTTTCTAATATGAAATTTGGCCAACTATAACCTAATATTTTAAAGAAATTATGACTGTAGAGAAAAGTAATTTTTGGACAGATTGTCAATTCAAGATAAACTACGCTGTTTACATGAGATTAATATTAGACCCATAGATCCACGATTCAAGTTTGTTCCAAATTGTTTTTGATCGTTTGTGTAGCTTGTCTGTTGGTCAAATCCTTTCCAAAGTTCCCATACTCAAGTTTTGTGCCCCACTTTTAAAAACTCGTTCACTCCGGGGTCCCATTGCAAACATCATCACAACGAAGGCTATCTCACTTTGCATAACAGAAAACATAAAGCAATCGAAATCATTCGACAACGGCCAAGGAACCAGCATCAGCGATTGTGTCGCTATCTTGCGATCAAATGCGGAAGCTCATTAAAAAGTTCTAAAATTTCATTATGAAGTCCATGAGAACAAGCCTGTTATCGTGCTATCTGTGAATCGTTGGCGGGGAGTCCTCGGTGAATGGGGAGGGTGACGGGGCCGACACTTCGGGCGAGAGAGTTAGGGGTGACATCTGATAACAACCCTGTCGGCGGTATAGCCTTGGGGGGCCGGGCGGACTGTGTAGGCCTATACACCAGGCCAGTGGCGCGCTGACCATATAAGACCAGGAGCAATTGCTCCTGGTCCTAAAGGGGATGGGTGGGTGGGTCCCCGGAGGGGACCCACCCACCCCATTTTATTTTGTATTTATTATTTTATTTCATACTTTATTTACCTCATCATATTTAGGACATTGTAAACAATTAATAATAAACTATATCTACATAGTTGTTTTCCAAAAACTTGTGAATGAGTTATAAGTTCTAGAAATCGTAAAATCGTAAAATTGCGATTTTCATGAGAAATAATTTTAAGATTGCGCTCAAAAACGTGGCAGTTCTAAGTTCAGAGATTTTGAAGGCCTCCAGAAAATTTCATCGCAATTGGAGTATCGGTTTAGCCGGAATCGTGCTGACAAACACACAAAAATACAGAAAAAAAAACAAAAAAAACCCCAAAACATTCCGGATTTTTTTTCCAGTGTAGTGAAATGGAATCTTCGCTTCGCTCATCCAATCAATGAAACCCCCTTTTTTAGGTAAATAAACCTATATTTAAAAAATATATTATTGAGAACAAAAGTTTTACTTTTAGAGAGTTCACTTCGAAGTTTCTTCAGTGGGTGGATCCCGTTGATGTTGTGTCACCTCACATTTGTCGACGTGTCGTAACAAAATCAACAAGTCATTCGCCTGTTTAAATGTGTTCTTTATTTTGTGTTTCATATTTTATCGATGTATCTAAAATATTAAAAGATTGGGTGGTTTGATCTTGTAGTTAGAATTCAATTTGACTTGATATTGCACATGATTTATTCAATTAAAAAATATTTCATTCCTCTATGTTGGAGAGTAACATTACTGAATTGTTATCTTCTACCATACCAAGTAGAAGTACCAACAATATCACAGGTCTGATAAAGTTTATTATTAATTATATAAACAGCTGTTAAAATAAATCACATAAAAACGACCATGGTTCAGCCAGGGTTGTTGGCTCTTTAAATCTTTAAATGATGTTTTCTGTATTTTGTGTCATCATATAACGATGTATCTTAAATGTAAGAGGTTGGATATGATTTGATTTTGCACAAGGAATTATATTTGACTTGATATTTTACATACGTTTCTTCAATTAAAATATTTCATTTCTCTATGTTGGAGGGTAACCTTACTGAATTGTTATCTTCTAGACTTCTACCTTCCATATTAATAATCCTGGAATTCAGGCACCTGTCCTGCTGTCCCTAGAAAAAACACCCGGTACGGGTAATTGTCCCAGTTTTTCTTTTAGGACGTTTTCATAATATAATCTGTTTAAACAAATCAAATGAAATCAAACCTATCTATCGATCAAATTTCTAAGTGCAAAACGGGGACCAGACCAAGAACAATGAAAACGTCTTGGAGAACTGATGAATTTTGTTTTTATCTTGCATGTAATGGGTTTGTATTCTGTTACCAAAAAGGTATTTTCTAGTGCTTAAAACTCGTTAAAACGCACCAAACACACCTAAGAATTGAAAAATTTTCCGAGGCTATACGCTCCGGACCCGCATGTTGCATGGGGCGTGAAAATTAAGAACAATGAAAACGTCTTGGAGGACTGATGAATTTTGTTTTGTTCTTGCATGTAATGGGTTTGTATTCTGTTACCAAAAAGGTATTTTCTAGTGCTTTAAAACTCGTTAAAACGCACCAACACACCCTAAGAATTGAAAATTTTTCCGGGGCTATGCGCCCCGGACCCGCATGTTACCTGGGGGGCTACCCCCCCAGACCCCCCATTCATGTTTATTTGTGAGGGTGGGTGGGTCCTGTAAGAGGGGGCTTGCTCCTGTTCGATTCAAGGGGTCAGCGCTCCACTGCACCAGGCCTCGAGAACTACCGATGGACTGGTGGAAGCAGGCAGGACGAACTTGTTATTGTTATTGTTGTAATTATTATTATTATTTTCTGTTTATAGTTGTGCAACCAGTTAAAATTAGTTGAATAAATATAAGGTAGATTAATAAGAAAGAAGATGAGAAAGTAGACCTTAGGGACCTGATAAGACGATACTTGGACTAAACAAATCCACGAGAAACATGCTGTTGAGTTGAGGTCAAAGTCTATTTTTCCAAAAAAAATGGTTAAGTCCAAAAGTCAATTAAAATAGAAGTTATCTTTCAGTGCAACCATCTCCCATGTCAATCGTTCCATATTTCATTCATTCAAATTTCAACTGTGTACGAAACTCAAGACAATTTATTGTTCAATAGATTTTTTTACTAATCTATTTTCCGAAAAATTGACTTAGACTCATGATTACTATGAGCCTCAGTGTTAGTAGACTTCACTTTTCAGATGCAAATGCAAGGTTCCAAATCCAACGCTGCGGTGAACTATTCGTTTGGCCAAGAAGTATCTGACATAATACGAAACAACACTGTTATTAAGAAAGACACCCATTCAATAGAGGATTGTCAATATTTGAGCTGACTCAGCCAGAAACAATTCAAAGTGGTCAATTTTCTACCTTTAACAAAATATAAAATCGTAAAAATAAATTTAATCAATTAAAATAATTTTTTTGAACGCGTGATTATATAAGGCCCTTTATTTCCGCTTCCAAGAAAATTTGCAAAATGTCAAACAACTGTAGTGTCAGTCAGCCGAGCGAACATAAATAAAACTCATGTCCTGTAACTTCTGTTTGAATTAAGTACTATATTTTAATTACCCTAACTAATCGCTAAGCAGTATTCGAACGTATAAGTATCGTCCAGTATAGTCCAGGTGGCTCTATCCTGACAGTAGATGCGGGCGGGCTGTGTGTTATATTCTTGACGGGTGTCGTGTTGCCAGCCACTGGTTTCTGTGCTCGTGCCAGCCATGTTAACAACAATACTAATTCAATACAGGTGTTCTAGTGTTTGTAATGCATCGTTTCATGTCTAGGTGCGGCTAAGCGGTAGCAGAGGTTCGCTTCGGCCAACGACAAGCCTGACTGAAGAATCTTATCAATCTTAACCCATGTTATTTGTCTTACAACATACTCTCGCAAATAATTTCAAACCAAAGTTTAATTGTTCTTAATTAAATCATTCAAGGCAATTCAATTTTATAATTTTTATCCAGGATTTTTAGTGTTTAAAAAAACGTTTTTTTACGAAATTTTGGAAAACATTTAAATTACAAATGCAAATTTGAAACACATTCCTAAAACTAGATTGTTTTTAGTTTGTTACACATTTTTTTTAAAATCTCAAATAGTATAGCAATACTAGAGATATATTACATTTCCGGGACAAACCAATTTTTTCCCATGTTTAGTCTTTTTGCAGATGTGTATAATCAATCTTCTCTAAATTTCACTTCATGTCCCATGGAATGGAGAAAAATATATGTATTTATTATTTACAAAAAATGGGGACAAATTGAAAAAAAACCTACTATTTACATAGATTAAAATTTAAAAACGTTATGGGACCATATGGCACCGCTGGGCCGGAAAGGAGAGAGCTATACTTTACACAAATTCTTTATTAAGCTTAGTAAGGCCTTTAGAAGTAGGCCTACTAGATATAAGAAAGCAATTTGTTTTCTAAAAAAATACACTAAATCACACAAAAAGTATTGTCTAAACGGTCATTTTGTAAAAAAACGCAAAAAACGCTTATTTTAAAAGAACTGGATATTGCATATCATATTAGCATAGATGTAGCTTTCCTTCACAATCCAGTGTGTATACTTGAGTGTTCTGGCTCTATTAGTTTGGCAATCAGACGTATTTCCGCGAGCAATGTAACAGCCAATGGCGAGTGCTGAGATTATACTATAATGAAAAAATAAAGTATGCATGAAAATGGGTAAGATTGATCGAAGGAGACGATGAAGAGTGAGGTGAATCATGAAACCATGGGTGATGGAAGTGAAGATGTGGGAAGACAGGAAGAGTAGATTTAATTTGGTGGAGAGGCAGATGCAGGATGAAGAAGAAGATGATGAAGAAACGCTCACGGCCCTTACACTTAACCCGTGACTGGTAGGCTAATCCTCCCAGCACAGTGAGTAAATTTGTGAATAAAAGTCAAAGGGTGCAAAATCTAGTTAGATTAACACATTATTATGGTAATATAAATATATATTTTTTATTAAATTTTTGACTTTTATCTTTTTTTTTATCTTTTTTTACAATATGTATTAATTTTGTCATCTTAAGATCAAATTTAGTTTGATATTTTCCACCCCCTTAACCGGACGGATTTTGTCATGGCACCTCGAGGCAATTTTCTTAGAACATTATAGTTCTGAGTATACAATCCAAAATTCACGGCTCTACCACAAAACCCCTAATTGTTAGGCTAATCCGCCTAGCTAATATAGCAATCAGTGGTATGTCATCGAAATACTGTTCTAAATCTTGGTATTTATTTAAGTGCAGTGAAAAGTCCAACAAATTAATTACAACTTAACATCACCTGCTCTAAAAATGTAATGAAATTAATTACATATTTTATAACAATTACAATTTTCTCTATTCGCAGAACGTATTCCATTTTCTTCTCTACGAGGTTGACTTCGTCATCGTTCTATTTTCCGTTATCGCCAAGCACTAAAAAAAACAACACGCTTATAATTATCACGAGGTGCGCTTGAAAACCAATAAATAACCTACGTCTCCATCCAGCCAGCTATCACGCTGAACCGAACGAAGGACGTGTGCCAGTCGAGTTTTCACCTGTCAGTGTATAACTGCTACCCTCATCGTATGGAAATGTCGCGTACGTTGTGCCTGCTCGAGCCGATAACGCACAGGTGATAGCGGGCATGCATCTTGCAACACGGACTAACGGAAATGTGAGGTTTGTTGCAGGTATGGTCGCGTGCCGAATACGTGAGGCGACCGAGAAAGATGGTGATGGAGGAGTATTCACATTTTCTGAAACAAAAGTGTAGATTAGTGTAGGAAATGTAGATTACACTCACTGCGTTTATCACACGAATTACTCGGTTCAACTTTTTCAAATTTAGCAGTCTTGGGCACGTTCCCCCCAAAAAAAAACTTTGAAAAGTTAAGTTACTTCTGCCTATGAAGGAACTGAGAAGTTCCTCGATCCTCAAAAATAACTTAGTTCATTTCACGTTCCTTATACATCACTGATTTAAATAATAATAAATGTGATAGAATTTGTCATTACTTTTATTTATTTTAGTGAGTTTCAGGCCATCTAACGAGGGTGGCGCCAATTTCGAAAACATAAAATGTCATAAAATATTTTTCATATTGCAGTTTACGATATCAGGTACTGGAATTTAACGGGATTACGACGGCGAAAGGAACTTATAAAGGAACGTTAAATTCGTTCCAAGTTCCCACGAAATATTAACTTTGACGTTACAAGTTCCTGATCTATAAGAAAAGGAACGCTTTCCCACAAAAGTTCCTGAAAAAGGAACACGTTCCTCCCCAAGACTGGAATTTTGAGTGTAGTGGTATTGATAAACACTGCGATATAGTTAAAACCATAGATACCGGTTTAACTTTAGTCCACAGCCATGTATAGTTCGGTTTAAATTTCCGTGATAAACGCATCGTATATTACGTAAAACCGTTTTAGCTTATTTCGAGCTAAATGTCTGTGGTAAACGCAGTTATGCCAGTTTGGGTTAGTTCCTTGGGTAGATTTCTTTTCAGGGAGAGAAGGCTTGGCCAATTTGAGTTTGACTGTCATTTTGACTGTGGAAGACAGTGAAGCCCCATTTGAAGACTCCATATTAAGGAGACCAAACCATAACTAAAATTCCATGTTTGTAAACCTAAACACTGTATATTTCGCGGTTTCGAATCCCGCATTGGGCATGTTTTTTTTGTAATTGTTCTTCACCAACATCTATTACAACTCATCGTCTTGAAAAGCAATATTGCAATAATAGAGACTTAAGCCTCCTATTTAAATCTGTAATTTCAAGTTATTAGGGCTACTGTGTGATAGTGTCAGTCCGAGCGCCTATAGCTTTGTCGCCTGCTTTCATTGCAATTTTTTGCAACATGACGGGTATATAATAACCGGTCATTATCAAACCTGGTAGAAGGGAAGCTATCTCCACTAACCGTCCATCCTCCCGAGTTTATCCCTGCTTTCAATTAAGAAGGTTCGGGATTCGATTCCCGGCGAGAGAAGATTTGTATCTTCCGAAAATTTATGTGTGCCCTAAATTTATCAATATTATATTCAGGTATTATGTAAACGGGGAATTTGGTTCCGAAATAGCCTTGTCGATGTTGTCGACATTGTCAGGTAGATCGTGGCCAACCAGCGGTCATCTTTTTCTCACTCGATGGCATCGGCGTCGACTGGATTAGTTCGGAATCGCTTTAATTTTAGTTCTCTTGATGAAAACCAGTTCTTAATGCACTGCAATCAAAATTCGATAAGTAAAACAAAAAATGGAAAAAATCTCTCCCACTTTTATATTTTAAATATACGTGGAGCAAATTGATTTCTTATTGAAATAAATTAGACTTGGTGAACGAGGAGAGCGACTGTTCAAAGCAAGCCTAACTGTGAAAGCTGTGAACGAGATAATATAAATATGTTATTTTAAACGGTTTCTAGAACTGAATTCGGGTTTCCATAGGGGCAGCCAACTTCCTCCATTGCGTCATAAAATTAACCGGAGTAGTTAAAAAACAGTTTATGAATAGTTGTTTGGCATTATATCTTACAGTTAGGACTTTTCACTAAACTATCCATTATCTTAGAAAATATGCAAATTTATTTACAACAAATTTACAAGCACGTATGTCGTAGGGTAATTAGATGCACTGCGGCAACCAGGGATTGATATTATAATATGTAACCAGTTGTATACATTATCTGTACCTTTACTCAATATTTGTAGCATGAAAGCAAAGACGTTGCGAATTCCATCATTTCCACTGTATAATACACAATAGAAAAAAATTAATAACAACTTTGTATGTTTTCCCCCCTATTTTCAGACGAAATAATTTAGAAACCAAACTAGTACGTTTGTGATAATTTATGTCATAACAAACAAAAATTCGTGTCGAATCAGTAATCACTATAAGATATATTTTTTGAAAGAATATCAAATGAAAAATGAATTAATAGCTAATAAAGCAATATGTCATACTTCAAAAAAATGTACAACTTTCGGCTACAACCTTACGAAAACTGAACTCTAGCCCACAGCCGCTGTATCCTGATTTCTGTAAGCCTACACAATCACTACACAGAGCAACGTCGGTATGCTGACCTAGATTTCCATCCTAAAGGTTTGAGTTATGCTCATTTTATAGGCAATTATCCGAACAGAAATACACTGAAAAGCAATTAAAACATAAAGTGATTTTATTGTAGGATATACATGGTTCGATATCAAGAAATCTTTACGTAAGAGTCTATAAAATAAGTAACAATCAAAGGGACACGTGAGGAGAACTATGTGCTAAGCTTGGAGCAATTAATGATCGTTTCAAGACGGAGGAATATAAAATATCAATGATCGATTGATATTACAATTGTATCGTATATTTTTAAAATGTATATAAATTGCAAAATCACAATGTGTTTTGGATAAAAATGTGATACGGAATATTAAAAGGGACCTTAGGGTTGACATTTACATAATTACATGTATTGTTAGCTTATTATAAAAACAAAACTAGATTTGAATATTTTAAAGAAATCTAATTTTTGTGGTAATGTGTTTTTTGACTGTCAGTGGCTCCGATTGATTCAAAATGGCGGCTTAAGCAACAAATAAATCCATCAGTGTTCTTTTAAGTAAAATGTTTTGGACGTATTGCGTATTGAATAAAATAACAATAAATATGTTTTATTTGCATTATTTAACAATTAATGAAGAAAGGGAGTGGTTTTCCACAAGTGACAAAATAATATATACCTAATTGTAGCTGAAAATAGTTTATTTATAAATTTAAAAAAATGAAAATATATATTTTTTATATAAAAATTTGTGTTGTTTTTATTCTTTTATTTATGTTTTATATTTTCTGTTTACAGCTTAATTTATTATTTACTGTCAACGTTGTCAAAGTTCTTCTGTCACCGCACAAAACTAAGTTATTATTGGTAGAAATGGACTATTGAGTTTTGGAAAAAAATTGCATTTTCTTCAGACTGTAACCCTACTTATATTTTGTTTTGGAATAAAATACTTTTCACCATCTGATTGAGCTTGTAATGAAGAACACAGCTCCATCTCTAACTCATTTTTTTGTACTAGGTTGTCTTAAAAAATACATTTTAAAAAAGCTCCACAAGTATTATTATTTTCCTCCCAACTAAACCGCTTGCCATGTTCTTACAAACTTCACCCACCCACAGAGTGCTATTCTATAGTTATCAGTTATCCTACAAGTCCTGCCATTACAAGAAGAATTCACAACATTTTATTCAAATCACATTCTCTTAATGAATCTTAAGAATCTTAATGTAAATCTTGTGTTTACATAATCTAGGTTGTTAGCGACGATTTAGATAATATGACGGAATGCGTCTTCGCTTAATAATAAACACGAAGTGCATGCGTACTTAGATACTGCAGCACAGGACGATACAGCCTAGCTATTAATTTGTACTCAACCTATGTGTACCACACTTGAGCAGTATAAAGTCTGGTTCTACAAATGGTTAAGGCTATTGTACCACCTCTGGCCGATAATTTGAAAGTCGACGAAACATTTGTTGAAAAGTTTGCTGAATGAAAGAAGGCCTTTAAAATAACAGGAAAAAAATGTGAATATTTTGGGCGTGACATAACCTCACTTTTGGAAATTAGATTTAGATTTTTGGACAAAAGTGTAATATACAAGTCTAGTTCAAAATTAAATTTTGAGAATCGGTTTTCTGGACATAGTTTCTAAACACCTTTAGCTATAACTTGACTATAGCTAAAATAGTTTTCTGAAAATAACAGTTGGTGTACGATTTTTTTTGTCATACGGTACAAATACGAGTTTTTTTTCCTTTTTGTACCGTTTGTCAAAAAAATTCGTACACCAACTGTTATTTTCAGAAAACTATTTTAGCTAAAGTCAAGTTATAGCTAAAGGTGTTTAGAAACTATGTCCAGAAAACCGATTCTCAAAATTTAATTTTGAACAAGACTTGTATATTACACTTTTGTCCAAAAATCTAAATTAATTTCCAAAAGTGAGGTTATGTCCCGCCCAAAAAATTCACAATTTTTTTTCTGTTATTTTAAAGGCCTTCTTTCACTCAGCAAACTTTTCAGACATGTTTCTTCGACTTTCAAATTATCTGCCAGAGGTGGTACAATAGCCTTAAGGATTGGTGAACATCAGGAAGACAATGTTATCAGCATAGTTCAACGTCATGTTCTTTTTAAAGTTGCGGTTATTTACTATGACCATAGGTCTATAATATTATTAATATAAAATAGTATATCTATTTGTTGGGATTAGATTAGTTGATGTTTTAAGAAGGCTTATGTTGTGAGTGCATGGCTTGAAACTCTCGTGAGCTCTAGTTCTTTGCATGATGCCAACTCCAGAGCAGGATTCCAACTTTGACAACAGCTGATGAAAATCTTTCTACTGACTGCACTGGCCGACCTGTCCCTTGGGGCAAGTAAACTACATTAAACTACCACTACTACCCCTTGTGTAAAAAAATCAAGTAATTAATCATAATAATAATTTTTGTGGGAAGCCTGCCCAGGGTGCAATTCATGCCCCAGTCTAACTATGTAACTTTATGTTGCGGAGGACGATTGTGAAGGGACGTCCGAGGGCTGTTTAAGAAGACTCAATCCCGACATTCGCATTAACGATTGAGGAAAACCTCGGAAAAACCTTGTCAGGATTGCCGGTCTCGACGGGATTTGAACCCGGAACCTCCCGAATCAGAGTCGCGCGCTTAACGCTCGAGCCAACACTGTCGGTTACAAGTAATTAATAGTGAGAAAATTATACAGGATTACAGTTACAGGTTAATTAAGTAATTGTTTGGACCGAAATTTATATTTACAGGTCAAAAAGGTAAATCTCTGTAAAGTAAATATTTATAAATTTAAATTTTATCGAATTGCATTACTATTCTAATAATGGACGTAATAGTTAACTGGACCGTTGTTCCTAATCCTTGGTCGGACACGGAAGTAATGAGCAATCGAACTGTAAAGCTTATTACTTCACGTCACATTCATTATGGGGGGGGGGGGGGGGGGGGTATGAGAGGGATAGTTTTTTTAAAAATGACCGTTCAGGCTACATAGAAGCATTCTGACGATATTTAAAAAAAATCATGTTTTTGAAAAAAAATTAATTAAAAAACACGGGCATGAAATAAATCACGCATATACCCCATTACTGATACATTTACATAAAAAATTATAACATTAAAAGGCATTATTATTAAAATTGTTCCCCTAATGATATGACTGTAAATTTGGTTTTCAAAAAGCAAGAACTTAGGAACTGTCTATATAAAAGTTTCACATCTGACGGATAGTGTTCATTTCTTGCTCAAATTAATCAGAAAACACGGTCGTAGTTGAATTAATTACATTCAAATAAATAATGAATCCCCTCTCATATCTGCATTAGGTAAGGACATAATAAATAATGTGTATGGTTTGTTAATTAAAAGGTAGCAGTACTGTTCAATACAATTGAAATTAAAATTAAAATGGTTTAAAAACAAACATAAAAAATAATTTTATATTAACTATTTTTTATTTTGACAAAAAGTACAAAATTTACATTCGTGATTTTTTGTGGCTGATTGAGACATAATTTTGTTAATCTAAGATTGTAGGGGTGTCTGTGTATGCTTTGTTGACAACTATTGACTAGCTATTTGCCAACTGACAAATGTGTCCTATTCAATCCTTATTTTAATTTCTGGAATGTATCAAATTTAAAAAATATATATTTGTGTTTGAAGTCTAGAGATCTCCCCCCATCCTCCTCTTCCCCAGGATAAAGTCGTGGAAGCGCCAGTGCATCTACCTGTCGTCGGCTACCACGTCCACAGGGAAGGGAACACATTAGTTGCAGGACTAAGTGGAGTTATCGCCTGCACGTGTTGCTCAGCGCACGTGAGCAGGTGAATAATAATCTAATAGTCTTGTTCATTTATCAACTCAATATCTCCCTGTTGTGCGCCGTGGGAAGAAGCTCGGGAGACGTTGCATGCATCCTGGAGATGTCGGAGCAAAAAGAGGGATGAAGATAGGGCACGGACTGAATCTACACTGATTTTTTCAATTATTATTTTTCACTATACAGCTCTTTAAAACATGTATTTATTAATACATACAACTCAGCGTTTAATTGTTAATATTACACCATACATGGGCTGTTAAATTAGCCACATTTTTTTTCTTTTTTTCCCCTTCATTTTTCCCATTTTTTCAATAACTATATTTTTCACATTTTAACGCATAAACTTAGTGTTTGGTTCGTTAGTCTTGTGGTTAACGTCTCTGCCTCCAATGCAGTATGTTCGGGGATCGATTCCCGCTGAAACTCGAAGTTTTTTTAACTTCTCATACGGACTCAAGTCCATCAGTTCTTGGCTTAGGAATCTATAAACAGTGACTTCGGAGCCGTCATAGCAACATGGCACGTAATAAATTCTAAGGTTGTTCCGAAATAGCCTTGTTGATTCTGGCGCTGTCCGCAGGTGGAATCGTGTCCAGCTTGATTGATCGGTGTTTCCTACTTAAATATGTTGGTCATTGTTCCCTCGTCGATGATGTCGGCGCCTACAGGGTTGGCTTGGTCGGCTTTAAATTACCGTCCCCCGCTGAAAAACAGTATTATATGACTGAGTTGGGTATAGACTCTAAATACGAATTTATTTCATTTTTTTAAAACTTTATCTTGTATAGTCTTGTATTACACACCATACCCTCACTTTGCTTCGTTGCAATTATAGCATGTAGCCACAACACTTATATCGCATCAGACCTAAGTATCTGTCAACCATAGCAAAACAGTTATTTATTATCAATCAACTTAAATAAAATGGCCAACACCCATCGAAATATCTTGCTTCAAACAGTTGGATAGTTCAATTATTTTAGTTGTACAAAAAGATTCCTCACTATTTTCATATTCATAGTGAAATTATTTACATTGTATTGCGTGTATCTGATACGAAACAACATCCATTAAATGGACACTAATTGATTATGTAGGGAGATGTTTTGCAACAGTCATTGGGCGTTCACTAGATTTGAATATGACCCAGATAAGTTGAGAGTTCTTTTACCTCTAGCTTAGCAATGGAGGAAGTTATAACGTTTTAAAGTTCTCTGTGATACTTTCCACCTGACTGTCAACCAAACCTACTCGCCTCAGCCAGGAAGTTGATGGGTTGTATAGGCGACTGGGGAAGAGAAGTAAATCTGTGTATTCTGCTTTGTATAGGCATTCCTTTGCTTCATAAAGCTAGTTACTCAAAAGTCAAAACCAGTCTTGGGGAGAAACGCGTTTCTTTTCTTATTGGATGAGCGTAGCGAGCGAAGCGAAGATTCCATTTCACTACACTGGAGAAAAAAATCCGGAATGTTTTTTTTTTCTTTTTTTTTCTTTTTTTTTTGTATTTTTGTCTGTTTGTCCACACGATTCCGGCTAAACCGATACTCCAATTGTGATGAAATTTTCTGGAGGCCTTCGAAATCTCTGAACTTAGAACTGCCACGTTTTTGAGCGCAATCGGAAAAATATTTCTCGTGAAAATCGCAATTTTACGATTTTTTTCGAAAAAAAATCTTCGACTTATAAATACCTACATGCTTTATCCGATTTTAATGATTTTTGCTCAAAACCTTTATTTTATGAACAAAGATATTCGTGTGAAATTTGAGCGCAATTGAAAAAATATTTATCATAAAAATCGAAATTTTACGGGTTTTTTCTTTTTTTAAACAATTTTTTGACTTATAACACCTACATGCTTTATCCTATTGTAATGATTTTTTCACAGAACCCTTATTTTATGAATTAATAGATAAGTGTTAAATTTGAGCGCAATCGAGAAATTATTTCTTATAAAAATCGCAATTTTACGATTTTTTTCTTTTTTTAACAATTACAATTAATTTTAAAAAAATTAAAAATTAAAGTTAATTTTTTATTTAATTTAATTTAATTTTAAAAAATTCAACTTAGTAATGATTTTTCCACAGAACAACAGAAAATCCGCATAACACAATGGCAGCTTAATGCACCAATTACGCTCATCCAACAACGCGGCGGGACTTAAGCGTTTTCCTAGTATCAGGAACTTGTAACGTGAAAAGTCACAATTTCATGGGAACTTTGAACGAATTTAACGTTTATTTCGCCTTCATAATTCCGTCGAATATTAGTAGGTCCTACTTGATATAAGATATCGTAAACTATATATTATAAAAAATATATTAGGATATCCCGTGTTTTCGAAAATGGCTCCACCCCTTGTCAGAATCCGAGTGGTGGAAGCTCATACATTCAAATCCTTGCCCATTCGCTGGGTGGCTAATTGTGTATTTAGTGCTGTGCCTATTTGCCGAATGAGTGTCGGTGGTGTCGGTAAAATATAACCCTCGATTTAGTTTTTAGTTTTGACGCCGGGTGGTGCGTACTTGGGAGCTTCGTGCCTGTTTGAAATATTTGTTATTGAATTACTTAAAATCTCTTTCAAGCACGGTTTGTTAACTGACCACAAACTATAGCTGATTCGGTGTGTTTTAATGCATGGTGGTTATAGCAACAATAACCACATTTCTACGGAAAATACCGACTGCCCTTGATACGACAGTTTTTCCCCAAACGTAAGTAGTGCCTGACAGAGATTTAATGGACATAGCAAATTATTAAAAAAAATATACAATCGGTCAGTTTTTTAATTGTCCCACCACTTTGGTTATTCATAACTCGAGATAGAGTTGGAGACAAAATTGAATAACAAAATGTAACCAAAAGAAACAAATTCTATTTTAGAAAACATTACTCCCAAAATTTGTCGATGCTTATTTCGAATCTACAACCGTTACAAAACTTAATAAAATTTTCCCAAATTTGGTCCAAAAAAAAGAATATTGAAATTATTACAAGAAAATTTTTATTCAATGATTAATTTTGAGAAAAAATGAACAATAAAATGTCGTGCAATAAAATGTTAAAAGTAAAACATAACACTTTTTAAATAACATTTAAATAAAAAATAGTGGTTTTAGCTTTTCATTATAAACGAGTGGCTTTTACTTACGTGTATAGCAACGGGGTAATTATTGTTTGTTTTTGCAATCACAGGTGTCTTTGATATTATTTATATATTATAGCTAATTAGAGTTATGCTTATTATTATAAATACATATTTTTATAATTCTTGGTTCAAGAGGACACCCCGTTAGAGCTAATTGCGTTCATGTTAGCTACAGAAAAGAAAACGAAAGTTAGTTTTGATGTTCCGTGGCAGAGAGCTATAAACTACAACCTGTACCTAGGAGCATGTTATCACGAATAGGCAATAAATTAGAATTAGTTCCATGGACTACCCGCTGAAAGACGCATGTCCGAGGTGCATCTCTCGTCGCGTAGGGGATGGGGTGTTTAAAGCGTTCGTTCACCCCTCTAACACGATGCACCTGCACGGGACATTCGTTTACACGTCATCTTACACCGAAAATAATCGTTATTATTACACTTGTTTATTTTGAAATATGTTATGAAATTCATGTTTTTCTCTCATCATCGCACGCTTGGTACAACGACGCGCTCACAGTCATTCGTAAACTGTAGTCAGATCAAAAATACCGAAATTAGATTTATATAGCAAAGGTTGTTGATGTGGTTTACATCCAGGCCTCATAGACATGTTTGTAATGCGGAATGTGAAAAGGGACATTTAATTTTAAAAATGGATTCCCAAGAAATAAGGACAAACGTTTAGATGTGTGTAAATAGAACATTTTATTTTTTGTTTTATTTTTATTTATATTTTACAGTTTTTTCTTTTTAGTTTAGTTTTCGCACAATTTTTCTTCCATTACTTCCATTCCTGAGCTAGGACCAAACTCAAATGCGCGCAACAGGTTTTGATGATTTATTCTGAACGGTTAATAGTATCACCAGTACTATTTATAACTCCATGGTAATATCATTACCAAATTTTGCACCAATGTTAATATAGTACTTTTCTATTGGAATCTACACTTGGTTACAAAAAAATCCTTAAAGTCCCATTGCGAGACGTTAGTTCAAAATGTCAAAAAATCCGAAACAAGGATATCAATTAAAGAAATATTCATCAATTCGTTTATCTTACGATTTACCAAAATGAACCTGAGCGTTTACTTTGATTTATACGTTTATATCCAGTATGAAAATTTGCGTTAAAAATCTATACACTATAAGAATAAATTCCCGAAGTTGATCAAAATTGAGTAAATTACGGTGATTTCCCGATTTTTTTTATTCAAAATCAATGAATTAATTTAAAAAATACGCGTACAAGATCTCAGACATTGTTTCTAAGTTAACGTATGTGAAAAATATAAGACCAATGGTGTTAACCGTTTACACATACACAAAAAAAACTGACCACTTAAACTTGTCTCCGCGCCAGCCTTAGCGAACCCTATTAATAAGGTTTTTACTTTTCCTAAAAATGGTTTAGTTTTAGTTTTTTTTTAAATTAAAACAATATGGTTGATGATTATTAAAACATGATGAATTCCCTTTTTCGGAAATAATGTAATGACGGGTGAGGCGACGTTCCCTCCTCCAACATTTCAACAAGATTTAACAGGATTGTGTATAAGTTACGGAAGGAATCAGGTGAAAATGCTAAGTTCTTAAATATATTCTCTATCAATGTGAAATTTTAAGGTAATATTAAACGTTATATTCTAAAAGAAAACCAAAAAAAAAAATTGTAAAAAAGTTGAAACTTTTCCCAAAATTAATTTTTTTCCCCAAAAAAATGAAATTTTCAAAGTGAAATTCCAACCAAAGTAATAAAAATAAAATTGATTTTTTGGATTTGTTTTGTTGCATACGATATGCTTGAGGTACGTACATATTGAATTTTCATTTGTTCTTTTCTTTTGGAATTTATAATTTTTTTACTTTTAGCAACATTTTTGTGAAAAAAAATTTGGTTTTGATTTTTTTGAATTTTTATTTTTTGCTTCACACAAATTCCAATATGTGTGTGCCTCTATATAACAATGATGAACATTCACAAAAAATTTCATAACAATTGAGTGAATAGTTTGGTCAAAATATTAAAAATAAACTTTGAAAGTGTAGCAAAAACAATATAGCTGAAAACAGCCTTCAAAGTTTTTATATTGTTTGAATAGGAGTAACAAGCTGAAAAATTTGGTTGATGCTAGTTTGAAGGCCTGTAACATCACCAATGTTTTAACCATATACAGGGTATTTTATTTTAGCAAGTGGAAAGGTTAAACATTGTGTAGGCCTACTTGTAGGTTCATGTGTAGGCCTATTTGTAGGCCTAGCTTTAGCTTTGGATGTTGCCCATCGTACACGAATGTTTTGCTTGGCTGCCGAGATCTTCGGTCTTTTACCTGTGCTAGGCCTACTTTACTTCCCCATAACACACTTACATTTAAATAGGGTTGTGCATTTACAATAACGTCAAGTCAGGTGTACAAGAAAATAGACACATGTAAACAAACCAAGAACACACTGTCAGCTGTTCCACACCTTAAACTCTGTGATTCCTAAAACTCAGCATTTAGTAACAATTATATAGTTCAGTGGTTTAAAAGACATGTGCTGCTATCTAAGTACATTTATAGCAACCCAGTGAAGACAGCCCGCGCATTTTGAAAGCTAATTCGCTGAGAAATCCATTCAGAGTCAGCAGATTCTTCTCGCGACGACGCCAAACAACCTAATTTTTGACGCACAACGCTGTGCCGGCGTGACAACACAATAACATTACGTGTACTTATAGTTACTCAATCCCAATATAATTAACACCATGAAACAGATAACATTCCAAATTAAATAAATTTTAAAAAATCCAAAAAATCACCCTCAATTTTTTTTTGCAGAATTTCACCAGATTCCTCCCTTAACTGTTTACACATACACAAAAAAAACTGACCACTTAAACTTGTCTCCGCGCCAGCCTTAGCGAACCCTATTAATAAGGTTTTTACTTTTCCTAAAAATGGTTTAGTTTTAGTTTTTTTTTAAAATTAAAACAATATGGTTGATGATTATTAAAACATGATGAATTCCCCTTTTCGGAAATAATGTAATGACGGGTGAGGCGACATCCCCTCCTCCAACATTTCAACAAGATTTAACAGGATTGTGTATAAGTTACGAATGTACGAAGTTCAAAATCTCAATCAAATTAGCATGGAAACGCTGTGCAATTCGAGCTGAAAATATGCTTTCGCACTTGTCTAACTATGCCTACATTTTTTTCTTTAGTTCAAGAATTTTTTAGGGCATTCTCAGAAAGAGAATACCAATCCTCTTGCTTGTATTTTTATTTTTATTTTTGACCCCGTTTATCAAACAATTTTTGTATGTTGGCCAAAAATTGCGATTTTTGGACTTTGAGGATTTGTACGAAAACATTTCTAGTATGTACGAGAAATAAGATTTAGTTAACTGACGGAGGGTGAAAACAGGACAAAAAATATTAATTTCCCTTCGTGTAATTCGAAAAGTACGAAAGGATTGAATTGTAGACGCTGAAGTCCGCACCCAAGCCTTAAACAAAAACACATGAAGTTAGCCAATCAGAGAACATTATAATAAATTATTATCCAGTGCGCAAATTATTATAATATTTTTTCGCTTTAAAAAATGTCAGATATTATCACCTAAAAATTGCTCAAATTATCAAAATGATTTGTCTCTAAAACAATACCAAAAATATTTAAATTTGCTTTGTTCTTTTCATAAAAAATGGAACACCCTTATACTACAATTGCGACAACCTTCTTATAGTAAAAATCATTCCAAAATTTTGGTTTTACCTCTAAAATAAAATCGAGTGAAACATTTCAAAACTATCACGCTGTAGAGATTAACTCCGCACCCCCCAATCAGGCTAACTAACCTAAACTGCGCCTGTGTGTGTGTATGTGCGGGGGGTCGCTCCATCAAGGGTGGCAGCTAGTTGAGTCGCCGTCCACCGCGGGGCGCCAGTCGTGTTCCCACCGGCTGCAAACAATCGCAAACAACTAGACCACTTCACGTCCAACAGTCATTCAGAATCCATTTGCTTTCATACCACGACAATCTGCAATTGTTACGACAATAGAAGAAACATCAAAATAGATATAATAACAGATATTACGACGGAGAGTATAATTGTTTGTTAAGTGGTTGGTCTTTATGGGGTGGTCTGAATAATATCATAAATAACGACATTTAAGCTTGTAAACGCTTTGTTCGGACGATGCTTCAAAGCATATTTCTAACAATTAGTTGTATAGGATGTAAAAATTCAATGCGGAAGCGGAAATGTGAAGGGCCGAAGCGAAGCAGACTCGAGATTGTGGCGTGGGGAATGGAGGAATACAAAGTCTTCTTAGGGGAAGCTTCCCTTGAATGGTGGACGGAAACCAATGCTGATGATGAGCTTCTGTAAAGACTCTGCTATGTGCCCCGAGCGTTTGATTGGATAATGAGCTGGATAAACTATAGCTATGAAGGAATGATACAGAATGTTTTTGGTGACCCCGTTGGTAAGGAATGGGTGGCTCAGGCTAGCCCCGCGGAAAGTAAACAATTCGTGTGTCGGGTGCCTCCAACATTAATGAATGCAAGATGCAAGAATAAGCGAGGAACATTTTTTAATTGGAAGTTTTGACCAACCCGGCACCTCCACCAAAAATGTAAAAAAAAACTTTAAATATGTTTATTTTTGTATTATTTGCTCGTTCATTTGAGTACTTCCATGGGTATAAGATTGATAATATATTATTAATTTTTAAATGGTAGATTTGAAAAAAAAATGATTTCGACTAAAAAATACAAAATCGTTGACCTACTTATTAAAAATGTAGCCTGTTTAGATAAGCGATAATTATAACAAATTTTAAATGTTTTATTTAAAATTTAAAATAGATAAATGTGCATAAAGTAGAAGAACATGATTTTAATTCTGTCCAAAAGACTCGAACCCGGTTCAAGTGTGTGGACCATGGTCCTCCAGCCAACACTCACGGCTAAGGGCAGCGAGCAGCGACGCCCGTCAGTTCCCACGCCTCCCGCCAGAGTGCTCTCATATCGCGTCACTCTGAGACAATAGCGCTTCCTGCGGTGTCATTTAGCTCATAGAAACTGTAAGAATGTTTTTCTTGCTTTTTACCCCCCTGCACACACACACTTGAGTCGAGAGGGGGAGGGGGGGTCAACCCACCAACAACAATGAGCCCCCTGTCATTGTTCAGACACCATTGTGTTACGCGATATTACAATGTTCGATGCCACTTGAAAATATCCGTACCATGAGGACCAAACGCCATTCTTTGAGCTGTGTAACTAAATTTGTTTAACAGTTACATTATTTTCTTTATTGTTAAACTCAGATAAGAGATGCAACAGAATTTCACCGCAAAGTGGTAAAACAATGTCAGGGTGATTATATTTGAAAGCGCGCTGGCCTCTTTGTGGACCGTAGATGAAAGAGTATAGATTAGTTTTCATTGCGGGTTTTGTTTTGAGGGAGATTTTACACGTGGAATAAAGAGCCTCCCCTTTTAGTTAACCCTTTGTTACGTCGCGAGAGATCTTAACATCCGATCGAGACTTGAACACAATTGAAGGATAAGTTTGCATAGGTGTTTGTTCCCGTAGAGCTAGTTTAGAATAATTATTAACTATAGGCTTAGTTAGTTTTGTAGTATTTTACCTGTCCCATGATAGGATAGATCGACCAATACCAATATGGACATGTCTCTCACAAGGTTAAACAGTGGTATATACCTATAGTTTGGCGACAATATCAATAATTTAAAATTAACATAGAATATAACAGTTAATGTCATAAAGTCATAATTATTACAATCACAATTGAATAATAACAAATTGAATTAAATTGAATAAATTTAGGTCTTAGGGATACTACAGAATACGACGAGTGATTATGTTTAGCATAACATCATTATGGTTGTCAGAAAAAATCTAAATATTTTAAAAGAAGGTGATGAATACGACACATAGTTGTAAATAGTTGTAAATAGTTGGATGAGCGAAGCGAAGACTTTAATTTCACTGATCCCCAAAAAAATTAGCTCGGGTGTTTTTTTTTCAGTTTGTTTGCTCTCTCCCGGGCAAATGGCATAATATGCGATCTTGATGAAAATTGGCGAGGACTTTCTAAATCTCTGAACTTAGACCTGCCACGTTTTTGGTACGATCGAAGAAATATTTCTCATGAATATCGTACTTTTACGATTTTTTAACGATTTTTAGTGCGATATTTTCGTGACATTTGGGCCGATTCTGACCAAACGGGTGGGGCTACAAGACAAGGTTCATATTTATCATGGATATTAAGGATGGAAAAGTTAGACAGAATCCATAGAAATAAAGGTTGTATTATAAGTTTTTTAGGTATATAATAACAATTAACATGTAACAATAGAAACTTGACAACAATCACCTACAATGCGTTCAAAATTCACCTGTAAAGAGATCCCACGCAAACTAAAAACTTACAAAATAGCTCATTCATCAACGCGACTAGAAAAAGCGTTCGCGAAGCTTCTTAGTTGAAAATCAATTTAACACAAGAATAGGAACTGGAGTTCCCAAACAGGGAGCGAAGCTACCTAATCAACAAATCGCCGAAGAAGAATACAAAAATAAAATTATTAGCCGTTCGTTGACATTTTGGTGGAGGTGCCGGGTCATCATCTCCAAATTTTGTGTGGAGCTAGCTACTCCCCCTTCATCCGTAGTGTCAGCAAACACATTCTGTGTTATCCTTGCTGAAGGGAAATATTCATATACATAGATATTCATGTTTGTCATAATTTCATCACCCTCACTTTTTACATGTCTTCACACACATTGTTTTCTATTATTGTATAATGTATTTTTAATTAATTTAATTGCAATGTATTAGTATAAGTATTGAGTAGGTTGCTAGACACTAAATTGTGAATGGGGCTATGCCCTCTTTTAGCAACCTATAACACATCAATGTGTAAAAACAATAAATAAATAAAAAAAATCAACAAAAACGCATGTCAATCGGATATCGTGGTCCGTTTATATCGTGAGATGTGACACACGCACAGACGGACGGAGGCCGGACGGACAGACGGGCAGAAAAGGGATGTTTTTCTTAACACAGTTGCACATCATACATGGAAAGAAAATAAAACGATATACACACGTAAATTCTCTGCAGTATACTGCATGTGCATTATACAACTTTTAAGTATACAGTATTTTTAAGCACATAAGATGTTATAAAGAAAATATAATAATATAGGCCCAAGTATTGAACACTATCACAAAATATCACTGCTGTATCTGCCGTCCACAGTTGGCAGACCCAAAGCATGCTTGTATAGTGCCTATACGAACGTGGGTTCGAAGCCCGCTTTGTGATCGTCAACCATCACCTCTGAAGAGTCTTGACTCTCGATCATCAACAGAGCATGGGCACACATCAGTTGTATCACTACAGCTGTACTTATATTGATGCATGCTGTGAGTTAGAATATAGGACCTTTAGAGGTAAAGTTATGCATTATGCATTAATATCGCCGGGTGGGCCGTGGCCACTATTCCTCGAAAATGGCGTTGGCGTCGCAAGAGTTGTTTCGGAGTCTCTTTATAAACGCCATCCACTTGTTAGCTGTTCTGAAGCTTATTAAGTAGACTCTTAAAGGGGCTATTAACCCAAAAAATTATTTTTTACCACATGATCTATAGCACAATACTACACTAAAATGACAGTTTAAAAATTATACCTTGTAACTGTGATTTAACACGAATTTTTCAATTTTTCGGGTCCAGAAATTTGCGAAAATTGGTGTTTTGGAAAATTTCTTGAATCGGCTTTAACCTGCTTCTTTTTTGGTCCACATAGATACTAGAGCATAGTACCAATCTTACATGCCCATTTTTTACATCGT
This sequence comes from Sweltsa coloradensis, assembly GCA_024449915.1. Lineage (NCBI taxonomy): Eukaryota > Metazoa > Arthropoda > Insecta > Plecoptera > Chloroperlidae > Sweltsa > Sweltsa coloradensis. The sequence goes on along the minus strand of JAMZAV010000157.1, from coordinate 32,381 downwards.
GTCTTGAAACTGTGCCCAAATATACCCTCAAACACGCAAAAATATGCATTCCAAAGTCACACCCCATCTTGGTAATCAGCATATTTTGACCAAACTACTTGCCCAAATTACAAAACAAAATAAAGAGAATTTACAGAAAAGACTGTAGAGTACGTCAATAACGGCCAATATTTTTTTGGATCAAAATCCTTTAAGGTCACGGGGCATACAGATCGTCCCCATGTTATTTCTTATGGGAGATTTTTGCTGATGGGACCTAGCTCGAAAAATGTCATGTTTGACAATTTTTTGGGAGGTAATGGGGGCCCCAATAATTTTTCTGTTAATTGCCTAAATGCATTACTAGTTAGCCTGAATGAAATATATTTTTTGAGTTTAGCGGTTAAATACCCCTTTAAAACTAATAATTAATTAAATAATTTAAATGTATTAATTATTGAGTGTTTTCTTTAACCTAAACAATTTATTTACAATGTCAATCAATCAAACTACGATTACGTAATTGAATGAAATAAAATAAGCATTAATAATCGAGCAAATTAAAAAATTAATAACTACCTAACAGCACCAAAAATAAAACAACATTCAGAATACATATCTTTTTTTTTAAATCAATCAAAACGGAAGAAAGAACGAGTATAAATGACTGTGTTATTTACAAGAAAAGAAAAACAACAAAATTGCTGATTTACTTACAAAGTGAACCATCGTCTGAATTTCATAATGCAGCGCAGTGCACTCTAGCGTGTAGAGTAGAAAGCTTGCTGTACCGGTGCCGTCTATCCTGGCTCGGTCGCTAAGGTCAGTTAGCTACTGTATCTCCCAGGCAGATGAAACTTGAAACAGTCGACTGTTCAACCTCGTCTAATGTGGTAGGACGCATCGCCGAGAGGTGGCACCACGAGGAGTGACTATAAATAACTACTTGTACGAGATTTGTGATATTTTCATGGTATAAAGTGTTTCAAAAGATCTATAATAAATTACGATTCCAGGCTAGACTCAAGAGTCAGAAGGTCGGGGAAAGTTAAAAAAGGGCCATTTTTCGCACTCGGTACCTCGGTACATCTGTTGAAAAGTAGCTTCGATTCGATTCCCGTAACTGACAAATTTTAACAAACAAACAACAAACAAACACACAAAGAAAATTTTAACTCTGCAATAATGTTACTCCTAATGTATTTATACATAATTTAGTTTGTTTTAGTTATTTTAGTATGATGTTAACATTATTTTTAGCTCTCAAATTGCACATTTAACTTGTGTGATCATAGTATTTAAAATTTTTTCATTATTTTATGTTATCCTGTAATGTCGTGATTTGTTGTAATTAGGAAGTGGTTGGATGGAAGAGAAGGCTTAACAGGCCTTAATCCCGCCATCAATAAAGACGACAATCAAATCAAATCAAATCAAAATCCTGATTAAAAGCAATGCCAAGGATTGTAGCACTTCATTCCCCTCACAACTGCCCTAACTCCAAAATGACCAAAACACCTATTTTATATTCAAATACATTAGGTGGGGCACGCAATATTGTTCATGCGATGGGCAGGTTTATTATAATTTAGTCAACAACAAAATTTGAATCATAACAATACCACAGATAGTGCTGGTTCGAGCGTTAAGCGCGCTACTCTGATTCGGGAGGTCCGCGGTTCACATCTCGTCGAGACCAGCAATATTGACTGAAGTTTTTCTCCGAGGTTTTTCTCAGTCGTTAATGCCAATGCAAGGGATTGAGACCTCCTTCAGACATTCCTTCACAAATTGTCCTATCCGCAACACACCTAGTTAGACACCTGAAGAGGGGCATGAATTGCACCCTGGGCAGGCTTCCAACGAAAAATTATAACAATAATTAATTAACATACGATACGATAAATATCGATGTTCTTATTCCGAGTCAGTTAGTCATAAAGAGTTTATTTTGAGCATTTTCCGCATCGGGTCCACACGTGTTGACGAATTACAAGACATTTTACTTCAGCTGCTCTCCAGTCTCTGCTGTTTCATCTTTACACCTTTGGTTTATATTTAATTTATACTTTGAAGAAAATATCTAAATTTCTCGCGGGAAATAAGCGATGCTATGCAATGTTCTAACAAGATATTTTGAAATTTTGATAACTGTGAATAGGTTGTCCGAGGGCAGTTAAGGCTTTAGGAGGAGCCGCAATTTCTTGCATAAACCTTGGAAAAATGTTTATATCAGGATTTTCGGTAACGAGATTCGATCTCGGGACGTCCCGAATCTGAGTCTCGTGCTTTAGGCCTGAGCCAACACTTACGGTAAATTAATTATACGTGACGTTTCAGACCATCCCTGTCTCACTTCAACGACAGGTTAAACATTAGCATAACACCAATGTTAGTCAAGGCCCACACCTCCAACGCACACTTGAGTCACTTGAAACACCCCCACAACATGTCATACGCACTTTCTCTCCTAACGAGTGCTATTACATATTATCTAGTTGACCGCATCTTCGAGGTCTTAGATCAGGCCAGGTGTGAAAGTGAAACTGGCGCCTCCTACTACCTACCACCTCACTTTACCGCTATGCTAATAGAGAGCACTTCGTCGTTATATTATTAAGCCTCTATTGCGACGGATAATGTAATGCATTAGTGCAAATTTAAAAGCGAATGGGACACATTTGGCAGTTAGCAATGCTATTCGCTCGGCCAAGAAGCATCTGACGCATATGAAACTTTGCAAAGTTAAGTTGTCAATAAAACATACACGGACCGCCCTACAGTCGTAGATTTTCAAAATTTGGTTTTAATCATCCAGGAAAATTCACGAATGTAGTCAATTTTGGACTTGTCAACAAAATAAAAAATTGTGAAAATTAATTTATTTAATATAAATTATTTTAAAACAAAAAATGGAAATGTGATACTGCATAGCCACATATTTCCAAATTCGTAACATAAGTTCAAAATTTCAAACACTGTGGTGTCAGTCGGCCGAGCGAACAGCAATTTGCCTAAAACGCATGTCCTAATAAGGGAGGAGGGCCTACTCCTTTCGAAAAATACCAAGGGAAACAAACGGATTTACGTCCCATCCGAAAGGACGGTGAAACCTTGACAGTCAATAGGTTCCTCCACTAACCCGGACTGCCGAGCAGACGTCGAGGAGAACGAAGCCGTTACACTAGCTCTCAAACCTTTCATACTGCTCTAACCAGCGGTATACGTGTGTCTCACCCGCTCTCCCCCTGACCTTGTCTGAGGTTGCTTAACTTCGGTGTTCGAGATGGGAACCGGCTAAAGCGACCGCGGCTAAACCGCATTGTGTGATATTATACGTAGAGATACGTTTTTTTTGCGTTTTAGGTTTTTGATGCTAAATCGTTTAGTACATTTTGTCTAACTCTAAAAAATGCAAGTTTTACTGAAATAATGTTGTTCTATACCTATTAAGAACAAGTTGGATAATGTTTTCTAACATTTACGTCGCAATATCTAATTGAAATATTTCTATAATTCATAATGTACCATTAGAAGTGCAAGAAACACAGAACATTTAGGGTTTTGATGAAAAGGAAAAAATAAATGCTACAACATGAATACGGTATTAAAATAATTTAAATGCTAAAGGAGAAAAAACCGTCTCTAATTATACGGCATACTGCTCGGTGATTTCAACCGCGAGTTGCTAGGCTAGGAATCCCAGGAAGCCCCCGAGATGCACAGTCAGTCCACACGTCGTCTTACGTTTCTGCTTCGTGATCTATTTATAAAGTCATTACAGTTTTAATTATATGGTAATTAAATATGAAAATAATTAATGTTAATATATTCCGTGTAAGGAAATAGGTATAACTTTCTCTTCAAGTTCATTGGTAAATTCTAAAAGTTCAATTAAAGTTTGTATTCTAATTTTCTGAAAGCCCCACTGCTGTATTAGAACGCGAGACGTGTTCAGAAGACTGGAAGCTCGATTCCCGTCTCTGGTGTCTTCGCTCAAAGACTTCTACCAATGTTTCAGATAATATGTATCCGATAAGGAGAAGATTGAAGCAGGAATATAATTATGAGAGTAAAATAAGGCAGAATATGTTACTTATACGTCTGTCTATCCATACGATTGACTATTGAGTCAATATAAGCAAGCATAAAGCAACTATAAAAAATGTTTCAATAACAGGAAAAATCATATCATCTTTCCATGCCAGCCAAGGTCAACGTGTTTGAGTTCAACCAAGTACTCTAATCTAATGGACGTTTCGCTTTCGTAGGAAGTGTAATCAACACTAATCCTGTCAAATAAGATCTTATATTGACGTTTGGAGGAAATAATTGCGATGTCGCTGAATTTTTGCAGAGACGTTCCTTATATAATACTAATAAACATACTGAAACTCCCCTACAATCGGACTTGAGCTTCGGCCGCCATATTGGAAAATGGCGGCCAAAAAGTGTTTGTTATCGAATATCTCCAAATTGGTTGGAGATAAGACAAAATGTTGCGGTTGCAAAGATATTCCCCATTTAATTCCCTACAAAAAAGGTGTCTTCTATAGTTTTGGTTGGGGCAAAGGTTACGTTACAAAATCGTGGTTTATACGTTGCTTTTTGGAGTACCAGCTAATTTCCTGATTTTCACGCCCAGCATCAAACAATGCCCAATAAATCTGTAAGAAATAAATTTAAATACACAATAACTTTTGTACGGGGTTCAAGAAAGCTTCCATTAGTATTTTAAAAAATCAGGTCTGTGAAATCGGATTTTGCAAGGCTATTCCACCGCGTTTTTCTATTTTCCAAATATGCTACTAAGTTAAAATATAGTGAATGGCTTTGAAACATGGCTATTTTAGAAAATCAAAAATATTTTTTCCAAATTTTTCTGATCCGGTACACGGCCAATATAGCCACCTCAAAATAATTTCAAACTTCAATTCGCCAGGGCACACCATTCAACGTATGGTGTTGTGCTTTTGAGACATTAAATTTTAACTGTTTTTCTATGGACTGACTGAGAGAAAACAGATTTATTTTAACAATTGTCTTTCCAGCGAATTTTTTCGTTTGGCGGTATTTTTTACCGATTTGTACCGCCAAACGAAAAAATTCGCAGGAAAGACAATTGTTAAAATAAATCTGTTTTCTCTCAGTCAGTCCAAAGAAAAACAGTTGAAAATTAATGTCACAAAAGCACAACACCCTACGTTGAATGGTGTGCCCTGGCGAATTGAAGTTTGAAATTATTTTGAGGTGGCTGTATTGGCCGTGTACCGGATCAGAAAAATTTGGAAAAAATATTTTTGATTTTCTAAAATAGCCATGTTTCAAAGCCATTCACTATATTTTGACTTAGTAGCATATTTTGGAAAATAGAAAAACGCGGTGGAATAGCCTTAAGGTTATTCCATTGTTGGCATTTCCTCAAAAATGCCATAATTGACTGTCCATTATTAAGTACTATTAATAGCATCGGAGGAAAAATTCTTTCTACGCACATTGAAGTGACTTAAATAACGATGAGAAAACAACCAAAGTTTAAATCCAATATGGCTGCTAATTCCTAATATTCACAATATGAATACTGTTTTCGTGCTGTTTTTACACTCTTTTTGTTACATCATTCACTTTGATGTTGTGGATATTAGGAATCATCAGCCATATTGGATTAGAACTTTGGTTGTTTAAATGTGCGTAGAAAGAATTTTTCCTCCGATGCTATTTAGTGCTTAATAATGGACAGTCAAATATGCCATTTTTGAGGAAATGCCAACAATGGAAAAACCTAAATTCCGGGTAAATGCAAAATCCGATTTCGCAGACCTGATTTTTTAAAATACTAATGGAAGCTTTCATGAACCCCGTACAAAAGTTATTTTGTATTTAGATTGATTTCTTATGGATTTACCGGGCATTGTTTGTTGCTGGGCGTGAAAATTCGGAAATTAGCTGGTACTCCAATAAGCAACGTATAAACCACGATTTTGTGACGTAACCTTTGCCCCTACCAAACTTTTATAGAAGGGACACCTTTTTTGTAGGGAATTAAATGGGAAATATTTTTGCCATTGCATTATTTTAGTCTATTTTCAACCAATTTGGAGATATTCGATAACAAACACTTTTTGGCCGCCATTTTCCAATATGGCGGCCAAAGCTCCAGTCCGATTGTAAGGGAGTTTTATATTTTGATTAGTATTATATAAGGAAGGTCTCTGCAAAAATTCAGCGATATCGCAATTATTTCCTCAAACGTCAATATAAGATCTTATTTGACAGAATTTCACTATAAAGAAGACACTTTTTGTTATACGCAGTCACCAGTGGTTAATTATAATTTCTAAAATAATAAGTGGGTGGCAGACGACGTATAACCAAGGTATCATCTTTTCTCAGGTGTCATCTTGAACATAATGCAATTATGGGAATCTTTGCTGTTAAAGCGCCCTAAAACTACTAATGCTGATGAGATGATGGGAAAAAACAAACATTTTATTTCCTTTTATATGACGATGATAGGTCACTAATATTTGGACGATACGGAAATTCCCTGAGGGGCAAAATTAGGCTCGCCCCCCCCCCCCCCATTTCGCTGCATGAATGCCCTGCCCGACAGTTGTCTTCAACTTTGACTCAAAACACTACGAAATAAGTAAACAAATGTTTCGCTCCGGTGGCTAGGGCTCTTCCACGGACCCCGACTTCATCGCTTTCTCTCCCCCCTCTCCCACTTCCCCTGCACCCACTCACAAAAAGATTATTCTTAGTTACGTTACTTTTGACACCTCCACACCAAAGTAATTTAGTGAGTATTTAAAAGAGAGTAGAGATACGTGCATTCAAGTTTCCTCAGATAACTAACAATGTATATCAACGAAGCCAAGACTAGACTAGTCACTGGGAAAGAACCTAAGTAGATTATCAGTAACTTCTTTGTTATAAATCGCGTGTTTTAACAGACTTCACCGACAGTGTTGGCTTGAGCGGTACGAACACAATTCGCGAATACTCGTCCTATCCAGAAAAGTATTCATTCATTCGTTCTCTCCGTCTAAGTCCACTTGGTTGTAACCACAAGTCTATTATTCTCTCTCTCTCTCTCTCCCTCTCTCTCGCACAATAATCCTATCGGCCACCTGCCTGTAACGCAACCGGGCTGTCTTGCTTGCGCCCTGGAGTGGGAGGGAGTGAGGGGGGGAAGGGGGGTCAGCTGATGCCAGACTGACCTAGTCACTTATGTCAAAACACAGCTGGGAGTTGAAACAGTTGTCAATTCATAAACAATCCCTCGTCAGTGTTGTACAGAGCTCGCATTAATTACCAATATATACACACTTTAACCAGGACTTGACTTCTACGCATCACAGGGAGGTCCCGGTTCGAATCCCGACGAGACCGGCAATCCTGATTGAAGTTTTTTCCCGAGGCTTTTCTCAATCGTTAATGCGAATGCAAGGTATTGAGCCCTCGGACATCCCTTCACAATTGTCCTATAGTCCTAGCTCCAATATACGTAGGCCTTAGTTCGACACCTGAAGAGGGGCATGCATTGCACCCTGGGCAGGTTTCCAACGGTCAATTTAGAATGTTTTAAAAAACTTTGTGTAACCATCACGTACGACCGAGAATATCCTAATGGATAATGTTCTAACAGTGAAAAGTGTGAGCATGGGGGGGACTGTCTTGTGATCTCATGTGGGACTCGGCTGACGGCTCAACACACTGGACCAGAGAACGGCTCGTCTAGAGGTCGTGACGTCACACGATGGGTAAACACACACCTTCAAGGTCGTTGCCTCGCCGCTCTCACGAGAACACGAACCACGTGACTGATAAGTCGACGGGCGAGCTAGTCTTCCCCTCCTTCAGTGGCTTCACTAGAAGGTTTTGAGGGAGGCGTACCCCCCCCCCAATAATTTCCTCGTGTTCATTTTTTTCCCAATTAACAACCCACAGTTGGTCATCCTTTAAAAGGCACAAATTTTCACGAAAATAACCTCGAAGTAGAATTTTTTTGGGATTTTAATACAAAGTTGGTTATTGTGATGCTTTAACCCTCCGTCACTCGCGTGGGGTTCTACAAACCCCAGGGTCTACATTCGACTCTGTTTCTCTGCATCAGACTGTTTTACCGACTCTAGATTCTCAGTACCTTCAAGTCACTCTATCTGGTAGCGAAATTTGTAACCCTCTAATCATTAGGGCTTTTAGTGTCGTTATATTGCCGGTCTAAACTTGGCTGGGGTTTCTGAAACCCCACGCGAGTGATCACGTTACAGTAACAGCATAGGGAAACTCAATGCTATTTTGGCCCTAATTTTGAAATTTTGGAATTTTGGAAAAATTCTTCTTGCAATTTACTAACTGGTTCATCTTTATTACTAAAAAGTGAAACAAAACTTAAAATTGCATTATTTGGACACCTTTTTTGAATATTTTGAAAATGTCCATTTTTTTAAATCTGAAAAATACAATAAAATAATATTTCATACAAAGAGGTTCATTGGCATGTTATTTCCCTGTCCTCCCAGTAAAAACCACCTACATAGTAGTTTTCCCCAAATCATATGAGCACAGACAGAAATACCCAAAACAAACTTCTGCCTTAATTACAGCCCAAAATAATTTGTGGTTTGACAAACCCATGCGAGGGATGGTGTTAAGAAATTCCGCGCGAGTGACGGAGGGTTTAAAACGCACAAATTTTCACCAAAATAACCTCGGATAAATTTTTAGGATTTTAATACAAAGTTGGTTATTGTGAGGCTTTAAAACGCACAGATTTTCACCAAAATGACTTTGAAGAAGATTTTTTTCTGGGGGCCAAGTCCCCCGGACACCCCACTTAGCCTTCGTTACATCTATGAATTAATGGGTTGACCCCCCCCCCCCTTTATGAATTCCTGAGTGGCACTTAAGCCCCCGTTCCCTTGCGAAGTTTTGGATTTGCTACTGCTGGATTTGCACCCCCCCCCCCCCCCCCCCCCCCCCCCCAATGTTCAAACTTTAGTGACGCTCTTGTGTCCGATTGTAATGAACATTCTCCCCAGATCCTCTAATGTCTTATTATCATATAGGGTCTAATAGGGCCTACTATCTTAGCTCTACGTAATAATATTGAAGTGTTCAGATTGTCGTAGGGCCACCCATCCAAACCGTGGGACTCAATATCACTGTTGGTCATGTTTTAAATAGGCCTACCTTAACAAATGTAATGTTATAGTAGTTAATATTGCCGGTGGTGTGGATCGAACCCACGAACCCACTGTACTTGAGGATAGAACTTTGACCGGCGAGGTTCCGATACAAGCTGCTTTAAACAAGCGGTCAGTCCTCCACCACTCAAGATTGTCCGCGTCGGGAATCGAGCTCAGATCCTGCCGAATCGACTCATCGAGTGCTGTAGCGCTGAGCCACTCCACTCAGGTGGACTAGTTACTAGGGATAGATATCGGCCAGAGCTACAAGTTTGTCAAGTTTGGATTACTACAGCCTCATGTAATCCGCTGTGGTACACGACGCTGGTCTAGAGCGTATGACACTACGAGGACGTGGGTTCGAATCCCGCATAAGCCATGAGTTATAAAATTGTCTTTAATCGTCATCTACCACACCTCATCGCCTCGGATAGCAATACGGAATTAATAAAGATGCTAAGAACAATATCATCATCTACAGCCTCATTGTCATTTATAGGGACGCCCAAGCCCAAGCGACTAATCAGTTGGGTAGGCCTACTTGAGACACAATTCATTATTATGTCAGTGCTATCAATGAAGATGAGACTTGCTAACACCACCACAAAGTATAGCTCGGATACACATGAATATATCAGTGGTGTATGCGAAGTGTTGCACTGAGAGACCCTAACGAGCGTGTGGAGCCGAGCTGGGTGTGCCTCCAATCACATTCGTCAAGGAATACAATTTAAAACCATTTTAATGAGACAATAAAGATGTGACGTCAGATTGTAGTTGTAGAGAAAGAATGGTCAACTCAAACGGTTGACCCACCCACTCTTGCATATCTATAATCTGGGACACACCCCCTATCCATATTTTATCACATTTAATTTATTTAACACCAGAACAAGAACGCATACAGCTGATTATGCGACACACGTTTGACCTAGGGCCACATGAACATGGTAGATATAACATAGGCCTAAGCTTACAAATAAGATTTTAAAAGGTAAAAATGCCGTAAAACGCCTCACCACCTTCAACCCCCACCCCACCCCTCCCAATAACCTACATTTGGGTGAGGTGTTATACGGCATAATTACCTGTTAAAACATGTAGGTATAGGCCTAGGTCTATACGTTCAGGCCAAGCCTAGGTCTAGGGGATAAAATTGACTTGCCCTAGGTGTAGCCTAAGCTACCTACTAGATAAGCTTAGGTCCTAGGCCCCAGGGGCGTTGGAATACGGGGAGCTGTTACGCCCGGGCCTTGAGATTGAGGGCCCGGGCCCTCAAGGGAGCCCACGGCAAGGGGGGGCAAGGGGCAAGAAAGCATCGAGAAGCCTTGCACCCAGGACTTTAAATTCCTAGCTACGCCACTGCTAGGCCCTATGCATACTTGACTGCATATTTTTTTTTAAATTTAATTTACTACTATATTATTATAAATTAATATACTGCATACCATTCTTTACCACGATTGCGGCTATATTTGTTTGGCACGTCTTTCCACTCGTCCTGTACTATCATATTGATCAAGTCATTCCACGTCACTCATAGCAGTAAACAATAAACAAATAATCTAAGTTTATGGTTATGTACGTCAAGTGTCAAATTCAAAACATCTGTTGTAGTCACTGCCAGCTAGAGAAAAATAAATACAATATTACGTTTCAAAATGGCAGTGAAATCAACTTGCGGGTGAGAATTGGATTTTCTATGCTTCTAATTGGCTCATCGTAAAGTTTCATGCGTAAGAATTGCATTTTCAACACCGTTAATTGAATAATTTTAAAAAGTTATTTAACAGCATAAATTATTAATAAGCTATTAATAAAGGTTATATTTTGCATTAAAACCATATGAAACTGACAGAATTTGTCAGTTTGGTCAGTATCGATTAATCAACATCGTCAACCAATCAGAGACAAGCTCCTGCTGCAATCCAGACGTGATCCGCAGGTCACCTTCTGGGCCCTTCTAGAATCTCTGCACCGGCCGCCATCTTAGATTCATATTTCAACAGCTTCTTTTGTCGCGCGCGTCGAGTCTCCGATAATATTATTAATTACGATGCGAAATAACCATCGACCGGTGCCAATCGTTGGATAAATATCGTGTGTATATATCTGTGCTTCCGTGAAGTGTTTGTTTATAAAGCTACGTGGACTAACAATACTTTTATAACGATTTCAATTTAGTGCAGTGTATACAAACAACGGAGGAAAAATGTCGCCTGCATGTTTGACAGCGGAAACACAGTGCCAAGTGTTACCTGTTGGATCATGGTAAGAAGCCTTACGGTGAATTACACGTTGTTTACGTCGTAGATTGTTACTTGTGATAACGTATGATGAATGATGATTGATGAATGTTTGGTACTTGGTCCTCAGTGTTTAGTAGCTGTTTTGGTGAGAGAGCGGCGGGGGAGGGGTTCTGGCAAAACAGGCGATTTCAAGGCCTATCGCGACCGTTAGAATTCGTATTTCGGAACGTTTCATTACTAATTTTGTCACAACTTATCTGAATTGGTATGACGAAACTTCGAAGAATATTGTCTCTAAACATTTTTACCAACACCGTTTCAACCCAATTGGGTATGTTTGAAGTGACATAAAACCGTTACATTATGCTAATTACGTGAGAAAGGGAGAGTAGATTTTCACACCTTCGGTGGACCGTAGACGCCATTTTGTAAAGTCGTGGGAATTTGTCACTTCGCACCGATGATTGTCTGCCTAGCCCCCATGCATCATGAGTGCCACAGTAGGCTTTGGTAATGTAGTAATATTTAATAACTAATATATTATTTTATTTAATATTATATAACACACAAAAGGTCCTAGATGTAGGCCTACCTCCTAGGTCCTACAATAACATACGATTGTCATTTGGAATCAGTAGGACCCGCCCATTCGGTTCAATAGGCCTAGTGACCAGGTTTCTATTTTTATTAAAACTGGTGCTTTATTTTTGTTTTAACTGACTGTGTGATCCTGCTTTATTAGGGTAGGTTATTACGCGATTTATGTTCTCTAGTCGTAGATCTACTGCTAGCCAAGGTCATTCCTAAGACTGATCCCTTTCGCTACTCGCCTAGCAAAAATCTTTATGCTTTTTTATTATATTTAATTCAACCATTCTATTGATACTTTACCATCCATTACCAGCCACAATAGGCCTACGTGTGTTCAAGGTTGAATTGTAAGATGTTTTGTAACATATCCAATGAAAGAATTGTAATTTATTCACTGCAAGTGCTATTACCATTGCCTATTACCATCTACCAGAATTAATTAATCAGTTTTGCCTCAGGGTTCTATTATTTCAATAACAGTAGGCCTACTCGAGGGTGATAGTTGCCAATTTGGGGATGATATCCAATCACTAAAACCTTTAGCAAATGCGAGATACGAACCCACATCCCTTGCGGTCGTACGCTTTGATTGTACGCCCCAAACATAACCGTCAATGCGGACAGTGATGGCAATAGGTCCTGTTCTAAACCATCTCCAAAGTTTTAGACCCCATGTGACGTCTTGCCTGATTTACGCCTGTTCGGTCGAGATTGGAGGTGTCAAGAAACTCTCCCAACCTAGGAACAAATACCGTAACTATTTGATTCTAGGTTTTAAAAAGTCTCGTATGAAAAGTGATTAGAAAGACGATTTCTAGTTTTGTTGGTCAAACAATTACAATATTACAATTTTCCCTTTAGGGATGAAGAGTCTACATACATTTTTGTTACTTTGGGACAATAAGTGGGTTTATTCTTGCTCCCAATGCAGCCGGTCGTGGGTTCATATCGTGGTTCAGGCAGATGATATGGCCTGTGTAAATGGTGACTTAAAGCTGTCCTAAAAACGAGGCATAAATTAATTTGTAAAAGCCCGTAGGCCTAATGGAAACCAACTTGATGGGTAGACAGTAATACAATTTTGTTTTGTTAATTTGCCTCTAAGATAAAGTGTTTCCCATGTGTCTAATTTATCATGGGAACCTGTCCAGGGCAATTGCATGCCTCTTACTAAATAGTTTGTAGAAATGTAATTGTGAAGGGGTTGCCCGAGGGCTGTTTTAGAGGTCTGTCTGTCTGTCTGTCTGTCTGTCTGTCTGTCTGTCTGTCTGTCTGTCTGTCTGTCTGTCTGTCTGTCTGTCCGTCTGTCCGCCCGTCCGTCCGTCCGTCTGTCCGTCCGTCCGTCCGTCCGCCCGTCCGTCTGTCTATCTGTCTGTCAGTGATACGTTTAGGAATTCATGATTGTGTCGAGTTGATCCTAGTCGATGTGAAAGAAAGAATGAGCTAGGCTAGACAATATTATGGACAGTTGAACTTGTATAGCGGGTATGAATATGTTCGAAATGATCTGGAAAGTAAGGAATATTTGTTAGAATAGTGTTGAATGGTGGCTCTTCATGATGTGAAGGAGGGTAATATTCTCTCGGGAAACCTGCCCAGGGTGTAACGCATGCCCCTCTTCAGGTATATAACTAGGTATATTGGAGTTAGGACAGTTGTAAGGGGAATGGATCTCAATCCCTAACATTCGTATTAACGGCTGAGGAAAACCTTAGTAAAACTTCAGTCAGGATTGCCGGTCTCGACGGGATTCGAACAGGAACCTCCTGAAACTGCACTGACGGGGTTTGAACGCCCCTTTTTTGACACCGATGACTAGGTCAGTGCGGTATCAGCTGTCCCCCTCCCCCTCCACAGTCAACACACAACTGGGCGCAAGCAAGGAAGCCTCGTTGTGCACTAGGCAGGTGGCTGGAGGCCGATACGAACTTAGTCTTTGCCAATGCGAGAGAGAAAGAGAGAGAGAGACTATACCGAGTGGACTAGGAAAACTGAGAGAAAACAAATGAATGCGTCTCTGTTAGGGCGAGTACACGCGAATTAAAATAATCGAGCTCGCATTGTCCTGTACCATCTAGGTCTACTTACAGACCTCTGTAGGCCTACTGTAACTTGAGGTGATATTTTTTGTTGCAATTAAACCAAATGATGCCACTACAATAAAACCTAGTTTTAACCCTTTATTCACCAAATAACTTTTATTTTTCTATTTGCTTTCATAATTAACGTTATTGGCACTATTCTTCAACTTCCACTCTGGATTGCTGGTAATTTTAGAACGTTTAAATAACATTCAGGCGACACTCAAAACAACAAATATCAATTGTAAATTAATTAACTTTTATTAAAGTTTGCAAAGGTGTTTCCCTTGTTGTTAACTAACGGCTGCAGAAGTAAACACACAGCTGTGTCTGCGAGTTTTGTGAGTGAGCACAGCTGTCACTAATGAGGACATAAGGTCTAGGTAACCTCCCTGTCAGAATAGTTAAGGTGTATTGGACAGCTGTCACTGATAGGGGCATTAAGGTCTAGGTAACCTCCCTGTCAGAATAGTTTAGGTGCATGGCACAGCTGTCACTGATGGGGGCATTAAGGTCTAGGTAACCTCCCTGTCAGAATAGTTTAGGTGCATGGCACAGCTGTCACTGATGGGAGCATTAGGGCTAGGTAACCTCCCTGTCAGAATAGTAAAGGGGCATGGCACAGCTGTCACTGATGGGAGCATTGGGGTCTAGGTAACCTTCCTGTCAGAAAAGTAAAGGTGCAAGGCCCCAGCTGTCACTGATGGGGGCATTAAGGTCTAGGTAACCTCCCTGTCAGAATAGTTTAGGTGCATGGCACAGCTGTCACTGATGGGGGCATTAAGGTCTAGGTAACCTCCCTGTCAGAATAGTTTAGGTGCATGGCACAGCTGTCACTGATGGAGGCATTAAGGTCTAGGTAACCCCCTGTCAGAATAGTAAAGGTGCATGGCACAGCTGTCACTGATGGAGGCATTCAAGGTCTAGGTAACCTCCCTGTCAAAAAAGTAAGGTGTATTGGAAGCTGTTACTGATAGGGCATTAAGGTCTAGGTAACCTTCCTGTCAGAATAGTTTAGGTGCATGGCAAAAGCTGTCACTGATGGGGGCATTAAGGTCTAGGTAACCTCCCGTGTCAGAATAGTTAAAAGGGGCATGGCACAGCTGTCACTGATGGGGGCATTAAGGTCTAGGCAACCTCCCTGTCAGAATAGTGAAGGTGTATTGCAGCAGCTGTCACTGATAGGGGCATTAAGGTCTAGGTTACCTTCCTGTCAGAATGGTTAAGGTGTATTGGCACAGCTGTCACTGATGGGGGCATTAAGGTCTTGGGAACCTCCCTGTCAGAATAGTTAAGGTGTATTGGACAGCTGTCACTGATGGGGGCATTAAGGTCTAGGTAACCTCCCTGTCAGAATAGTTTAGGTGCATGGCACAGCTGTCACTGATGGGGGCATTAAGGTCTAGGTAACCTCCCTGTCAGAATAGTTTAGGTGCATGGCAAAAGCTGTCACTGATAGGGGCATTAAAGGTCTAGGTAACCTCCCTGTCAGAATAGTTAAGGTGTATTGGACAGCTGTCACTGATAGGGGCATTAAGGTCTAGGTAACCTCCCTGTCAGAATTAGTAAGGTGTATTGGACAGCTGTTACTGATAGGGGCATCAAGGTCTAGTTAACCTCCCTGTCAGAGAATAGTTTAGGTGTATTGGACAGTTGTCACCTTTCTGTCAAATGCAGATTTAATAATTGTTATATTTGTGCTGACTGGTACCAACTTTGGCAGTTGCAAATTCATTACTATAGATAAATTCAATGAAATTGAAATTAGAAATCACCCCCCCTACCCCCTCTGATTAGATCAGATGTAGCTGATTGGCAAGTGAAATAAGCAAAAATTCGTGCTGATGACAATCACTTTGGCGATTGACAACTGCAAGTTATCCATGGTTGGACGTTAATAAAAACCCATGGGACGTTTCAATTGCATGGCATTTGCTGTTTTTGGGCATGTGTTTTAATGTGTGGGTATGTGGGGTTAATTCATGGTACTATGGTTACAATCAGATACATTTAAAGTTAACAATAGTTTCCGGATATTTAAACTAAGACCTTTTAAACAATATAATTATTGTGTTTAATACTTTGGTGTAATTGTGTTTGGTGTGATTTAAAATTTTATGTATTTTTGTGGGTGGGAAAAGCCTGGAGAGCTCTTAATAGTACACAGTTATAGGGTAGTAAACAAGTTTCTGTCGAAAGCGGCAGACAGATTTATATATGCAGGTCATAGTGCTGACTCATTTGTTATACTTATAGGTTTTGCAATGATAGGTTATTACATTTATTATTTATTTATTATTATTTAATGATCATTGTTAGTTGGTACAATTATTTGAAATATATCACAACAGCATAGCCTTTTAACACAGAATTGTGTGTTGAACAAGATCTAAAGCAGGGCTCAGGACTTCTAGTCGGTATTTTGTATATAAAATGTATTTAGTTAAGTTCTTTTGATCGTGGGAAACCGGACCTGTGACAAATATATGACCCTCAGATAGTTAACAATAGTTTAAGGATCTGGGGACAGTTCGAAGGGAATATCTTGATTCCTAGCATTCGCCTTATTACCCGAAGGAAACGTTAGATACAACTTTCTGTCAGTTTTTCGGTGCCGGGCATCGAAACGACTCCGTGGGTGCTCGGGAGCTGATGAACCCTTTGGACTGTTTGAAGAGGTGCGCAGCATTCCTTCCAAATTTCTGACTAAAAGAACTAGGTGTATCATTATTAAAACAATAGTTTTGAGTTAAATCTTCATTTATTAAAACTTTCGAAGATTATTTTTTCTCTTTTCAACTCAAAAATACAATCATAGTGAAAAATACATTTATTCGAATTTTAACAATAAAATTTGCAACTATAATGTAAACCACCACATTGGACGTACACGAAACAATATCCCCACTGCTTCTACTAATTATTTGCAGGCATGTAGAGAAATTCATGTGACTGGAACGTTGAAGTTTTTGAGACCCCATTGGAATTGCTCCGTATACGCCCCTAATTGCATAAACAATCGATGATCTGCATGGCCGGGCAAAGCATCTAGTCGGGGTGGGGTGGACGTTTATGTACGAGTGGAGATGAGCAGGTGGGCGCACGTAAATGAGTTTGGTGCAGCAGGAAAAACCCAATTACGAACGAAAACCGTTGTAAGTTAATTAACGATATAATATATTAAAGTAGTAAGAGTATCATATTTTTACATTTGTGGGGACACACAGCAGTGATTAATATACCACAAGGAAAACAAGAAATGAAAGGCGTCGTTCTCTACTACTACTCAATGTCGAAAACTTTAGAAGTAATAGCAACAAGCCACAGTTCACTGTTCCAATTCTGTCAGGTCAACTTTCATACTAGATTGATAACTATGCTTACACCACACCATTTTCTAGGGATAATGTTCTTGCCCTAACAACTCACATGAGGTATTGCCTAATATCGTAGTGATAGTCTCTCCATCAGACAACTTATTTACCTATAATACTTGAATTCGTTATCCATGACAATTCTGATACAATAAAATACAATAAAGAATAATAATAATGAAGAAATAAAGATCGATCTTTGTGGGTTAATAATAAATTATGGTTAATAACAGTTTGATTAAATTAGCTATTATCTCTTCGATATTGTGGGACTGTGTGAAGCGTTCCGATATTGACAGGTGACTCGAGGTCGCGATTGTCGTATCGGCGATAGAAGGGGAGGGGTGGGCTAGAGCTACGTAGTCCCGTCGAAGACAGTGCTGGTCTTCGGAAAACGTTAGCACTGCACACAACCCAAGGTGGGGCAGGCTGGGGCCAGAAATATACCCACCAAACTTTAATAGCTGGCAGGCGCGTAGGAAGGGGGAGGGGGGAATGGGGGGAATTTCCCCCCCCACTTTTTACGTGACCACCCCCACTCAGAATCTTAAGAAATTTAGTCTCGCTGGAAATAGCACGGAAAAAAATTCTGGAATAACGAATTTTAAGTGATAAGACTATTAATAGTGATTTTACTCCATTATACTTATCGATAATGACTTGTTTGGCAACGTCTGCAGTGTATTCCTCCAATTCCCTTTCCCTGACCTTATGACCAAACAATTTCGACAATCCATTATTGGGACGTGATCAATGATAAGCAAGCCTATGCATATTCAATGGTTGTAGCATATTCCAATTTTATTTATAGTTTTATAGTTTTTACTGTACAAAAAATACATTAATGTGGTATTGCATTCAGCCCACGATTTTTTTCTAGAACGCACCAAACACACTCTAAAAACCTAATTTTCAAAATTTTCGCCTGCGGCGCTGTAGTTGGGGGGGGGGGCTCCGCGGTCCGCCCCCCAAACCCCCCATACTTGGCAGCAGATTTGTTGTTCCCCCCCCACTCGAAAAGGAGTTCCTACGCGCCTGATAGCTGGGTAAATCACATGACAGGTCTTACCTTCTTCCAAGGATGATCGAGATCGAGGGCGTTTGTATGCGACGTGTAGACTACTCTTTTATCCGATATAAAAATCGCTCACGGTATTAGTAGGACAATCAACACTATCGACTTGCTTCCTCACTAAACACGGTGCTGTATGAAGTCTTCGTCTGTTCCTTCTCGTAGGACTTGCCGGCTCGATCCTCACGACCTGTCTGCGTCGTCTGCTCGCTACAACTGACGTGAATTTATCTACGTTCGTACTCGGCTGCTCCTTATCAATATGATACATAACTAGTTATGTACAGTACCGTTCACATAATCTTCTGTAAGCTTCGTGACGCAAAACCGGGCGTCACAGCATGTTACAAAGATGATAACAGATTTGATTTAAATGTCCTATGTTTTTAACAATTTTTGTTGCCTCTTGGCAGTGCAGAACATTCAGTCTAACAATTACTCTGGGTCTCACCAAAATATACCTACGATCGACACTGCCGTCTCTCGACCTTTGTATTCTCTTGCTGTTCTGAACGTCTTTGCGTCCGGAGAGATGGCAAATACGTTTACAATCAGTGGCGGATACAGGGGGGAAGCGTTGGGGCAGTCGCCATCCACCATCATCACCTACTATGCCATTTAATTTTTGAGTTTTCGACGTGTTTTAAGGCCTTTAAAAGTTGAATACACACAAATGTTTTCGCCTTCGGCGATACGAGGCACTGCCAATGGAAGAACTTTAGGACCTACCCTCTACTGTTTTCTTTAAAATCCGATCTCCCCATCCCCCGCCGCAGCCCCCTAGAAACGATACTTGTTTTTAAGTTCGTTTATGTTTCATGAAATAATGAATAACTTTGAAAAAGCACTTCGCACCTCATGAATCTGGCCTTGAACCTCCACTGTTAACAGCAACAGGAAATGTGAAGACTTCATGAGTCCCGTCTCACAATATAAACCGAACACGTCCTTCGACTTAGTTGCGTTTTTAATGCCATTAACCGAAACTAAACGAAAAAGAATTTCTCGATTAGGTTGGTCGGGAAATACTCTCCTAGGTACAATAGTAAATATTTCATTTACAATTCGGAAATTATAAAATCCATCCCGACTGGGTATTTTAATTTCTGAATTTTATTAAATACTTACAGCTTCACCTACGGGAGTGTTTCCCGACCAAGTAAATCGAGTAATAAATCCTCTCTCATAACTGCGTTTGGAAGTAAAGTTATAGGTGGTCAGTTCAAAGGCAACAGGTATTCGTTGCAGTACTGTTCCATCCATTCAAATCTATAATGCAACTACATTCAGAAGTCGGAGGTAACCGTTTCAGTGGTCTAGTTGGTATAGGCCACCCGGGTGATATGACACAGAATGATTTAGAAACCTTTGGGATTAGAACATAGTTTGTGGCTTTACTCCACTACATGTAGATTTTCCTGGTATTTCAAGCAACATTTACTAGTGACAGGATCAGGTTCTACTGATCTTGATAGTTACCGACTGACGTTATAGCCTGTGGACGCGTCTACCCAATTCATTCTCGATATGTCTTAAGTTTAGTATTAATCATTGTTGATTTACAAAATTGCGATGTAAAGTTGGAAACATACCTTCCTTATTGCACACTCCTTAAAGTTGGAAAGAAAAGATTTCTTAAACCTAGTGATGTCATGGGTAAATTCCATAATACAATTCAATATACAAAAAATAAATTCAGGGTATACGCTATGTACGGTGCATACAAAAAATAAAAAAACTTGTTACAATACTCATGTCGCACTATAAGAAACCCAAAAATTTCCGAGGCTACGATCCCTGGACCCGCATTAATGTCTAGGGCGCCTCCTTCTAGACCTTGCATTGTACAAAATAATGAACTCTACCAGAAGAAAGGCTTATAGGTGCTCATAAATAATTTTTGAATGACACCAGTGACACTACCACTTCTTAAACATGGTTTCCAACCCCCACACCCCAGCTCGTCGAGATAGTCGAGCGTCTAACCACTTATTATTTTAGAAATTAACCACGGCCTTGAAAAATAAAGTTTCACCTTTATATTTTACATTACTTTGTTAAATGGCATCAGGAGATTAATAATAATTCTTTATAATAATAATTCTTTATTTCATTTTGATCGTGTACATGGTACAGATATGCACTGCTCCGAAGAGAGTGTGAAATAGTAGATATTCTAATACACAGATATACTTTATATACTTAGATATCTATTCTAGGTAGAGCATACTTAAAATACTTATAATAATTTATAATTCAGTCTAGAACAAAAGTTAATAACATAAAAGGGTAAGGGTAATCCATTGCTGAAAGCCCCCTATAGCGAGCCGCCAGGCTCATTGGGGGCTTGACCAATAATTGTAAAATGTGAATTTTAACATGCAATAAAGAACAATACAACAATATAAGTTTAAGTTGACAAAACATTATACTGACAAGCATATTAACATACCCAAGGCATAGTGCAGGGTGCTGACATAATAAAAGACTGTTTATAAGTTTAGTTTTGTCGGTCATTCTGATTTACAAATTCATCAATAGAATAAAAACACTTGTCAAGCAGAAATGATTTTACTCTAGCCTTAAAAATTATGTGCCTGCTTGTATTTATGAGTTTGATGTCTGCTGGTAATTTGTTATAGAGGGCTGAGCATAGAGCCAATGGTCCTTTGGTAAACTTGGATGTGCTAAAAGAGTCGATATGAATGTTGATTTGCGAGCGTGTGCCATGGTGATGAATTTGTGAATTGCGGGGAAACCATTCAGGATTATTGTGAACAAAGATTACACAGATTTGAATAAGGATACATGGAAGAGTCAGTATTTTTAGATTTCTAAATAATTCTTTACAGGATTTTCTCCTATTGGCTCCAACCATGATTCTGATGGCTCGCTTTTGAATGCGAAAGACACGGATTGCTTGCGATGAGGCGCCCCAGAACATTAGTCCGTATGCTATATGCGAGTGGATATGAGCGTAATATACCGCTAGCAAAGTTTGCGAATTTACAATTTGTTTCAGCTTTCTAAGCATGAAGCAATCTCAAAAACCCATGCGTAACTTTTTTGTTTGTTTTACAGATTCTGTTCTCCCACTGAGAGTCTACCTTTCAATACACCCATCCGAGCATTGCTACCAACCCAACGATGGCATCATCATCTTCTGGATTGGTGTCTGGCTGTCATCGAACCATTGGTCAGATCGCCTCTGAGAGCGTCGAGATCGTCTGTTCAACCCACATAGACCTTCTTCATAGTAGGAAAATAGTGGAAACACAACTCAGTAGCTACTAGCTGTTTCAGTGTGGCTACTTCATACAATGGCAGTGACGGTTTTCTTTGTGTTAGTTATAGCAGGAAGATGCTCTGGCCAAAACTGTTTCCCCCTTAGGTAGGGTTTTGCTAGCGGCCTAAGCATCTATCCATGTAGATTGTAGATCATGCCATTGTATAAGTCGGCCACACGTGTTTCAACGGTAAATTATCAAGCTAGTTGCAGTGTTCACAGACAGCAAGTAAAGCGGCGAGTTCGGGATCGTCTGGCTTCAGACCTTCTCATCTATAATAAAAAAAACATCCACGGTGAGTGTGACCTTAGGTAACGCGGTTAGACAGCAGACTTTTTAAACTTGAAACCAGACATTTTTTCCAAAATCATATTTTTTCTTTATTCCGATTGTTCCCCTTTCTTTTTCCGCTTTAATAATTTATTAATTTTAATTTATTTCACTTTATTGTTGTCTGTTGTAAATTGATATCTATATCAAACTTTGCTGAACAGTTCATTTATTTTGTTTGCATTACATATCCAAAAAGATAAATATAATTGTCCAACGTCGTAAATCAGACTTTTCTTACTGATAAAAATAGACATACAAATATATAAATAAACAAAACTCGTGTAGAAGTCCCTCCTTTACAGGCGTCTTCAAGATACTACAGCGGCAGAAGATTGTTTCGTGAGAGAAAATCCTCCACCGGCAGAAGTTTATTATCATAATAATAATAAAAATAAAATATTTACATTAACAGGCTAGAAAGAGATGAGACGGCTCTGCTTACCAAGACCCATGTTTTAGCATTAGACCATGGAGGACCCGGTTACTGGAGGCAACTGAAGCTAAATACTTACTCGTATAATAACCACAACAGGTTTTACAGAGATTGTACCATGGCTGAAGATGCTTCTGCTTTGTGCTACCCATGATATAGCAGGACTCGGACACTCAATGTAGAGACCATTAAAGCAATTCATAACTTGTATAATATCCAACTTAACAGGTTTTACAGGTACAGAGATTGTGCCATGGTTGAAGACGACTCTGCTTCTGCACCATGTATAGCAAAAGACCAAGGCGTAAAGAACAATGAATCTTAAATCATTTAATGTAAAACATCCAACTTAAAAGGCATTACAGAGATTGAACCAGCACAGCTCTTACTGTAGGTGGCATGGTCTCAATGAATGTCCTGCAAGACAATATCTTAGTCGTAGAGCATAGCTCTTACAGATTATGGCATGAAAGTCTTAGTGGCCTTCCTTATAGCCAATAGATTAGATGTAGAGCATAGCTCTAAATATTGTGGCATAAGATTTTAAAGGGCCTTCTTGAAAGCCAGTACTTGTTTAGAGCCAGCTTAACCATTTGGCATGAAAGTCTTATGGCCCCTTATAGCAATGGAATAGATTAACATTGCTCTAACGTATGAGGACAAAGGTTTTAATGCCTTTCTGTAACAATAGTTTATTTTGGAAAAAATCTCAAATAAAATGTGCAAAAGGTCTTAATGGCCCAGGGCCACCCTGCAATTATGGGCTTAGTTTAGAACAGCCCAACAGTTTGTGGCATAAAGGTTAAAGGCCCGTCCGAAAGTAAATAGTTATTTAGAGCAATCTAACTAAATGGGGCAGGAATTTTTAAGGGCCGTCCTGAAAGTAAAAAGTTAGTTTAAAGCACAGTCTTATGAATGTGGCATAAAGGTCTTAAGGGGCCGTCCTAAAGTAAATACTTTTTTTAAAAAGCCAGCTCTAATGAAGTGGCATGGAGGTTTAATGGCCGTCCTGCAAGGAAATAGTTGTTGTAGAGCAAGCTCTTACGAATGTGGTATCAGTAATATTTTAGTTGAAGAGCACAATTTAAACAGTTTGGGGGCATAAAGGTCTTAAGGGCCCGCCCTGCAAATTAATAGTTTTTTAGAGCACAGCTCAAACAGATTTGCATGAAGGCTTAAGGCCGCCCGAAGTGAATATTTTAGTCGTAAAGCACAGCTAACAGTTTGGGGCATGAAGGTCATTAGGCCGACCTGAAGAAAATATTTTTGTTGTAGAGCCAACTCAACAGATTGGGGCATGAAGGCTTAAGGGGCCATTGCAGGTATAGCTTAATTGTAAGCATAACTCTAACATTGTAGCACAAGGTTTAAATGGGCACCCGCAAGTTAATAGTTTATTTGAAGAGCACAACTCAAACAGATTGGGGGCTGGGGGTTTTAAAGGGCCCCTGCAAGTTAAAGTTTATTGTAGAGACATCTCAAACAGATTGGGCATAAAAGGCCCTTAAGGGCCCCCCCCTGAATTAAAAGTTTAGTTGAAAAGCACAACTCTAACAGAGGGGGGCATAAAGGTCTTCACGGCCGTCCTGAAAAGTTAATAGTTTAGTTGTAGAGCACAACTCTAACTGATTGGGCATGAATTTCTGGCCGTCCTGAAAGGGTTAATATTTATTGTGACACAACTCTAAAGTTTTTGACATAAGGGTTTTAAGGGCCGCCGAAAGTTAAATTTTAGTTAAAGCACAGCTCAAAACAGTTTGTGAAAAAGGACTAATGCCCCCCTGCAAGTTATTATTTTTTAAAATCACAGCTCAACAGTTGGGCAAATGGATTTAATGGCCGACGCAAGCAAATTTTTATTAAAGAGCAAAAACTCTAACAGATTGGGCATAAAGGCCCTTAAGGGCCCCCTGCAATTTAATATTTATTGTAGAGCACATTTTAACAATTGTGGGGAGGGGGTCTTATGGGCCGAATTAAAGTTTGTTGTAGAGCACCCCTTAACAGAGGGGGGCAGATATTTAAGGGCCGCCGCAAGTCAATATTTATTTAAAGAGCACCTCTAACAGATTGGGGCATAAAGGTCTAAATGGCCGCCCTCAAGTTAAAATTTTAGTGAAGAGCACAGTTAACTTTTGGGGCATGAAGTTTTAAAGGGGCAGCCCTGAAAGTTTATTTTAGTGAAAGAAAAGCTCTAACAGATTGGGATGAAGGTTTAAGGGCCGTCCGCAAGTAAAAAGCTTAGTTGAAGCCACAGCTCTAAAGATTGGGGCATAAAGGTCTTAAGGCCCGTCTTGCAAAAAAAAAAAGTTTAGTGAAGAGACAGCTCTAACAGATTGGGGCATGAAGGTTTTTAATGGCAGCCTGCAAGAAAATTTTATTTAAAGAGCACAGTTTAAAAGTTTGGGGCATAAAGGGTCTTAAGGGCCCCGCCCTGAAAATTTAATAGTTTAGTTGAAGAGCACAGCTCAACAGTTTGTGGATAAAGGATTTTATGGCCCCCCTGCAAGTAATAGTTTAGTTGAAGAGAAACAGTTTTCAACAGATTGGGTGAAGGTCTTAATGGCCGCCCTGCAAGTTACAGTTTAGTTAAAGACACAGTCTAACAATGTGGCATGAAGGTTTAATGGCCGCCCGCAATTTGAAGTTTGTTGTAAGCAAAACTCTACAGATGTGGCATGAGGGTCTTAATGGCCCCCCGCAAGTCTAGTTTATTTTAAAGAGTAAGTTTAAAAAGATTGGGGCATGAAGGTCTAATGGCCCCCCTGAAATTTAAATAGTTTAGTCGAAGGCACATCTCAGATTGGGGCATAAAGGATTTAATCCCCGCCGCAAAGTCAATAGTTTAGAAAGAGCACAACCAACAGAGGGGGTATGAGGTCTTAATGGCCCCCCTGCAAGTAATAGTTTAGTTGTAGAGCACACTTAACAGATTGTGGATAAGGGTTTTAATGGCCGCCTGCAAGTTAAAGTTTAGTTGTAGAGCACAACTCTAACAGTTTGTGGCATGAAGGTTTAATGGCCGCCCGCAATTGAATAGTTTAGTTGTAAAGCACAGCTCAAAGTTTTGGGATAAAGGGTCTTTAGGCAGCCCTGAAGTAAAATTTTTGTTGTAGACACAACTTCCCAGATTGTGGCATAAAGGTTTTAAGGGGGGCCGCCCTGCAATTTAAAAATTTACTTGTAGGCACACTCTAAAGATTGGGGCATAAAGGTTTAATGGCCGCCCTGAATTAATGTAAAGTTGAAAAGCACAACTCAACAGTTTGGGGGCTAAAGGTCTTCTGGCCGTCCTGCAAGTTAAAATTTAGTTGTAGAGCACAACCTAACAGTTTGGGGCATGAAGGTCTTCAGGGCCGTCCGGAAAGTTAATAATTTTTTTTTTAGTTGTAAGCAAAAAATCTAACAGATTGGGCTTTAAAGGTTTTAATGGTTCCCTGCAATTTAACATTTTTGTTTAAACACAGCTCAATGGATTGGGGATAAAGGATTTTAATGGCCGCCGCAAGTTAATATTTTAGTTGAAGAGCACAGCCTAACAGTTGTGGATAAAAGGATTTAATGGCCGACCTAAAGTAAATAGTTATTTGAAGAGCACAACCTAACAGATTGGGGGCCTGAAGGTCAAAAAGGGGCCCCCCTGCAAGTTAATATTTTTGTTGTAGAGCACTCTCTAACAGATTGTGGCATGAGGGTCTTAATGGCCCCCCGAATTTAACGTTTTTTTGTAGACACAACTCAAAACAATTGGGGTTTAAGGGTCTTAATGGCCCCCCAGCAAGTCAAAAGATTTTGAAGAGCACAGCTCTAACAGATTGGGAAAAAGGGTCAAGGCTTCCTGCAAGTTAATATTTTAGTTAAAGAGACATCTTAACAGTTTGGGGCATAAAGGTTTAATGGCACCCCTGCAATTTAATATTTAGGTGAAGAGCACAGCTCAACAATTGGGGCAGAAGGACTTTAGGGCCCCCCTGCAAGTAAATGTTATTTTTAGAGCACATTTTAAAAAGTTTGGGGGCATGGTCTAAATGGCCGTCTGCAAGTTAAAAGTTTTTTGAAGAGCACAGCTCTAACAGAGGGG
Source organism: Sweltsa coloradensis (assembly GCA_024449915.1). Lineage (NCBI taxonomy): Eukaryota > Metazoa > Arthropoda > Insecta > Plecoptera > Chloroperlidae > Sweltsa > Sweltsa coloradensis. The sequence goes on along the minus strand of JAMZAV010000157.1, from coordinate 5,707 downwards.
CTGAAGGTCTTAATGGCAGCCCTGCAATTTAAATATTTTATTTTAAGGGAACGCCTAACAGATTGGGGCATAAAGGTTTAATGGCCCCCCTGCAAGTTAACGTTTATTTGAAAGCCCCTCTAAAGATTGGGATAAAGGCTTTATGGCCGCCCGAAAGCAATATTTTATTTGAAGAGTACACCCTTTAACAGTTTTCTGGCATGAAGGTTTTAAGGCCGCCCTGCAATTTAATAGTTTTTTTAAAAGACCCAGCTCAAACGTTTGGGGGCTAAAGGTTTTAAGGCCGTCCTGCAAGTTAAATTTATTTGAAGAGCACAGCTCTAACAGTTTGGGGGCATGAAAATCTTAATGGCAGCCCTGCATTTAAAGTTTATTTTAAGAGCAAGCTCAACAGTTTGGGGCATGAAGGTTTTAATGCCCCCCCTGCAAGTAAATAGTTTAGTTGAAGAGTACAGCTCTAACAGTTTGGGGCATAAAGGTTTAAGGCCGCCCTGAAAGTTACTAGTTTATTTGAAGGCACAGCTCTAACAGATTGTGGCATGAAGGTCTAATGGCCGCCCGCAAGTTAAAAGGGTTTATTTGTAGAGCAATCTCAAAAAGATTTGGCATGAGGGTTTTAAGGGCCGCCCTGAAAGTCAATAGTTTAGTTGAAGAGTAAAAGCCTAACAGTTTGGGGCAGAAGGTTTAATGCCGCCTGCAATTTAATATTTTTAGTTGAAGAGCAAGCTTAACAGTTTGTAAAAAGGGGATTTAAAATGCCCCCCTGCAAGTCAAAAGTTTATTTTGAAGAGCACAATCAAAAAACAGTTGGGGTATGAAGGTCTTAATGGCCCCCCTGAAAGTTAATAGTTTAGTTGTGAGCACATCTTAAAGATTGGGCAAAAGGGGTCTTAATAGCGCCCTGCAAGTTAAAATTTTGTTGAGAGCACAGCTCTAAAGATTGGGGATGAAGGCTTAATGGCCCCCGCAAGTTAAAATTTTTATTGTAAGCACAGCCTCAGTTTGGGAAGGTCTTAAGGCCCCCCGCAAGTGAATAGTTTAGTTGAAAAGCACACCCTTATCAGATTGTGCATGAAGGTTTTTATGGCCCCCTGCAAGTAAATATTTTTGTTGTAGAGCACAACTCTAACGATTGGGGCTGGGTCTTAATAGCCCCCTTTGCAAGGTATAGTTTAGTTGTAGAGCATAACTCTAACAGATTGGGCATAAAGGGTCTTAATGGCCGCCCGCAATTTAAATATTTATTTGTAGAGCAATCTCTAACAGTTTTGGGGCATAAGGTCAAAGGGCCCGCCCTGCAATTTAATAGTAAAGTTGAAAAGCACAACTCAAAAAAAAATTGGGGCATAAAGGTTTTCAGGGCCGTCCTAAAGTTAAAAGTTTTTTGTAAGCCAATCTAACAGTTTGGGGCATGAAGGTTTTTCAGGGCCGTCCGAAATTTAAATAGTTATTTGTAGAAAAAAAATCTAACAGATTGGGGCAAAAAGGTTTTAAGGGTTCCCTCAAGTTAACGTTTTTTTTGAAGGCACAGCTTAAAGTTTGGGGCAAAAGGATTAAGGGCCCCCCCGCAAGTTAATATTTTTATTAAAGGCACAGCTCTAACAGTTTGGGGGCAAAAAGGACTTAATGGCCGACCGAAGTAAAATAGTTTATTTGAAGGACAACTCTAACAGATTGGGGCATGAAGGTCTGAATGGCCGCCCGCAATTTAATATTTTGTTGTAGAGCACACTCTAACAAATTGGGGCATGAGGGGTTTTAAAGGGCCCCCCCTGCAAGTTAACGTTGTTGTAAACAATTTTAACGATTGGGCATGAAGGTCTTAAGGGCCGCCCAGAAAGTCAAAAGTTTAGTTGAAGAGCACGTCAAAAGATTGGGGCATAAAGGTCTTTGGCTGCCCTGCAGTTAATATTTTTATTTTGAAGATCATTCTAACAGTTTGGGGAAAAAAAAGGTCTTAATGGACCCTGAAATTAATAGTTAATTTGAAGAGCACAGCTCAACAGTTGGGGCATGAAGGACTTTAGGCCGCCCCTCCCAAGTCAATATTTATTTTGTAGGCCATCCTAACAGTTGTGGCTTGATGTTTTAATGGCCGCCTTTTATTTAATGTTTGTTGAAGAGCACGCTCAACAATTGTGGCTAAAGGACTTAATGGCCGCCCTGAAGTCAATAGTTTAGTTGAAGAAAGCTCTAACAGTTTGGGGGCAGAATATCTTAATGGCCGCCCTGAAAGTTAATAGTTTAGTGAAGAGCACAGCTTAAGTTTGGGGCATAAAGGGACTTAAGGCCGAAAGCAATTTATATTTTGTTGTAGGCCCCAAATCTCTAGCAATTTGGCATGAGGGTTAATGGCCGCCTGCAATTAAATGTTTTTTGAAGAAAATTTTACAGTTGGGCATAAAGGTTTTAATGGCCCGCCCGCAATTTAATTTTTAGTTGAGAGACGCTAACAGATTGTGGCATAAAGGTTTTAAAGGCCCCCCAGCAATGATTAGTTTAGTTGTAAAGCACAGCTCTAAAAGTTTGTGGATAAAGGGCCCTTTAGGCCCGCCCTAAAGTAATAGTTTAGTTGTAAAGCACCCCCCTAACAGATTGTGGCATGAAGGTTTTAAAATGGCCCCCCTGCAAGTTAATATTTATTTGTAAAGCCAGCTAACTGATTGGGGATAAATTTTTTAATGGCCCCCCTGCAATTTTAATAGTTTATTTGTAGAGCACAACTCCACAGATTTTTGATGAAGGTCTTAATGGCCCCCCGCAAGTTAATAGTGTAGTTGTGAGCAAGCCCAAACGGGATAGTGGCATGAAGGTTTTATGGCCGCCCGCAATTTCCCTAGTTTGTTTGTAAGCACAGCTCTAAAATTTGGGGCATAAAGGGTTTTAAATGGCCGCCGAAGTTTTTAGCTTGCTGTTAAGCACAGTTCAACAGTTTGGGGCTAAAGGTCTTAAGGCCCGCCCTGAAAGTTATTAGCTTAGCGTTAGCACAGCTCAACAGTTTGTGGCATGAAGGTTTTATGGCCTTGCTGCAAGTTTATAGCTTAGTGTTAAGCAAGCTCTAAAAATTTTGGGCAGTGGCCCTTTATGGCCACCCGAATTTTTAGCTTGGGCTGTTAAGCACAGCTCAAAACAATTGTGGCCAAAAGGGTTTTAAAAGGGCCGCCTGAAAGTTAAAGCTTAGGTTAAGCACAGTTTAAAGTTTGTGGCATGTGGGTCTTAAGGGCCCACCCCCCAAGTTATTAGCTTGCTGTAAGCAAGCTCTAAAGATTGTGGCTAGGTTAAGGGCCCTCCGAAGCCAAATGCTTAAATGAGGACAGCTCAACAGAAGTGGCATGAAGGTTTTAAAGGCCTTCTTTAAAACCAAATAGTTTGTTGTAGGAACACGGTTTGTCAAAGGTATTTTTTTTTTTTTTTTTTTGTACAAAATTTTGGGCGGTGGGAAGCCGCACAAACTGCATTGTTTGGGCAAAAGTTTGTGTTCCGCAACCAATTTTGGGGGTTTTGAAGCTTCACAACCCAGCTTGTAGGGGTTTTTATAAACCTTTTGGGATAAAATTTTTGGGCATTTGCATGCATTTAACGCAGGTTTTTTAATGTCTCGGTAATAGTGTTTTTAGATAGTTTAAAAATTCTCTATAAAATTTGGGGACCCCTATAATTAAAAAATATTTTTAAATTACTTTAAATAAACCTTTTTTCCTTTCGTAGAAGAGATAGTTTTTTTTACTATTTTTTTTTTTTTTCTTTTTATTTTTCCGGTTTAACCTTTTTTTATTTAACCTTTCCTGTAATTTTTTTGACTTCTCAAAAATTGAATTTTTTTTCCCCGGGGCGGGGGGGAAAACGTTTTTTTTCTTTTTACTATAAACATTTGGTTCAGAAGGAAACTTATTTTTTCCCCGGATTAAAATTTTTAAGTCCATTAAATGCCAAAGGGAAACTAAAGGGGTTCTAAAGTCAAAAATTAATTTCTTCTGTTTTTTTGGGCTGATAGACCAAAATTGCTCAAGGGTGTTCCTTAAAGGAAATATTTTTATCGGCATCTCCCGAATGAAAGTAGTGTATAAATTCCCCCTGGTACATTTATTACTATTGTTATTAACCACTAGCCATACTGCCAGACGGGTGTCGGGGGGTGTAAGGGTTGTTGTTTTGCCATAGTGAATAGCATGTGAAACAATTATTTGGTAGGGGAGTCAAATTTTGCAAACATTGTGTTTGTTTAATATTAAAAATTTAGGGTTATGTATTTTTCAGAAACAGTTTGGGGGGAAGTGATCCTGGGAAAAAGAAGCCAGGGGTGGGGAAGGGGGTACAAAACGTCAAAATCGAATTGGATCCCATCAAATTACCTGAAAGGCTAAGTAAACTAGGTATTTTTAAATTTTTTAGAATTACAACCAAAACATTGGGGGAGGAAAGGGGTCGGATATTGTAGGGTGGGGGTTGGGATAGAGAGGGGGTGTTGAGAGAAGTGACTTTTGTTTGGGGTGGTAGATGGCTTCACGTCAATATCAGATAATATCTTATCAAATAACCTAAACGATAAAAACAAAATTATGGGAGGGGGCAAGGGTAGTTGGGCATGAGGGAGGGGGTTGTTGGACTAGGGAGGGAGAAGTCTGTAAGGGGTTGGTGATGTCAAGATTGGAAATGATTCGACAAAATTTACAGCTGGGAAATTATTTTTAATTTTTATTTGTTTAGTTTTTGGAATGATAAGAATGAGGGGTGTGGAGTTCCAAGGAGCATGACTTGGGGAGGGGGGGCGGTAGTGGAGGCTCATGCGAAAAAAAATCACTTGTTGCACTTTGATCTTTAATGGAGATCTTGGGTGTTGATTTTAATAGACGCGCATGGTTATTGCCCTCGCGTAGGTCTACCTTACTCGGCACGCACATGATACGCACTCGACGACGCATGCACGCACTCATGTCACGTTCGCTCAGTCTACTTGAAGATGCAATGTTTGGATGCTATGCCGAGAACCAATCCATTCGTTTATAGCAGTAATGAGTCTAACTCCGCGAATCTGAAGTTGATTGATTGTGGTTGTAGAATCAGATCGTTTTCAATACGTCTATTTTAACGGAGGAAAGAGACCATCACCATAAAATTGTATGATTGTACCAGCCTCAATGATGGTATTGTGTGTGATTGTGTGGTGACCTTAGGTACGCGGTTCAAAAATAGACTTTAACCTTAAAACAAGCCATTTTACCAAAATCATTTTGTTTTCTTTATTCCGTTTGTTCCCTTTTCTTTTCCGCTTTAATATTTGATTCATTTTAATTTATTTCACTTTATTGTTGTCCGTTGTAAATTGATATCGATATCAAACTTTGCTGAACAATTCATTTATTTTGTCTGCATTAAATATCCAATAAGTTTAATCTAGTTGCCCACCGTTGTAAATCAGATTTTGATAACTTGGCCGCCCTGCAAGTCAATAGTTTAGTTGAAGAGTACAGCTCTAACAGATTGGGGCATGAAGGTCTTAATGGCCGCCCTGCAAGTTAATAGTTTAGTTGTAGAGCACATCTCTAACAGATTGTGGCATGAGGGTCTTAATGGCCGCCCTGCAAGTTAATAGTTTAGTTGAAGAGCACAGTTTTAACAGATTGTAGCATGAAGGTCTTAATGGCCGCCCTGCAAGTTAATAGTTTAGGGTTGGTTAGAGGGCCATTAGCTCTAACAGATTGGCATA